>JAUPFV010000002.1:38588498-39188498 GCA_036936605.1 Limnanthes douglasii subsp. nivea
TTGCTTTGTAAGTTATAAGATTATATATTGCCATCATTCGGGCGAGGTATTTTGAAGGACTCATCAACTACTGTGGGATGTTAAAATTAGGGAGCCTTTTATTTCAGTTATCTTTTAGTTTTTCTAGTTCGGGCGGGGTAGTTTGAGGAACTCATCAACTTCTATGGGATGTTAAAATCAAAGAGTCTTTTGTTCCAATTATGTTTTAGTTTTTCAAGTGTTATACGGTATCCTTCTGTTTCCTTTGTTATAATCGAACTTTAGGTTGCACTTTTTTGTTGGATCCGTGCAGGTTATTTCAGGGAAGACGGATAATAGTAATTGGTATCTGTGTCTACCTTTTGGAATAAAGTTGGATCTATGTTGGGTTGAATTCTTGTTGTAGGTAAAGGTTAGCAAGTGCCTAAATTTCATTGGCTTTGCAGTATGTTTGTTTGGGTAATTTCTCTCTTTCTAATTCTGCGTATCTCTCTGTCATTTTGTTCTAGCAAGTCACAAATATAAGAGTTTAATTGGCACTTAACGGATCAGGGAGTCTCTTGTTCAATTATCCATCGGCTTTTCTACTGCCATTTTGGGATCATTTTTTTCCTTGTCACTCAGATTGGTCTACTTGTTCTTCGGACAAGGGTTGCTATACTTGTATGGATGAAGATCACGAATGTTTCCACGATTTGAGCTCTCTCTACGAAGTTGGTTTTGGGTATTGTATAATTCTCCATATTCTGTTGTGCGGTGAAGTATTTTAGAGACAATATTTGATGGATCCTTTTTGAACGAGCGACGATCAGTTTATGTTTCTAGATCTAGTTGTTCCTGTGCTTTTTTTGCATATTTTTGTTTCTCTTATGGATTTCATTCCTCGACCAGACAAGGGTTAGCTGCATTTTGGATTAATATAATTATGATGGTCACTATTTTGCTGTGTGTTGTGGTGCATCCCTTTTCGTCTTGTGGTCTAATAGGTGTCTAAGGATATGTTATCGTGGAAGGACAAAGAGGACGGAGGAATAGTAAAAAAGGCTAGTTTCTAGTGGTTGGATTCTTTTGTAGCGAAGTTGGGGTGTGATGTTATTATTTGGTTTTGGAGTCTTGTACGCACCGCTTATGTTTGGAATTTGCTTTTGTAGGAAAATGCGTGTTGATAACGGTATACGGGTTTGCTTGATTTCCAAATTTTGTTATGATCTTATTTTACACAGATGTTCAGAGTTATATTTTCTCTTTATTCTGATAGATGGTCTTCTTCTGCGGTAGGATATGGCGTTGGGAATCTAATTGGCACTTTTCTGGCTGGTCAAAATCAGGCAGTCTCTTGTTTCAAATGATATCTATTTATTATTTTGAATTCTTTTAATGGCACTCTTGCCATGACACTACATATGATACTTTGGCGTTAGGACTCATTGCCATGCGTTGGATATCAGCCTTTGGGTTTTGCAGCTGCTGTTTTGGGCTTCATTTTCTTCTTGGGTTAACCAATATTTATCTTGCTACAAGTGTTGCTAAGGGGAGAACGTGGCGGGGTTCAATTTAGGATGTGCTTAAATCAGGCAGTTTCTGTAGTTCAACTTCTTCTTTTCTAGTTCGCTGGTTTTGGATAGTATGTCGGGTTTTACTGTTTTATTGTGCTGTGAAACTGTTTAGGGATACACAGACTGTGTATAGCATGGGGAAAAGCTGTTCAGTACAAGCAACCGGTAGAAGCAAACAACTGCTTTCATATCAAGTTAGGGTCCCTTTTCATATTGGAAGTTAATTGATAGGCTGGCTGCTCAACTTCGAGTTGATGGGCTGGCTGCTAATAGTTGTATGTTAGCATAGTTGTCCATGTTTTGTGTGATCTCAAGTTTCATGCAGTTTGGATGGACATCATTCTTAAGATCAAAATGTAGTTGGCGCTGTGGTTCCAGCAGTTGGTAAGAAATCCAAGACACCCGTGCTAAGTTGTTACTTTCTTCCATCGACGCGACCTGTGCTAAGTTGTTACTTTCTTTCATCGACGTAAAACTGAACATGCCACCTAAGACATGATCTTATACAATACAAGAATATCTTTTTCAATTATTTCCTCTGTACTTTTGTCTGTCAATGTTTCTCCCTTTGTAACTCCTGTCGAGTTTTCTATAATTTGCAATAAAAATTGAAAACTAAATTTTTCGTTGATTTCCCTATCAGTGTTGGTTATTTAGTTTTCTATCCTTCTAATTTTTTCTCATTAAGTCAAATCTTTTTGGATAATATGTATTGCAGGCTTTATGAACTCAATTGCAATGGCTTGACAAACACAAACCATGTACCATCCTTTTCTGTTTACTTTCAGCTTACTCTTGTGGCCTCCCGTTTAATCTGGTTTACCCTCTGGTTTTCTTAATATGTTGCAGACAAGTTAAGGATAAATCTTCGGTAAAAAATGGAAAAGAAATCACTTTTTTAATGTTTATTGAAAGAGCAGTACATAGAATAATATAAAGAAGGATTTTGTCAGATTAATGCTTGATTTCGAAGAACAGAGGTTAGTGGTTGATTTGGCTAAAGTCCGTTTTCATACACTTTTTGGGTATACATCTTTATCTCTAACAAAGTTCGGCCTTGTGATATTTTTTTTCTTTATCTCTTGGTTTGTTTCTGAATCACTGGTTTCTGTTTCTGTTTGCTTTGTAAGTTATAAGATTATATATTGCCATCATTCGGGCGAGGTATTTTGAAGGACTCATCAACTACTGTGGGATGTTAAAATTAGGGAGCCTTTTATTTCAGTTATCTTTTAGTTTTTCTAGTTCGGGCGGGGTAGTTTGAGGAACTCATCAACTTCTATGGGATGTTAAAATCAAAGAGTCTTTTGTTCCAATTATGTTTTAGTTTTTCAAGTGTTATACGGTATCCTTCTGTTTCCTTTGTTATAATCGAACTTTAGGTTGCACTTTTTTGTTGGATCCGTGCAGGTTATTTCAGGGAAGACGGATAATAGTAATTGGTATCTGTGTCTACCTTTTGGAATAAAGTTGGATCTATGTTGGGTTGAATTCTTGTTGTAGGTAAAGGTTAGCAAGTGCCTAAATTTCATTGGCTTTGCAGTATGTTTGTTTGGGTAATTTCTCTCTTTCTAATTCTGCGTATCTCTCTGTCATTTTGTTCTAGCAAGTCACAAATATAAGAGTTTAATTGGCACTTAACGGATCAGGGAGTCTCTTGTTCAATTATCCATCGGCTTTTCTACTGCCATTTTGGGATCATTTTTTTCCTTGTCACTCAGATTGGTCTACTTGTTCTTCGGACAAGGGTTGCTATACTTGTATGGATGAAGATCACGAATGTTTCCACGATTTGAGCTCTCTCTACGAAGTTGGTTTTGGGTATTGTATAATTCTCCATATTCTGTTGTGCGGTGAAGTATTTTAGAGACAATATTTGATGGATCCTTTTTGAACGAGCGACGATCAGTTTATGTTTCTAGATCTAGTTGTTCCTGTGCTTTTTTTGCATATTTTTGTTTCTCTTATGGATTTCATTCCTCGACCAGACAAGGGTTAGCTGCATTTTGGATTAATATAATTATGATGGTCACTATTTTGCTGTGTGTTGTGGTGCATCCCTTTTCGTCTTGTGGTCTAATAGGTGTCTAAGGATATGTTATCGTGGAAGGACAAAGAGGACGGAGGAATAGTAAAAAAGGCTAGTTTCTAGTGGTTGGATTCTTTTGTAGCGAAGTTGGGGTGTGATGTTATTATTTGGTTTTGGAGTCTTGTACGCACCGCTTATGTTTGGAATTTGCTTTTGTAGGAAAATGCGTGTTGATAACGGTATACGGGTTTGCTTGATTTCCAAATTTTGTTATGATCTTATTTTACACAGATGTTCAGAGTTATATTTTCTCTTTATTCTGATAGATGGTCTTCTTCTGCGGTAGGATATGGCGTTGGGAATCTAATTGGCACTTTTCTGGCTGGTCAAAATCAGGCAGTCTCTTGTTTCAAATGATATCTATTTATTATTTTGAATTCTTTTAATGGCACTCTTGCCATGACACTACATATGATACTTTGGCGTTAGGACTCATTGCCATGCGTTGGATATCAGCCTTTGGGTTTTGCAGCTGCTGTTTTGGGCTTCATTTTCTTCTTGGGTTAACCAATATTTATCTTGCTACAAGTGTTGCTAAGGGGAGAACGTGGCGGGGTTCAATTTAGGATGTGCTTAAATCAGGCAGTTTCTGTAGTTCAACTTCTTCTTTTCTAGTTCGCTGGTTTTGGATAGTATGTCGGGTTTTACTGTTTTATTGTGCTGTGAAACTGTTTAGGGATACACAGACTGTGTATAGCATGGGGAAAAGCTGTTCAGTACAAGCAACCGGTAGAAGCAAACAACTGCTTTCATATCAAGTTAGGGTCCCTTTTCATATTGGAAGTTAATTGATAGGCTGGCTGCTCAACTTCGAGTTGATGGGCTGGCTGCTAATAGTTGTATGTTAGCATAGTTGTCCATGTTTTGTGTGATCTCAAGTTTCATGCAGTTTGGATGGACATCATTCTTAAGATCAAAATGTAGTTGGCGCTGTGGTTCCAGCAGTTGGTAAGAAATCCAAGACACCTGTGCTAAGTTGTTACTTTCTTCCATCGACGCGACCTGTGCTAAGTTGTTACTTTCTTTCATCGACGTAAAACTGAACATGCCACCTAAGACATGATCTTATACAATACAAGAATATCTTTTTCAATTATTTCCTCTGTACTTTTGTCTGTCAATGTTTCTCCCTTTGTAACTCCTGTCGAGTTTTCTATAATTTGCAATAAAAATTGAAAACTAAATTTTTCGTTGATTTCCCTATCAGTGTTGGTTATTTAGTTTTCTATCCTTCTAATTTTTTCTCATTAAGTCAAATCTTTTTGGATAATATGTATTGCAGGCTTTATGAACTCAATTGCAATGGCTTGACAAACACAAACCATGTACCATCCTTTTCTGTTTACTTTCAGCTTACTCTTGTGGCCTCCCGTTTAATCTGGTTTACCCTCTGGTTTTCTTAATATGTTGCAGACAAGTTAAGGATAAATCTTCGGTAAAAAATGGAAAAGAAATCACTTTTTTAATGTTTATTGAAAGAGCAGTACATAGAATAATATAAAGAAGGATTTTGTCAGATTAATGCTTGATTTCGAAGAACAGAGGTTAGTGGTTGATTTGGCTAAAGTCCGTTTTCATACACTTTTTGGGTATACATCTTTATCTCTAACAAAGTTCGGCCTTGTGATATTTTTTTTCTTTATCTCTTGGTTTGTTTCTGAATCACTGGTTTCTGTTTCTGTTTGCTTTGTAAGTTATAAGATTATATATTGCCATCATTCGGGCGAGGTATTTTGAAGGACTCATCAACTACTGTGGGATGTTAAAATTAGGGAGCCTTTTATTTCAGTTATCTTTTAGTTTTTCTAGTTCGGGCGGGGTAGTTTGAGGAACTCATCAACTTCTATGGGATGTTAAAATCAAAGAGTCTTTTGTTCCAATTATGTTTTAGTTTTTCAAGTGTTATACGGTATCCTTCTGTTTCCTTTGTTATAATCGAACTTTAGGTTGCACTTTTTTGTTGGATCCGTGCAGGTTATTTCAGGGAAGACGGATAATAGTAATTGGTATCTGTGTCTACCTTTTGGAATAAAGTTGGATCTATGTTGGGTTGAATTCTTGTTGTAGGTAAAGGTTAGCAAGTGCCTAAATTTCATTGGCTTTGCAGTATGTTTGTTTGGGTAATTTCTCTCTTTCTAATTCTGCGTATCTCTCTGTCATTTTGTTCTAGCAAGTCACAAATATAAGAGTTTAATTGGCACTTAACGGATCAGGGAGTCTCTTGTTCAATTATCCATCGGCTTTTCTACTGCCATTTTGGGATCATTTTTTTCCTTGTCACTCAGATTGGTCTACTTGTTCTTCGGACAAGGGTTGCTATACTTGTATGGATGAAGATCACGAATGTTTCCACGATTTGAGCTCTCTCTACGAAGTTGGTTTTGGGTATTGTATAATTCTCCATATTCTGTTGTGCGGTGAAGTATTTTAGAGACAATATTTGATGGATCCTTTTTGAACGAGCGACGATCAGTTTATGTTTCTAGATCTAGTTGTTCCTGTGCTTTTTTTGCATATTTTTGTTTCTCTTATGGATTTCATTCCTCGACCAGACAAGGGTTAGCTGCATTTTGGATTAATATAATTATGATGGTCACTATTTTGCTGTGTGTTGTGGTGCATCCCTTTTCGTCTTGTGGTCTAATAGGTGTCTAAGGATATGTTATCGTGGAAGGACAAAGAGGACGGAGGAATAGTAAAAAAGGCTAGTTTCTAGTGGTTGGATTCTTTTGTAGCGAAGTTGGGGTGTGATGTTATTATTTGGTTTTGGAGTCTTGTACGCACCGCTTATGTTTGGAATTTGCTTTTGTAGGAAAATGCGTGTTGATAACGGTATACGGGTTTGCTTGATTTCCAAATTTTGTTATGATCTTATTTTACACAGATGTTCAGAGTTATATTTTCTCTTTATTCTGATAGATGGTCTTCTTCTGCGGTAGGATATGGCGTTGGGAATCTAATTGGCACTTTTCTGGCTGGTCAAAATCAGGCAGTCTCTTGTTTCAAATGAAATCTATTTATTATTTTGAATTCTTTTAATGGCACTCTTGCCATGACACTACATATGATACTTTGGCGTTAGGACTCATTGCCATGCGTTGGATATCAGCCTTTGGGTTTTGCAGCTGCTGTTTTGGGCTTCATTTTCTTCTTGGGTTAACCAATATTTATCTTGCTACAAGTGTTGCTAAGGGGAGAACGTGGCGGGGTTCAATTTAGGATGTGCTTAAATCAGGCAGTTTCTGTAGTTCAACTTCTTCTTTTCTAGTTCGCTGGTTTTGGATAGTATGTCGGGTTTTACTGTTTTATTGTGCTGTGAAACTGTTTAGGGATACACAGACTGTCTATAGCATGGGGAAAAGCTGTTCAGTACAAGCAACCGGTAGAAGCAAACAACTGCTTTCATATCAAGTTAGGGTCCCTTTTCATATTGGAAGTTAATTGATAGGCTGGCTGCTCAACTTCGAGTTGATGGGCTGGCTGCTTATAGTTGTATGTTAGCATAGTTGTCCATGTTTTGTGTGATCTCAAGTTTCATGCAGTTTGGATGGACATCATTCTTAAGATCAAAATGTAGTTGGCGCTGTGGTTCCAGCAGTTGGTAAGAAATCCAAGACACCTGTGCTAAGTTGTTACTTTCTTCCATCGACGTAAAACTGAACATGACACCTAAGACATGATCTTATACAATACAAGAATATCTTTTTCAATTATTTCCTCTGTACTTTTGTCTGTCAATGTTTCTCCCTTTGTAACTCCTGTTGAGTTTTCTATAATTTGCAATAAAAATTGAAAACTAAATTTTTCGTTGATTTCCCTATCAGTGTTGGTTATTTAGTTTTCTATCCTTCTAATTTTTTCTCATTAAGTCAAATCTTTTTGGATAATATGTATTGCAGGCTTTATGAACTCAATTGCAATGGCCTGACAAACACAAACCATGTACCATCCTTTTCTGTTTACTTTCAGCTTACTCTTGTGGCCTCCCGTTTAATCTGGTTTACCCTCTGGTTTTCTTAATATGTTGCAGACAAGTTAAGGATAAATCTTCGGTAAAAAATGGAAAAGAAATCACTTTTTTAATGTTTATTGAAAGAGCAGTACATAGAATAATATAAAGAAGGATTTTGTCAGATTAATGCTTGATTTCGAAGAACAGAGGTTAGTGGTTGATTTGGCTAAAGTCCGTTTTCATACACTTTTTGGGTATACATCTTTATCTCTAACAAAGTTCGGCCTTGTGATATTTTTTTTCTTTATCTCTTGGTTTGTTTCTGAATCACTGGTTTCTGTTTCTGTTTGCTTTGTAAGTTATAAGATTATATATTGCCATCATTGGGGCGAGGTATTTTGAAGGACTCATCAACTACTGTGGGATGTTAAAATTCGGGAGCCTTTTATTTCAATTATCTTTTAGTTTTTCTAGTTCGGGCGGGGTAGTTTGAGGAACTCATCAACTTCTATGGGATGTTAAAATCAAAGAGTCTTTTGTTCCAATTATGTTTTAGTTTTTCAAGTGTTATACGGTATCCTTCTGTTTCCTTTGTTATAATCGAACTTTAGGTTGCACTTTTTTGTTGGATCCGTGCAGGTTATTTCAGGGAAGACGGATAATAGTAATTGGTATCTGTGTCTACCTTTTGGAATAAAGTTGGATCTATGTTGGGTTGAATTCTTGTTGTAGGTAAAGGTTAGCAAGTGCCTAAATTTCATTGGCTTTGCAGTATGTTTGTTTGGGTAATTTCTCTCTTTCTAATTCTGCGTATCTCTCTGTCATTTTGTTCTAGCAAGTCACAAATATAAGAGTTTAATTGGCACTTAACGGATCAGGGACTCTCTTGTTCATTCCTCGACCAGACAAGGGTTAGCTGCATTTTGGATTAATATAATTATGATGGTCACTATTTTGCTGTGTGCTGTGGTGCATCCCTTTTCGTCTTGTGGTCTAATAGGTGTCTAAGGATATGTTATCGTGGAAGGACAAAGAGGACGGAGGAATAGTAAAAAAGGGTAGTTTCTAGTGGTTGGATTCTTTTGTAGCGAAGTTGGGGTGTGATGTTATTATTTGGTTTTGGAGTCTTGTACGCACCGCTTATGTTTGGAATTTGCTTTTGTAGGAAAATGCGTGTTGATAACGGTATACGGGTTTGCTTGATTTCCAAATTTTGTTATGATCTTATTTTACACAGATGTTCAGAGTTATATTTTCTCTTTATCTTGATAGATGGTCTTCTTCTGCGGTAGGATATGGCGTTGAGAATCTAATTGGCACTTTTCTGGCTGGTCAAAATCAGGCAGTCTCTTGTTTCAAATGATATCTATTTATTATTTTGAATTCTTTTAATAGCACTCTGCTGTTTTGGGCTTCATTTTCTTCTTGGGAAACCAATTATAAGACAAGATTCTTTTTGTTTAGCAGAGAGGAGATGATCATTGCAATTCTTGCATATGAGTGTTTGGTATCAGTTATTGTCAAAGTGGTGGTGGTGGTTGACTGATAATTTATAACCCTTTCTACTGGTTTCGACAACTTCTGTACTGTTAGATATTTGGTTGTTTGTTTCTTCAAATCAGGATGTGGCATGAAGAGTCTAATCCTTAACGAACCAATCTTTAAAGTGGTGGTTTGATGATCTTTTGTCGCGGATGATTCCACAGGCCCATCTTCTTTGCTGTGATGGAAGACCTTTTGAAGCCCACTTTGTTTGGTTGTGAGATTGATTTCTATTTTCTTAAAGTAGATCATCACGCTAGTATACCTTCTCTTCTTTGTTTCAATCAAATGCCCCCATTCATTTAAAACGGCTAGCTTTTTGTACCTGTCTGTCCCTTATAGGCTTGTCTGCCAGCATATTTTAAAATTCTTGATCTACTTATGCAGATTGAGTATGTGTTGACTTTGCGCTTTGGGAACGTTGTATTTGTTAGCTGAGTATCAGAATTGTTAGGACATGGTTCCTTCCTTAACCATTGTGTCTAGACCATCTTTTGTTAGGACATGGTTCGCTTGAAAACTATTTTGGGAGTTTTGTCCCCTCAAAACCAGGGGTCTCTTGATTATGGTAATATTTCTGTTATTTCTAATTTCTAGCCTTATTTTTCTTGTGGCCTTTCCACCATGGATATGGATATTATTTTCTTGTTCGGGCGAGGTAGTTTGAAGAACTCATCAACTTACTGTGGGATGTTAAAATCAGGAGTCTTTTGTTTCAGTTATCTTTTAGATTTTCTTGTTCGGGTGAGATAGTTTGAGGAAATCATAAACTGAAATATTCTGTGGGATGTTAAAATCAGGGAGTCTTCTGTGAGATAGTTTCCGCAAATACATAAACTGCATAGGTTTTGCAGTATGTTTGTTTGGGTAACTTGTCTGTTTCTCATTTCTGTGCATCTCTCTGTCATTTTGTTCTAGCAAGTCTCTATGGATGTATTTTTGTACTAGTTCCTCATTACTTGTTTTAATATTTGCTTGTGGATTTCAAGATTCTGTGTTTCAATGTGCCATCGCTTAGTAGGCGGTTTGTGTAGGGCATGACATTCAGAATCACAACCTTTTCCGGGGTTTTGCTGAATTATAAAATTAGGTTCTGTCTCGTCTCAAAGTTGGATAGTTTTTGCTTTACCTAATGATATGGTGATACTTTGTGTTTTGGGACAGGGTTTGGAGGGGAATTTGTTAGGATCTCCGGTGTCTCAGTCTACTCTCAAATTATATTGGTCTTTATTTGCTTTTATTTGCTTTTTCTTCTATGATCTTTTTATTTTCTTTTGGCTTTACAATTATGTAAGAATACGTTTTGTCTGTACTAGGAAAGGTATTTTGAGAAACACATTGGCATATGCGGGATGTTAAAATCAGGTAGTCATTTCATTTTTTAGAGGCTATTCCCAACTTCTTTCTTGTATGCTGTGCATTCATTCCGCAAATCCTCCATTTTTTTTTTTTTTTTTTTATGTTTATTGTTTCTGTGGTTTTATTTTGTGGATACAGGCTTGCTTGCTGTCCATCTTAATATCTACTTTAGGTTCTGATTATTTTCTGTGGGGATAGAAGTTTTTATGACCCATATCATAGGAACACAGCGTATAAAAGAGTTGTGGTGTCAAAACATATATCCTTGTTTGTTTTCACTTAAGTTTCTTGATATTACGAATAAATGATTATTCGTTGGGCCGTAAAAGCTGATAAAAAGATTTTGATTTTAGTATGCCTGAGAGGAGACAGATCGAACCACTTCTGCATCTGAACGCGTAGTATCAGCTAATCAGCTACCATTATGGTTTGTCTGTTTTCCCTTGCCTTTACTATCAAATTCTTTATTTGTAGATATCCTAGTAGTTAGTTAATCTTTACCTTTCTAACCATTGTTATCTCTTACAGGACCAGGACCAGGCCCGATTGGACTCTCTCTTGTAGAGACAAGAGCTACCAGAGTTTAATTTCAGTGTATTTTCAAGGGGATGTATCCATTTAAGTATATTAATCTTGATAGTATTATCCAGATGAAAAAAAAAAACAGCCAAGTTACTAATGTCTTCGGACCAGATTTTCTTCTTTACGATGTTTGCATTGTCTAAGTTTACATAGAATAAAGTAAAGGGCTAGGCTAAAATGAGACCTAGTTTCTTTATAGTGAGACCCCATATCCAAAAAAATTCTGCAAATGTGAAATTACCAAATTGCCCCTACATATAAAAACAATAATTTTTCTACCAACTCATTCTCTCTTCTTTTCCTCCTCTCTTTCCTCCCACTTCTCTCTACAAAATTAAAAAAAAAACACAAACTTTAAATTTTGCAAACTCTCACCCAACATTTAATAAACATTAATTATCAAAAGTTAAACCCAATTACTCCGAGCATGGATTTAAGCGACTATAATGACAATTGGAGCTGCAACGCTGATGATTTCCTTTCGGAGGAGGAGGAGTCGCTTACTGATCACATGGAGAGTGTAGCTGAGGTAAAAATTAGTTTTTTTTTAAGCACAGAACAAATATTTGCGTTTTCGTGCCTTCAAATGTACACTTCCACGCAAGAACACGCGTGGAAGATGACAAATCTTGGCATTAAATTGCCAAGATGTTGCCAAATCTTCGCACAAACATGCGAGGATTTGGTACAATCTTGGCAATTTCATGCCAAGATTTTGCCAAATCTTGGCATGAAATTGCTTAGATTTGGCAACATCTTGGCATGAAAATGCCAAGATTTTACCAAATCCTCGCATGATTCTGCGAAGATTTGGCATAATCTTGACATTTTCATGCCAAGATTTTACCAAATCTATGCATTTTAATGCGAATATTGGGTTTGTCTTGGTTTTACATGCCTTTTTGGTTGAATATTGGGTTGGTCTTGGTTTTACATGCCTTTTTGGTTGAATATGAGGTTTGTCTTTATTATTTGACTTGTAAATACATGTTTGTGTTTGTGTAGGAAGCGGCCGAAACACCATGTCACATGGCGCTTGTCTTAGAGACATTCAAACAGTTCATTCTCTAAATATCTTCGATTGTCCATATTCGATCAGATGTAGTCTTCAGTAGTATTCTCACGTTACTTTAGTCTGCACCCAATAAAAAACATAATTAAATTTACAAAATCAAATAAATTAATGTAAAAAAAATAACCTATTTCGACATTAAAGTATAATTGTATAAATAAAAAAATATATTATTATCTCTTACTCTGAACTTTTTATTGAAATTTAAAATTATGTTTAAAAATACTAAACGCAAAAATTTGAATTTGACACGTAAATTTCCAAAACACAATTATGTCTTAAAAATCCGGTTATCTCTTATAAAAAATATGTAAACATAAGATCACGGTCAAACAAAAAACTTGTTAAAACACAAAAATTTAAAAACATTTATTAAATCCAAAAAATAATTATAAATTTATAAAATATCAGTTTTAAATTTTAACGATCGTCATAAAACCGACTTGTTTTTTTTTGTATTGTATTCGTATGGATTTTAAATTTTGTGGAATTATCGATTTTTAAACATTATTTTTATATTTTTGTTTGTATGATATTAGGTTAGATACAATTTGAAAATTATATTTTTTTATACAAATTTTGAGAATATCTTTATTAATTTTTGATTAAGAATCAACGGACTTGTGGTTTACATAATAATATTTATGTGAGTGTATTAGCTACTCCAGTTTCTATGGAGCAGTAAACTTGTAATTGATTTTCATATATAAATAAAAATACCGTCCAAATCAGCTAATAAAAAAAAAGAAAAAAAAGGCATGTATGGTATTTCCACGCACGAACATGCGTGGAAATACCTGTTCGACAGATTCCAATGCTTCTACCTCAGATCTGCCCGAAATCAACCCTAAAACTCTAACCCAACACCCTAAACGGTCCTAATCTCCTAACTAACAATATACATGCCCTTAAAATCATACAAATCAACACCAAATACATAAAAATCCAATTTTTCTACCCGAATGCAAAACACTAAATATCTCTAGAAATAACAATGGAAAATGGAAAAAAAAAACACCATGAAGTATAGAATCCATATCTTAACAGCTTCATGGAGTTGGATTTCAAAAAAAATCGACGGAAAAAATATGGGTTTTTGGAGGTAGAGAGAGTTAGGGTTTCGGGGGAGAAGAAAGAGAAGGAAATCTGATTTTTAGCTATTTATATGGATGGCATTTTTGTAATTAATGGGGGTCTCACTATAACCAACCCGGATCTCACTATAACCGGGTCTCACTATAAAGAAAACGGGTCTCATTTTAGCCTAACCCTAAAGTAAATTGTGTATAAATAAATTTATGAGTTCTAATTTTATTATTATACTTTGTTTTATTTTTGAAGTGTCGGATGGTCCACGTGTGATAGATGGTAACATGGTTCTAATAATATGGATGGATTTGTTGGCAAAACTAGAACCAATATTTTATGAGGTGCTATATTGTTATGTGTCTTATAATTTTTATTTCAAAAAGATGAATTAAATGGTGATGACTTTTTTTTTATAAATTATTGTCTATAAAAATCTAACCTTCCATAATCTTTTATGAGATTATTTCAAAGCTTATAAAAAGTTAAGAGCATAATATTTATATTTGATTCCATAAGTATTTATATGTTGAA
The DNA here is from genome assembly GCA_036936605.1 of Limnanthes douglasii subsp. nivea. Lineage (NCBI taxonomy): Eukaryota > Viridiplantae > Streptophyta > Magnoliopsida > Brassicales > Limnanthaceae > Limnanthes > Limnanthes douglasii. Next base: position 38,602,250 of record JAUPFV010000002.1, read on the forward strand.
TTAATCTGATTTATCTAGTAATTATAATATTTTATCCTTCTAGTCATTGTGAATTGTGAGTTTACATATTAAGTTAATGTCATACGAAACAATACTAGATACCAGTTTTGTTAAGTTCCATTCATTTGAAAATGATACTTTAACCTTTTCTTTTACATAACCTTTTCTTTTACATAGCAATCATTTAACAAATATTAGAATTGAAACAATAAACACAGAAGAGTTGGTTTTATTACTTGAAGAATGAAATACAAAGTTCATATGATTCAAACTTCTCTTAGTAATTTGAGACTTTTAGACTTCCTAATATAATCCCCACTACTTGATTAAGTTATTTAATAGTTGAGAATTGATTTTGAGCTGTCTGCTTCTTTGCGGGTCTTTAGTCTGTCTGCAGGACCTTTATAGGTCCTTAGTCTGTCCGCTTCTTGTAACTTGGATGAAAGAGTGCACTAATTTTGAGACACCCCTTTAGTGCATTTTTTCGATCAATTAGACTGAAAGCTCCTCTGAACTCTTCGAACTTCAATTTTGGAAGAGGCTGAAACAATTTTGAGCAGACAGGTATTCTTAGGCCGTAGTAACACACAATATTTATATAGGCTACAACAACTTTCCATCTAGCTCCAATAGTAAATCTTGATAGAACAAGTTGAAGATTGCTAACGACCATACATAGAGATGTCAATTGTGTTAACTCTCTAACTAAATGTTTGGTCGAGAACAACCCTGGGTACACATCTTTATAATAAATAAGAACCATCGAAACAGAAGTCCAATAAATGTCGATGATATAACCGACACTATTAAAGAAAATTTCGCCATTCTTGGATGTCGTGTGCCTCGCTCGTTTGATATTCGAACACTGACAGATGCATTTGTTCCAATAGCAATATGGGCAGTCCAACTCATTATGTTCATGCATATAGAGAGAGCTGCAACATAAACTTCTGCATGCTCTAGATTTCCAGCAAACAGTATCAATGCTGTGAAATACCATACTTCAAAGTAGAACATGATAGCATGAGACAACTTGGGCGTCACCCCTGATCCTGACCTTGGCCCACGTATAGAAGCATTACCTTTTGGGTTTAAATTATCACTAGCAGAATTAAACTCATTACGGGAGGTTACCTTGTTTACAGCTCTGAGATTCACTATTTGTTTTTCAAAACCAAAAAGTCGATCTTTTCTCTCACCAGGATGAGCGTTGTGGTCCATTTCAACTCGAGGAACAGAGGAACGCACAGTTAGGCCTGTCTGTTGTAAGATGCTATCTGATTTCCCTAATCAAACAGATCCACCAGCACCACCAAGCCTGAACCCATTAGAATCGTTATTTAACTTTGAGCGACCATTTATGTTTGAAGGCATTGGAATTAGAATTGTTGTTGGAGCAGTGCACTTAAGCATAATTCATAACACGAAAAAAGGTCTCTATCTCCCTCCAAAATGCGCTAAAAAAACACGACCGAAATTGATAACAGCAGTTACAACAGCTAATAGCTCCTCATGTCCGTCATCTGAACCAACATGAAAACCAACTTGTGCACTCGCTGCTGCTGTATGCTTATGTCGTTTATATGCCTTGCGGCCAGAAAGTTTCCTAGTGGGAGAACGACCTCTTTGTTTTCGGTCTTTTCAAAACCAAGTCTGGCACTTCAGAGTTGTTTTGCTGTTCCAATATTGCTAAGCTTTTCGGCTATCGGCATTATAGACCTTGACGAAGCAAAATTACGACTTGTCCTCTCTTGCCGCCGCACTCTATCTCCAACCTCTTCTCTAGCCCCCAACTTATTCTTTCTTGATGGTACACCGACAGTGGGCCCCTTTTGGATATGTACATTTACTCATGCACCTCATCAGACTTTTTTCCCTTATATTTAGATTTAATCTCAGCAGTCCCTGACTCTTCACTTTCAGATAATGCCGCCAATGACATATTGTCACTTTTTAGTTTTACTTGTTGAGGAGAATTCCTTGGTGTTCGTTTACGAAATTCTAATCCAGTTTCGATACCAGCAACATCAGAAGAAGTAGTATCCACAAAAAGACTTATTAAAACTCAATAGAACAAATTTTGTTCTCCTTGCAATACGTGAGATCTTCTAGTGGTCTTTGACCTGCCCAGTGAGAAACAATTGGGGATGAGGATCGATTTATTGTTCTACACTTGCGGCTACTAACTCCCGTAGCAGTGGGTGACTTGTTTGTACAATTAGAAATCTCTCAGTCACTAGGAGCGATAGTACCGCGGACAACAGAGGCACCAAGGACAACTAGTTGATTAATAACCGAAGTTATGTTGTCCGGTTCAATAACCACCTCAAACGAGAAACAACTTTCCCACTGTCTCTCATTGCTATCTTCAGCATCATATGCAACATTTGCATCTGATTTAACGATTTTTGAATAATAGTTTGGCTTAATGTGGCCTGATTTTCCACACTTCTTGCAAATAAGCTTTGCACAACAATCCGATTTCATGTGTCCAGTCCTTCCACATCTAAAACATGTCAGTTTAGAGTGGTTTTTTACTCCCCCTCAATCCTTATCTGTTCACCACCATTTTGAAAATGACTTTGTGTGTTTTTCCACCTTGACTTGTCTTTAGTAAACAATGTATCTTCAACATCAGCAGAATACTTACCATGAATTTGTTTAACCAATGTTTCATGGTTGGAGAGTAGGTTCTCTAACTCTATAATTGATGGTTGGTTAACCCATCCTTGTATTGATGATATAAAAAATATAAAATCAGATCGTAATCCACGAATCAAATAACATCTTAGACTTGCATCATTAATAGGTTCATCACTATCCAATCGTGAAATTTCCAAACATACATTCTTAACCTTAAGAAAGTAATCAGAGAATGAAATATTACATTGTGTTAACGGAGCAAGCTCATTCTCAAGGTATTGATGCCGCATAATATTTCTCTGGGTAAATAACCTGTCAAGAGTATCCCATATATCTTTTGGAGAATCCAATGCAAAAACATGATCAATAAATTCCTTACCGATCGAAGTTCTCAACGCGAAGAAAGCCTTTCCGCACCTTACTTTCCATTTCCTCCTTAACTCAACGTTTTCTGGAGTATCATTAGGAAGTATCTCGGTACCGGAAACAAGATCTTATAAATCTTGTCCTTGAAGGAAAGCCTCCATACACAATCGCCAATATTGGTAATTGGTTCCAACAAGCTTCTCTGTAGACATAGGATAAAGCTGAATTACTTCCATTCATATTGATTTAAAAGTAATAACACTTGACAGGATTTCTCTGGGTAATAAAATCAAACACTAGATATGCAGAGACCTCGCTCTGATACCATGAAACAAATTGTACAGACACAAGAACTAAATCAATAAACACACAAGAGTGGATTTTATTACTTGAAGAATGAAACACAAAAGGTTCAGTACTTATAGAAAATATGATTCAAACATCTCTTAGTAATTTAAAGCCTTTCATACTTCCTAATATAACTCTTCACCAAGTCATTTAACAGTTGGGAATTGATTTGAAGCTGTCTGCTTCTTTGTGGGTCCTTTGCGGGTCCTTAGTCTGTCTGCAGGTCCTTTGCGGGTCCTTAGTCTATCTTCTTCTTGTAACTTGGATTCAAGAGTGCACTAATTTTGACATGTCATTACTATCAAATTCGTTATTTGTAGATATCCTAGTAGTTAGTTCATTTTTACCTTTCTAACCATTGTTATCTCTTACAAGACCGGCCCACGCCCATGCCCCATTGGACTCTCCATTGTAGATACAAGAGCTATCAGAGTTTAATTTCAGTCTATTTTCAAGAGGATGTATCCCTTTAAGTATGTTAACCTTGTTAGTATTATCCAGATGAAAAAAAACAGCCAAGTTTACTAATGTCTTCAGACCAGATTTTCTTCTTTATGATGTTTGCATTATCTAATTTACATAGAATAAAGTAAATTGTGTATAAATAAATTTATGAGTTATAATTTGGTTATCATATTTTTCTCTATTTCTGAAGTGCCAGATGGTCCACATGTGAGAGATAGTAACATGGTTCTAATATGGATTGATTTGTTGGCAAAACTAGAACCAACATTTAATGAGATGCTGTATTGTCATGTATCTTCTAATTGTTATTTCAAAAAGATCAGTTAAATGGTGATTGTCTAAGATATATAACATTTAACAAATGTATGATTAACATATTCTATATTATGGCAATATTGAATTTCATTTTTTATAAATTATTTGTCTACAAAAATCCAACCTTCCATAATCTTTCATGAAATTATTCCAAATATTATAAAAAGGTTAGGAGCATAATTTTTATATCTTAGTTGATTCCATAAGTATTTACATGTTGAATTAATCTGATTTATCTAGTGACTATAATATTTTATCCTCATAGTCATTGTGTATTGTGAGTTTAAGTATTAAGTTAATGTCATATGAAACAATACTAGATACGATTGTTTGTTAAGTTCCATTCATTTGACCATGACTCTTTAACCCTTTCTTTTTATATAACAATCATTGTTATTATCATTTGAGATTATAATTTATGGTTGGTTCCAAACCATTTATCTAGCCAAAATTCTATATTACTGTTACCAAAAATGCCCCTTAGTATTCCAAGTAAGCTGCCATGTCCGCTGCCATGTCACATTTACCATTTACCTTCAAATTTTACCATTTATCTAAAAAACTTACAATTTACCCACTAACTTAATAAACGGACCGGGTCGAATCCTAATTTTATTAACCCAACCCAAAACCTAATATAACCTAGCCCAGCCCACTACAATATAACCCAACCGACCCGTGTACACTAATCCGACCACAATTTACCCAAATCAGACCCAAATTTACACAAATCCTACAGTATCAATATCAGTCCTCTTCTTTCACCAAAAACCATGGATTAAGCAATTGGGGCTATTTGAAATTTTAAATTCCTATTCCAGAAATCAGCTGAACTTTGCTATTCTTTCTCAAGGTTTCAGAGATTTGGTTGGGGTTTTGAAAATTTGATACTTGATAGTTGTTTACGCGCCGCTTCTTTCTACAAAAGAGAGCAAAAACATGAGTGAGCCTTCAACCACCGAAATCGATCGGTCCATCTTTGAAAACGAAGAGATTAACCACAACTTCAATTAGCGCGATTTACCGTACATTTTTCTCGACGAAAACGGTTTCCCATCACAGGAATTTCTCGAAGAAGACATTAATTAATGTTATCTAGAAGAAGAAAAATAAGTACGAGAATCAATTAACACCATCACCAAACCTAGATTACAGGAATTCAAAGAAAAACCCAGTTTTGCGCCTAAATTTTACAGTGCTGGGTCAGCAAGATTTAACGGGTCAGCATTCTTATAGTCATATAACTCAGAAGAGTTTTCCACGCAGCTATAAAAAAGACTCTGAAATATGAAAGACGTAGAAAAACCGAGAGTTGTACTGGGGAGGAGAAGACCAATTGAATCAATATTGAGACCAATATGGTTTCTCATCGGTCATCAGGCGCTTGTTGTAACCTTTAATGGTTTATGTCGGTCTGCGCTGGTTCCCTTGCTTGGCTTAGCTACTCAGTTAAGTTATCTCTCTTGAAGCTTATAATTGGCTGGTGCGTTATAATCATTTCGTTTTGGGTGCAAAATACAATTATGTGACGTCGAACTATGATAATCCTTTCTACGTATAAGTAGCATAAGTTTCTTGTAATTTGTCCAAAATTAGAATGTCAAATCCAGTTCTTTTGATATTTAATGCGCCTTTTTATTTATTTATTTAGTGATTTTATTTTTATTATGTTATATTTAGTTGTCACATAGAATCAGTCGTATTGTTGTATTTTTTTCTTATCTTTTTGTCTTTTGATGTGTTTTCCAAAAATAATATATATAAAACTAAGAATAACAAGAATAATGACATAATAAATAATAGAGCCATGCTAGAAATTAGTCATATTTTGATAGATCTCTCACCCTACCTGCTTATTTTTTCAAACTCAAAGTTGAAATTCTCAAATTATCCTTCTCCCTATAGATAATTACACTCATGCCATTTACTCTCAAAATCAACCTAAAACCTAAAATCCATCCATTGTTACCCTAAATCCACAAGCTTTCCATCAATATTTACTACCTTAACCCCATTAAACCCAAAAAGTTACTTTTTTTTACCCAAACCCATAAAATCCACCATAAACAACCTAAAATCGGAGTATCCATGGACAATGATGAAATAAGCGTCTCTTTGGAAGACTACTAGACAAGGAGAAAGCTTACCCCATAGAGGTCAAAAGCTAAACTCTGATTTTCGATTTTTGGCTTCGACGCACGAACATCGTGCGATGAACATCATCTTTGTCGCACGAACTTGCGAAAATAATGCCTTAGCCGTCGCACGTGACAATAAAGCCTTAGGCGTCGCATGCGATAACTGAAGAGACATGTCTCATGCGACGTCACTGCTAGAAAAAAACTTATAGATTCCAATGTTATATTCTGTAGGAGGAACTTGCCCAACCTCTATTTATGGATGCCGACTATTGTAGAATATTGAAAACGGATAGGTTATTTACTAAATACGAATTTGATGTTTTTGTGGACATTAAATCGAAGAAGATTAAGTTTGTCACGATTACAAAGCTCTACAATAGCGGGAAATCGGAAAGGACTCATAGGTTAGAGTATGTTTGCGAGTGGTACGGTGTATTCGTATCAAAAGCAAAGCTGGAAACATTAAGAAAGCGAAAGACATCGACGAAGAAATGTAATTGTCCGTTTGCATAAAAAGGTCATTTGATCGACGTACTAGCCATGAATTGGCGTTTGGAGGTGATAAACGGTACACATAATCATGAACCCTACGTTCACCTAGACGGTTATTCCCGCGCCCGTAGGCTAAAACGGGATGAAGAGGAACTAGTTTGTAGTTTGTCTCACCTCGATTCGCGTCCTAGGGAGATATATAGCGGTTTGAAGTACCAATATCCCAAAAACATTTCGAACATGCGTGTAATCTAAAATTGCCGCAAAAAATATCGGGATGTTGAGCATGTGGGACAAACACAAATGCAATATTTGTTGACAAAATTAAAGGAAAATGGATACTCCACGTGAGAGCGTTTGAAAGATGATTCGAAGGTGATCACTGATTTTTTTCACACATCCTACTAGCATAAAATTATTACGTACATTCCCTGATGTGCTATTCATGGATTATACGTACAAGACGACTAGGTATAAGATGCCTTTATTAGAGATTGTTGGTATAACTTCGACTTCTATTACATTTACCGTTGCGTACGTGTTTTTGAGCGGAGAGAAGATTGGAAATTATGTATGGGCTTTTGAAACTCTTCGTGGTTTGATGATGGATAGCGTGTGTGCAATTCTGAGCGTTATTATTACCGATCGAGAGTTAGCTCTCATGCGAGCAATCGATGATATTTTTCCAGGAACACACCACTTGTTATGCACATGGCATATTAGTAAGAACATTATTGGGACGGTACGAAAGATATTGCACGATGATGTGGTTGTGAAACAATTTGAGTTTTACGGCTATGTTGCGGGGGCGAACATGATTGAGAGTTACAAAAAGAATCTAGCTACATTGGAGGAGATGTTCGCCTCTCAACCCAAGTGTTTTGCGTACGTTATGGACGCGTAGATAACGAAATATGGTGACAAGTTTCTTGCGTATCAAACAAAGAAACTTATGCATTATGCCCAAACAACTACAAATAGGTTTGTCCTTTTATCCAATTTTTTTGTTTAGCCATTATATCTTTTTTCAAATAAGTTCATCATTTTTGTACTTGTATCATGTAGAGCGGAGGGTGCTCACTCGTCCATAAAAATACCTTGGGACGAATCATTGCAACTTTGAGCTATTTTAGGCAAAAGTTCACAACTTATTAACAAAGCAACATGCAGGGATCGTCGAATCATTCGAACAAAGTAAGCTTAAAACAATTCTCGGTTTGATGGTGTTTTGACCCAAAATCTTAAAGGTCATGTGTCACATGTGGGTCTAAAGATATTGATGTTTGCTATTGTACGTGCTAGAAATATAAGAGTAGATCGGGTAGCATGTGGAAGATGTTTCCTTAGGAAAACACATGGTTTACCTTGTGCATGTGAAATTTCATTTATATCTAGAGATGGTGGGTGCATCCCTTTAGAAGATGTTGATGTCCTTTGGAAAAGATTAGATATTGTTCATAGAGATCATAGTTCTTGTAAGGAAGATTTGCAAAAAAAACTTTCCATAATTGACAACTCCATTCGTAGTTTCCGCCCCGACCAACAAAATCACATTATCAATCAGGTAATGAAAATTTTGAGGCCCGAGACAAGTCATATTCAAGATCCTAAAGAAGTGGTTAGAGCTAAGGGTAGGCCAAAGGAAGGAGTTGATAAATCGACTAAATAAAATCCTAGTTCGTGGGAATATCCCATTAAAAAAGCGCTAGTGCTAGTACATCGGCTAACTCGATAGGTAGTACACTCGTTAACACGTTAGAGAGCACGGCCGTATCTAACATGGTTCCCGTCATACCACCCAAACCTCAATTAGCAAAAACGAAAGTTGGAGGGCCTAAGAAAATTGTTAAGGATGGGAAGTTGACATTATATCCGGATTGCATCCCGTCATTTCTACACACTTACATTATTAAGTTACTTGACGTTCTTCCGGATGGACGGACAGTGCGGATATCGTTCCGTAGCGCATTCAATATACAATAACAAAGATAGATGGGAGGATGTTAGACGCGAGTTGTTGAAGGAGTTATGAGACAACCGTGCATCTTGGTTGGATGTATATGGTTCACCGAAGGTGTTTTCCGATTTGGTACATAGGTTAGATTACTTCAAGCCCAACCCTAGAAGTCATTATTGGATGATATTTCCGGACATTGGACTAGTCATTGCGACAAAGTATCAATGCATGGTATACTATGTATCGCAAGTAGCGTCGTTAACGTATTTACCAATCTGTGGACGCCCACCCATCAACAATTCAACGATCATAGAAGTTGGGATTTCTTTCGTACATGGATGTCACTTTGTTAATGTAAGTATATCATCTTTTTTCCCAATTTTTTACGCTACCATTACAAGATGCATTAATTTCTTCTTTTTTCTACTCCACCCGATGGACCATTGCCTCCATTATACCCTTGCTGGGGTGCTTATGCAACCGAAGAAGCGAGTCAATGGGCGCATCCGTACTACTATCGGTTCAACAAATTTACACAAATAACGCCAGCTAGGAAAATCAACTTGAACAAAAAACCACATGTAACCGATTTGACAAGAGACGACATTTGAAATGATTTTGTACAACATTTTAAGTTATTTTGACTAATATTTTATGTAATTTTCTAATATAGTTGATGTAATTTTGTAATATAGTTGATGTAATTTTGTATGATGTTAGTTTTTTGTTCAATTACTAACCTTTGCGAGTAGTATTTTTGAATTTAACGCGTCGCGTGCAATAACATATTACACACAGTGCACGCGACACTAGGTTGAACCCATCTCATGCGACGCAAAGCCAAAAATTTGGATATGTTTTTCAAAAAGAGAGTTTGCGTCGCACGGCCTAAATGCAACGTGCTTTGGCACTGATCGCGTGAGATGGTAAGCCAAAAATTTGGCTCTATTTTTCAACCAGATAGCTTGCGTCGCACGACCTAAACACGACTTCGTTTGGATGTGGTCGCCTGCGATGCAAGGCAAAAAATTTGGCTCTACTTTTCAAACAGAGAGTTTGCGTCGCACGGTCTAAATGCGACGTGCTTTAGATGTGGTCGCGTGCGATGCAAGGAAAAATGTTTTGGGTAATGGTCTAACCTACTAATTTTTAAATGAAACTACATTATTGGTAATGGTTAAATAACGTAGTTTGAAGAATCTAAAGGAAATATATAAAAACTAAAAAACAAGTTAAAACCTTAACTTAAAAAAACATAGCAAAATAATTAAACCACAACACGGAAACAACCAAAATGCTCAATCGTCGAAGTTGTATCCCAAATTGTCATTAGAATCAATCCGCTCCTCCTTTTCCGTAATCCTATCCTGAAGATACGCTACCATATCAATAGTGATGTAGTCTACCACCGTCATGTTCCAGACGGCGTCCGCTTCTTGCTTAATTTTATATGGCAAAAACAACAAACGATCCATCGGTTTGCAAAAAAGATACCTCTGCTTGGTTTGTTCACGGTTGCGCACAACTAGACCTCCCGTTCCTAAACGTCCGTAGTTGTAGTACAACTTACACATGACTCGCTTAAAAAATGCATCACTAGTATCTTCCACCATTTCTCAGCGGGCAAGCTTCACCGCCTCAAGCAAATGGTAGTCTTCATGAGGCATAAACTCAATTTGTTAAACTGTTTATGTTTGATGAGTGTTTATGAATGTTTGATGGTTCTCATGTTAATGCTGTTTTTAATCTATTTTTATATGGGCTTTTAGGGCAAGAGTTTTTAATAAAGTAGAGTCTAGTTTGGCAGAAGTTTAGGGCGGGAGTTTTTTTGTTTATGAGAATAGGTGGGAGTTATTATGTTGGCGGGAGTTTTTTTGTTCATGAGAATTTTCGGGAGTTATTATGTTGATGGGAGTTTTTCTGGTAATGCTTTTGGTGGGAGTTTTTTAGTTAATATTTGTCTGTCCCTATCCTTATCTTTCGTCCTTCTCACTTTACATGTGTCACATTTTCATTCGTCTAACTGGATTACGTTGTCTGAAAATGAAATTTTCTATAAATAGATGTTGTATCCACATTAAATGGTAAACTAGTTGATAAATTAAGCAAAAATGTGTCCATGGACTGAGTTGGAAGATCAATATCTGATGAAAGCATCAATCAAAGTTGGTAACACGAACCAGGAAGAGGGGCGTAAACCATACTAGGAGGCATTGCTATGCCAGATGTATTTTCTATATGGCAGGGATAATGTCCAGCCGCCTAGAATTTCTAGGCGTGTAGATGAGGTGAAAGCTATGTGGTCAGTCCTAGTCAGATTCCGTTTATATCCAGTTTCTGGCCTCAACGAATTGGAATGTCGTGTTGTGTGTAACCGATTCAACTGCCAAGTCACGGGTTCTCTAACAGAGGAGCAGTTGGATCATGTTCGTTCTGACATTATTGACATCCAGGTAGAGGAAATGCGTGACTACCGGGCTGCAAAATAAGAAAAGAAGTTAATGAAATGGAATTTGTCCAATAGATAAATTATGATTTGATTTTGTGTTTGAGTTTGTGTTTTAGTTTATGTTTGAGTGTGTATTTCAGTTTATGCTCGAGTGTGTGTTTCAGTTTATGTTGGAGTGTGTTTTCAGTTTATATATGAGTGCGTGTTTCAGTTTATGTTGGAGTTTGTGTTTTAGTTTAGACTTAAATTTTAAACAATTTTATATTATGAGCTACTAACTATGTTTTTACATACGTTTATTAACTAGGTTGTTCAAATAAAATTGAGAATAAGGTGTAAAAACAAAGAAAGAAATACAATAAATAAAAGTTGTCATAAACTTATCCGGATATAAATCTAATGATAATGTAAAAAAGTCTAACATATGAAATCACGAGCTAATAAACAAAACCTTGCTGCGATCCTAATCAATGACGTCTGTACCACTCGGCAATCCTGTACATGTGAAGGACGGCCTGTACCAGATCTTCGTACTCCAGTGTCAGTATGGATGAAGCATACTGTGCGATCTGGTCGTATCCTGCATAGTAAACACCACCCTGTGGTTGCAACTGAGGACCTCATGCTGGACCAGATCTACTAACGATATACCATAGCTTTTTCTTCACCCAAACGTAGTACATCGCGTCGCTACTCTCTCCACTACCATAGTACGCCGGTCCAGCTGGAGTGTAACGATGGTACTCTGAATCCCTCCACAAGTGAGCGTCCAAAACGTATCTGCTAGCAGTCTTCGTCCCTACTTTTTTGGATGCAAGAGGGCGTATATCTTTCAGAATCAGCTGCACGAAACCCATCCATCGAGTGACACGATCGGGGTAGTATGACACAATGATGTCGAACGCCTTAAGCGTCAACTCAACCCAACTAACGCTCTCGAACAGATGATAGTCCCGTACGTGTAGGGAATGAAAATGACCTATAAATAAATAAATTAACAAGTTAGACATTTATATTAGTAAAAATACGTAACATTAAAATGAACAAATATTACTTACATCTGACTCCGTGCACGTCGAGAGTGCATGTCTCAACTCCCTGCGCACATCCTGCGAAACACCGATCTTCTGCGGCGCATGTCGGCACATACGGGGCATAGATAGCTGAAAATCGCTAAACAGTGAAGCCCGAAACTGAATGAAGTGGGCAAATATCCACGCCTCGAGCATCCCTATGAACCTGCAAATCCTCCCGTACCATGCAGAGATCCCTGACTAATGGAGTTGTACAACTGTGCTAATACCAACTGACCCAAATTGAACCTATTCATACCCTGGTATTGGTTCACGAACTGGAAAAAATCAAGTTTGATTTTCGGTCGATTCTTGAGTGTTTGAGAGGTTTTTAGAAAGAGAGAAAAATAGAAGAAAAAAATAGTGAGAGATTTATCAAAGCTTTTAATACCTAAATTTTAGGAAAAAAAAAATTGTCCAAAATTAGATGAGACATATATCAAACAATGTAAGATCTGGTTAACATCTATCAAAACATGTCTAATTTATAGCCGACATTAAATAATAACATTATAATATTATAAATTCATCGTAATACAATATTAAAAAATAATAAAAACAAATCTATAAAATTAACATTTCATCTATTTTTTAAATACATTTAAAAACACTAATTAGATTAAAAGAAAAAATTGAATCATCTTCCATATATGTTGGAAGAAAAATCCAACATAAATTAGTGTTAGACTGGGATTTGTCGAAACAACAAAAATTTGCGGTCATATGTAGATTTGTTTTGTTAAAAAAACTCAAAAACTTTTATATGTTATTATTAAAATTAAAAAAATACATATTCGGTCAATTATTCTAGTAGTATATAATTTTTATACTGTATATCCCATAATTTTGAATTTTTTACCTAGGAATCTGTTTATTTATTTAATTTCAGACTTTTCTTTCTCGAAGTTTCTAAAAGTTTATCACCGCTATCAACCTGCTAACAAACTGGCAACTAAAACCGCGTTAAAGATATGTCCTCATCCAAGCCGTTGAATAATCTCTTGTAATCCTGACCGTGCACGTTGGCGGTGCCCATGTATTATATATAAGATACACCCTGGGTGCCTGGTTCAAGGATTGTCTTGGGTTCTTCGATTTAGCAACGCTCTCTTAGTTTGTACATATCTTTATGGATCTGCTATGTCTCTCCTTGATTTGGTTCGCGCTTGATACTATTTTCTCTAGGTTTATGAATGAAGGTTTGCAATCCTTAATCCCAGATTAGTTTGATATCATCTTTATGGTTCTGCTATATCTCTCCTTGATTCGGATTCGTGATTGATTAATACACATCAGGCGATACTGATTTTCCCTAGGTTTGTACAGGTTTGCGATCCTGAATCCTCAGATTAGGTTGATATTATCTTTATGGCTCTCCTAGAGATCTCTTTGCTTCGATTGCATGATCGATTGATACATATGGCGATACTGAGTTTATTCCATTTTCGTCTGAATCTGTACCAATTATACACCCTGATTGTCGTAGTTGATTACTACCTTGCGATGGTTTTATGTACACGAGGATGATGATTGCTTTTTTTACTGGGTATCTCAGTCTGGTTTCTGTTCATGTTTGCGTTTTCAGTTGGCTCAAAGCATATGGTCTTAGTTTCTTCCACCTTCTTGATTGACACAGGGCTCGTGGTGAGGCTGGTCAACATGTATTGGCACATTCAGGATTATCTTTGTTACTTTTTCTTGGGTTTTTTCATCCAGTTATATTTTGAGGACTTCCATGATTTACTTGCTATATTGTCCATCATTTGGGTTCTAGATAGTCTAATATTTGTCTGGTATCTTTTGGGTTCAGATTATTTTCTTTTGGGATAGAAGCTGTTAAAAGACCTAACACAAAGCCCGCCAGGGAAGTACTGCATAGTTGAATCATTTCTTATCTATTATTGATACTGGCTTAGTGTCTAAACGTATGATTCTTTGGTCGTCCCCAAAGCCAATTACAACAGTTATTCTTTTGTTTAGCGGAGAGGAGCCTGAACATTAGCACCTCATGCATCTGACTGTATATTTCCACTTTGGTCATAGTGGTGATCGACTGATAAATCCATAACCCCTTCTTCTTTTTCATCAACTTTGGTGCTTTATAGAAATTCATTGTTTGTTTCTTCCCATCAGGACGTGGGATTCGTGAATTTAATCCTCACCGTACTAATCTTTAAAGTGGTGGTCCATCTTCTTTTCTGGGATGCTTTGGAAACAACACATTGTTTGGTCTGGTTGGGAGATTTATACTTTCTTTAAATGGGTGGTCAAACTGGTATCACTTTCTACTTATTTAAATCATTTTCCTCTTTCCTCCTCCGTTAGTCCAATTTAACTAGCTTTGTGTACCTGTCTGATCCTTGTAGTTCAGAATAAGTCAGCAGCCATTTGCAGTTTGGGAATGTACGGAGCTTGCAGATCGAGAGTGTTGTATGTGTTAGCTAAATTCAGAAGAGTTAACTTATTTGCTTTATCAAATACTACCTGTTATTTAAGTTGTTCCTTTAACATGATACTCTTTGTGTTAGGGCAGGTTCAGCTGAAAATCTGTGTTGGGCAGGTTCAGCTAAAAATCTGTGTTAGGGCAGGTTCAGATGAATTTCTATTTGGGAGTTTCAGCCTGTCTAAATCAGGGAGTCTCTTGTTTGGTGGAATCATTTAGGCAATCATCATTTTACCCTTGGTCGTCATATTTAAAGACCCAGTGTCATCTGTCATGGTTCTGGTGAAATCATTGTAGAAGATACTAGTAGCAGGGAAAGGGATATTCTAATTCTGCTTGTGTCTAATCTCTTGCCATTGGCCACTAATTTGTGGATCTTTTTCTGGTGGTATGTTAGTAGGATAGGTGACATCAGAGTGTTTGTAGTCGCTTTGTATAATTATTCTGTTTCTCTTTTTTGCTGTGTATTCCCTTTTATTTTGTGGTCTACCATCTGCTTGTGAATGTGCTTTTATGGTAGGGTAGGGCTGATTAAGGAACTTGATGGATTGGCCAATGTAGAAGACTTAAACCAAACCAGGGAGTTTCTGATGCCCCATTGTTTTTATCAATACAGCGAAGTTATGGACTCTGTATTTTGTGTTATGATTTCTTTTCAAAGTCTGGATACAATACAGATATAAAGGAATTGAATGGATCTGCCATTGATATGCAGTTAGTTCCCGGTGTTTTTGAATGCTTCAAAATTGTTTCAGTAGACAGCTGGAATGAGTTCGGTTTGTATTATTTACTATTATTATAAGTCGGTTTCAGGATTTCCTCCATGCCACTTATGTAGGGGATCTGTTTAGGTTCGTTTAATATGTCATGTGGGTTTGCTGAATTTTGGCGTTATTCATTTCCATTTCAAATATTTGTCGTTATTCATTCCTTTCGAATACCTGTCGTCAGCAATTAAGTTTTGTGTTTTACCATCGCATACAGACATTATATTGTGTCAGGACAAGATCTTTTGAGGAACTAATTGGAGACTGCTATGCAAGATTTGTTGCATTTTGTTTCAAGTAATATTTGGCACTTGCGGATCAGGAAGTTTCTTGTTCAATTATCCTTTGGCTTTTCTACTGCTATTTGGGATCATTTTTTTTCTCGTTACTCAGATTGGTTCTATTTGTTCTTTGGACAAGGGTTGCTATACTTATATGGATGAAAATCATGGATGTTTCCACGATTTAAGCTCTCTCTACAAAGTTGGTTTTGGGTATTATATTGAAATCTCCATATTCTGTTGTGAGGTGAAGCGTTTAAGAGACAATATTTGATGGATCTTTTGGAATGAGCTACGATCAATTTATGTGCTCTGCATATTTTTGTTTCTCTCTTGTGGTTGGTCACAAACTTATGGATCTCATTCCTCGACAGGACAAGGGTCATTTGGAAACTTGATGTTTTCTGCAGTTGCCGAACGGTTAGCACCACTTTTTATTAGTATAATTATTGAGATAACTCTTTTCCTTTTGTCTTGTGGCGCATACCCTTTGTTATGTGGTCTAACAGGTGTCTATGGATATGGATATGATATTGTGGCAAAAAGTTAAAAAGGCTAGTGTTTAATGCTTTTATTCATTTGTAGTGACTTTGGGGTATGATACATTTGGTTTCGAAGTGTTGTACGCACTACATGATGGAATTTGCTTTTGTAGGACAATTTATGTTTGGAATTTGCTTTTGTAGGAAAATGCGTGTTGATAACGGTATACGGGTTTGCTTGATTTCCAAATTTTGTTATGATCTTATTTTACACAGATGTTCAGAGTTATATTTTCTCTTTATTCTGATAGATGGTCTTCTTCTGCGGTAGGATATGGCGTTGGGAATCTAATTGGCACTTTTCTGGCTGGTCAAAATCAGGCAGTCTCTTGTTTCAAATGATATCTATTTATTATTTTGAATTCTTTTAATGGCACTCTTGCCATGACACTACATATGATACTTTGGCGTTAGGACTCATTGCCATGCGTTGGATATCAGCCTTTGGGTTTTGCAGCTGCTGTTTTGGGCTTCATTTTCTTCTTGGGTTAACCAATATTTATCTTGCTACAAGTGTTGCTAAGGGGAGAACTTGGCGGGGTTCAATTTAGGATGTGCTTAAATCAGGCAGTTTCTGTAGTTCAACTTCTTCTTTTCTAGTTCGCTGGTTTTGGATAGTATGTCGGGTTTTACTGTTTTATTGTGCTGTGAAACTGTTTAGGGATACACAGACTGTCTATAGCATGGGGAAAAGCTGTTGAGTACAAGCAACCGGTAGAAGCAAACAACTGCTTTCATATCAAGTTAGGGTCCCTTTTCATATTGGAAGTTAATTGATAGGCTGGCTGCTAATAGTTGTATGTTAGCATAGTTGTCCATGTTTTGTGTGATCTCAAGTTTCATGCAGTTTGGATGGACATCATTCTTAAGATCAAAATGTAGTTGGCGCTGTGGTTCCAGCAGTTGGTAAGAAATCCAAGAAACCTGTGCTAAGTTGTTACTTTCTTCCATCGACGTGACCTGTGCTAAGTTGTTACTTTCTTTCATCGACGTAAAACTGAACATGCCACCTAAGACATGATCTTATACAATACAAGAATATCTTTTTCAATTATTTCCTCTGTACTTTTGTCTGTCAATGTTTCTCCCTTTGTAACTCCTGTCGAGTTTTCTATAATTTGCAATAAAAATTGAAAACTAAATTTTTCGTTGATTTCCCTATCAGTGTTGGTTATTTAGTTTTCTATCCTTCTAATTTTTTCTCATTTAAGTCAAATCTTTTTGGATAATATGTATTGCAGGCTTTATGAACTCAATTGCAATGGCCTGACAAACACAAACCATGTACCATCCTTTTCTGTTTACTTTCAGCTTACTCTTGTGGCCTCCCGTTTAATCTGGTTTACCCTCTGGTTTTCTTAATATGTTACAGACAAGTTAAGGATAAATCTTCGGTAAAAAATGGAAAAGAAATCACTTTTTTAATGTTTATTGAAAGAGCAGTACATAGAATAATATAAAGAAGGATTTTGTCAGATTAATGCTTGATTTCGAAGAACAGAGGTTAGTGGTTGATTTGGCTAAAGTCCGTTTTCATACACTTTTTGGGTATACATCTTTATCTCTAACAAAGTTCGGCCTTGTGATATTTTTTTTCTTTATCTCTTGGTTTGTTTCTGAATCACTGGTTTCTGTTTCTGTTTGCTTTGTAAGTTATAAGATTATATATTGCCATCATTGGGGCGAGGTATTTTGAAGGACTCATCAACTACTGTGGGATGTTAAAATTAGGGAGCCTTTTATTTCAGTTATCTTTTAGTTTTTCTAGTTCGGGCGGGGTAGTTTGAGGAACTCATCAACTTCTATGGGATGTTAAAATCAAAGAGTCTTTTGTTCCAATTATGTTTTAGTTTTTCAAGTGTTATACGGTATCCTTCTGTTTCCTTTGTTATAATCGAACTTTAGGTTGCACTTTTTTGTTGGATCCGTGCAGGTTATTTCAGGGAAGACGGATAATAGTAATTGGTATCTGTGTCTACCTTTTGGAATAAAGTTGGATCTATGTTGGGTTGAATTCTTGTTGTAGGTAAAGGTTAGCAAGTGCCTAAATTTCATTGGCTTTGCAGTATGTTTGTTTGGGTAATTTCTCTCTTTCTAATTCTGCGTATCTCTCTGTCATTTTGTTCTAGCAAGTCACAAATATAAGAGTTTAATTGGCACTTAACGGATCAGGGAGTCTCTTGTTCAATTATCCATCGGCTTTTCTACTGCCATTTTTGGGATCATTTTTTTCCTTGTCACTCAGATTGGTCTACTTGTTCTCCGGACAAGGGTTGCTATACTTGTATGGATGAAGATCACGAATGTTTCCACGATTTGAGCTCTCTCTACGAAGTTGGTTTTGGGTATTGTATAATTCTCCATATTCTGTTGTGCGGTGAAGTATTTTAAAGACAATATTTGATGGATCCTTTTTGAACGAGCGACGATCAGTTTATGTTTCTAGATCTAGTTGTTCCTGTGCTTTTTTGCATATTTTTGTTTCTCTTATGGATTTCATTCCTCGACCAGACAAGGGTTAGCTGCATTTTGGATTAATATAATTATGATGGTCACTATTTTGCTGTGTGTTGTGGTGCATCCCTTTTCGTCTTGTGGTCTAATAGGTGTCTAAGGATATGTTATCGTGGAAGGACAAAGAGGACGGAGGAATATTAAAAAAGGCTAGTTTCTAGTGGTTGGATTCTTTTGTAGCGAAGTTGGGGTGTGATGTTATTATTTGGTTTTGGAGTCTTGTACGCACCGCTTATGTTTGGAATTTGCTTTTGTAGGAAAATGCGTGTTGATAACGGTATACGGGTTTGCTTGATTTCCAAATTTTGTTATGATCTTATTTTACACAGATGTTCAGAGTTATATTTTCTCTTTATTCTGATAGATGGTCTTCTTCTGCGGTAGGATATGGCGTTGGGAATCTAATTGGCACTTTTCTGGCTGGTCAAAATCAGGCAGTCTCTTGTTTCAAATGATATCTATTTATTATTTTGAATTTTTTTAATGGCACTCTTGCCATGACACTACATATGATACTTTGGCGTTAGGACTCATTGGCATTCGTTGGATATCAGCCTTTGGGTTTTGCAGCTGCTGTTTTGGGCTTCATTTTCTTCTTGGGTTAACCAATATTTATCTTGCTACAAGTGTTGCTAAGGGGAGAACGAGGCGGGGTTCAATTTAGGATGTGCTTAAATCAGGCAGTTTCTGTAGTTCAACTTCTTCTTTTCTACTTCGCTGGTTTTGGATAGTATGTCGGGTTTTACTGTTTTATTGTGCTGTGAAACTGTTTAGGGATACACAGACTGTGTATAGCATGGGGAAAAGCTGTTCAGTACAAGCAACCGGTAGAAGCAAACAACTGCTTTCATATCAAGTTAGGGTCCCTTTTCATATTGGAAGTTAATTGATAGGCTGGCTGCTCAACTTCGAGTTGATGGGCTGGCTGCTAATAGTTGTATGTTAGCATAGTTGTCCATGTTTTGTGTGATCTCAAGTTTCATGCAGTTTGGATGGACATCATTCTTAAGATCAAAATGTAGTTGGCGCTGTGGTTCCAGCAGTTGGTAAGAAATCCAAGACACCTGTGCTAAGTTGTTACTTTCTTCCATCGACGCGACCAGTGCTAAGTTGTTACTTTCTTTCATCGACGTAAAACTGAACATGCCACCTAAGACATGATCTTATACAATACAAGAATATCTTTTTCAATTATTTCCTCTGTACTTTTGTCTGTCAATGTTTCTCCCTTTGTAACTCCTGTCGAGTTTTCTATAATTTGCAATAAAAATTGAAAACTAAATTTTTCGTTGATTTCCCTATCAGTGTTGGTTATTTAGTTTTCGATCCTTCTAATTTTTTCTCATTAAGTCAAATCTTTTTGGATAATATGTATTGCAGGCTTTATGAACTCAATTGCAATGGCCTGACAAACACAAACCATGTACCATCCTTTTCTGTTTACTTTCAGCTTACTCTTGTGGCCTCCCGTTTAATCTGGTTTACCCTCTGGTTTTCTTAATATGTTGCAGACAAGTTAAGGATAAATCTTCGGTAAAAAATGGAAAAGAAATCACTTTTTTAATGTTTATTGAAAGAGCAGTACATAGAATAATATAAAGAAGGATTTTGTCAGATTAATGCTTGATTTCGAAGAACAGAGGTTAGTGGTTGATTTGGCTAAAGTCCGTTTTCATACACTTTTTGGGTATACATCTTTATCTCTAACAAAGTTCGGCCTTGTGATATTTTTTTTCTTTATCTCTTGGTTTGTTTCTGAATCACTGGTTTCTGTTTCTGTTTGCTTTGTAAGTTATAAGATTATATATTGCCATCATTCGGGCGAGGTATTTTGAAGGACTCATCAACTACTGTGGGATGTTAAAATTAGGGAGCCTTTTATTTCAGTTATCTTTTAGTTTTTCTAGTTCGGGCGGGGTAGTTTGAGGAACTCATCAACTTCTATGGGATGTTAAAATCAAAGAGTCTTTTGTTCCAATTATGTTTTAGTTTTTCAAGTGTTATACGGTATCCTTCTGTTTCCTTTGTTATAATCGAACTTTAGGTTGCACTTTTTTGTTGGATCCGTGCAGGTTATTTCAGGGAAGACGGATAATAGTAATTGGTATCTGTGTCTACCTTTTGGAATAAAGTTGGATCTATGTTGGGTTGAATTCTTGTTGTAGGTAAAGGTTAGCAAGTGCCTAAATTTCATTGGCTTTGCAGTATGTTTGTTTGGGTAATTTCTCTCTTTCTAATTCTGCGTATCTCTCTGTCATTTTGTTCTAGCAAGTCACAAATATAAGAGTTTAATTGGCACTTAACGGATCAAGGACTCTCTTGTTCAATTATCCATAGGCTTTTCTACTGCCATTTTTGGGATCATTTTTTTCCTTGTCACTCAGATTGGTCTACTTGTTCTTCGGACAAGGGTTGCTATACTTGTATGGATGAAGATCACGAATGTTTCCACGATTTGAGCTCTCTCTACGAAGTTGGTTTTGGGTATTGTATAATTCTCCATATTCTGTTGTGCGGTGAAGTATTTTAGAGACAATATTTGATGGATCCTTTTTGAACGAGCGACGATCAGTTTATGTTTCTAGATCTAGTTGTTCCTGTGCTTTTTTGCATATTTTTGTTTCTCTTATGGATTTCATTCCTCGACCAGACAAGGGTTAGCTGCATTTTGGATTAATATAATTATGATGGTCACTATTTTGCTGTGTGTTGTGGTGCATCCCTTTTCGTCTTGTGGTCTAATAGGTGTCTAAGGATATGTTATCGTGGAAGGACAAAGAGGACGGAGGAATAGTAAAAAAGGCTAGTTTCTAGTGGTTGGATTCTTTTGTAGCGAAGTTGGGGTGTGATGTTATTATTTGGTTTTGGAGTCTTGTACGCACCGCTTATGTTTGGAATTTGCTTTTGTAGGAAAATGCGTGTTGATTACGGTATACGGGTTTGCTTGATTTCCAAATTTTGTTATGATCTTATTTCACACAGATGTTCAGAGTTATATTTTCTCTTTATTCTGATAGATGGTCTTCTTCTGCGGTAGGATATGGCGTTTGGAATCTAATTGGCACTTTTCTGGCTGGTCAAAATCAGGCAGTCTCTTGTTTCAAATGATATCTATTTATTATTTTGAATTCTTTTAATGGCACTCTTGCCATGACACTACATATGATACTTTGGCATTAGGACTCATTGCCATGCGTTGGATATCAGCCTTTGGGTTTTGCAGCTGCTGTTTTGGGCTTCATTTTCTTCTTGGGTTAACCAATATTTATCTTGCTACAAGTGTTGCTAAGGGGAGAACGAGGCGGGGTTCAATTTAGGATGTGCTTAAATCAGGCAGTTTCTGTAGTTCAACTTCTTCTTTTCTAGTTCGCTGGTTTTGGATAGTATGTCGGGTTTTACTGTTTTATTGTGCTGTGAAACTGTTTAGGGATACACAGACTGTGTATAGCATGGGGAAAAGCTGTTCAGTACAAGCAACCGGTAGAAGCAAACAACTGCTTTCATATCAAGTTAGGGTCCCTTTTCATATTGGAAGTTAATTGATAGGCTGGCTGCTCAACTTCGAGTTGATGGGCTGGCTGCTAATAGTTGTATGTTAGCATAGTTGTCCATGTTTTGTGTGATCTCAAGTTTCATGCAGTTTGGATGGACATCATTCTTAAGATCAAAATGTAGTTGGCGCTGTGGTTCCAGCAGTTGGTAAGAAATCCAAGACACCTGTGCTAAGTTGTTACTTTCTTCCATCGACGCGACCTGTGCTAAGTTGTTACTTTCTTTCATCGACGTAAAACTGAACATGCCACCTAAGACATGATCTTATACAATACAAGAATATCTTTTTCAATTATTTCCTCTGTACTTTTGTCTGTCAATGTTTCTCCCTTTGTAACTCCTGTCGAGTTTTCTATAATTTGCAATAAAAATTGAAAACTAAATTTTTCGTTGATTTCCCTATCAGTGTTGGTTATTTAGTTTTCTATCCTTCTAATTTTTTCTCATTAAGTCAAATCTTTTTGGATAATATGTATTGCAGGCTTTATGAACTCAATTGCAATGGCCTGACAAACACAAACCATGTACCATCCTTTTCTGTTTACTTTCAGCTTACTCTTGTGGCCTCCCGTTTAATCTGGTTTACCCTCTGGTTTTCTTAATATGTTGCAGACAAGTTAAGGATAAATCTTCGGTAAAAAATGGAAAAGAAATCACTTTTTTAATGTTTATTGAAAGAGCAGTACATAGAATAATATAAAGAAGGATTTTGTCAGATTAATGCTTGATTTCGAAGAACAGAGGTTAGTGGTTGATTTGGCTAAAGTCCGTTTTCATACACTTTTTGGGTATACATCTTTATCTCTAACAAAGTTCGGCCTTGTGATATTTTTTTTCTTTATCTCTTGGTTTGTTTCTGAATCACTGGTTTCTGTTTCTGTTTGCTTTGTAAGTTATAAGATTATATATTGCCATCATTCGGGCGAGGTATTTTGAAGGACTCATCAACTACTGTGGGATGTTAAAATTAGGGAGCCTTTTATTTCAGTTATCTTTTAGTTTTTCTAGTTCGGGCGGGGTAGTTTGAGGAACTCATCAACTTCTATGGGATGTTAAAATCAAAGAGTCTTTTGTTCCAATTATGTTTTAGTTTTTCAAGTGTTATACGGTATCCTTCTGTTTCCTTTGTTATAATCGAACTTTAGGTTGCACTTTTTTGTTGGATCCGTGCAGGTTATTTCAGGGAAGACGGATAATAGTAATTGGTATCTGTGTCTACCTTTTGGAATAAAGTTGGATCTATGTTGGGTTGAATTCTTGTTGTAGGTAAAGGTTAGCAAGTGCCTAAATTTCATTGGCTTTGCAGTATGTTTTTTTGGGTAATTTCTCTCTTTCTAATTCTGCGTATCTCTCTGTCATTTTGTTCTAGCAAGTCACAAATATAAGAGTTTAATTGGCACTTAACGGATCAGGGAGTCTCTTGTTCAATTATCCATCGGCTTTTCTACTGCCATTTTTGGGATCATTTTTTTCCTTGTCACTCAGATTGGTCTACTTGTTCTCCGGACAAGGGTTGCTATACTTGTATGGATGAAGATCACGAATGTTTCCACGATTTGAGCTCTCTCTACGAAGTTGGTTTTGGGTATTGTATAATTCTCCATATTCTGTTGTGCGGTGAAGTATTTTAAAGACAATATTTGATGGATCCTTTTTGAACGAGCGACGATCAGTTTATGTTTCTAGATCTAGTTGTTCCTGTGCTTTTTTGCATATTTTTGTTTCTCTTATGGATTTCATTCCTCGACCAGACAAGGGTTAGCTGCATTTTGGATTAATATAATTATGATGGTCACTATTTTGCTGTGTGTTGTGGTGCATCCCTTTTCGTCTTGTGGTCTAATAGGTGTCTAAGGATATGTTATCGTGGAAGGACAAAGAGGACGGAGGAATATTAAAAAAGGCTAGTTTCTAGTGGTTGGATTCTTTTGTAGCGAAGTTGGGGTGTGATGTTATTATTTGGTTTTGGAGTCTTGTACGCACCGCTTATGTTTGGAATTTGCTTTTGTAGGAAAATGCGTGTTGATAACGGTATACGGGTTTGCTTGATTTCCAAATTTTGTTATGATCTTATTTTACACAGATGTTCAGAGTTATATTTTCTCTTTATTCTGATAGATGGTCTTCTTCTGCGGTAGGATATGGCGTTGGGAATCTAATTGGCACTTTTCTGGCTGGTCAAAATCAGGCAGTCTCTTGTTTCAAATGATATCTATTTATTATTTTGAATTTTTTTAATGGCACTCTTGCCATGACACTACATATGATACTTTGGCGTTAGGACTCATTGGCATTCGTTGGATATCAGCCTTTGGGTTTTGCAGCTGCTGTTTTGGGCTTCATTTTCTTCTTGGGTTAACCAATATTTATCTTGCTACAAGTGTTGCTAAGGGGAGAACGAGGCGGGGTTCAATTTAGGATGTGCTTAAATCAGGCAGTTTCTGTAGTTCAATTTCTTCTTTTCTACTTCGCTGGTTTTGGATAGTATGTCGGGTTTTACTGTTTTATTGTGCTGTGAAACTGTTTAGGGATACACAGACTGTGTATAGCATGGGGAAAAGCTGTTCAGTACAAGCAACCGGTAGAAGCAAACAACTGCTTTCATATCAAGTTAGGGTCCCTTTTCATATTGGAAGTTAATTGATAGGCTGGCTGCTCAACTTCGAGTTGATGGGCTGGCTGCTAATAGTTGTATGTTAGCATAGTTGTCCATGTTTTGTGTGATCTCAAGTTTCATGCAGTTTGGATGGACATCATTCTTAAGATCAAAATGTAGTTGGCGCTGTGGTTCCAGCAGTTGGTAAGAAATCCAAGACACCTGTGCTAAGTTGTTACTTTCTTCCATCGACGCGACCTGTGCTAAGTTGTTACTTTCTTTCATCGACGTAAAACTGAACATGCCACCTAAGACATGATCTTATACAATACAAGAATATCTTTTTCAATTATTTCCTCTGTACTTTTGTCTGTCAATGTTTCTCCCTTTGTAACTCCTGTCGAGTTTTCTATAATTTGCAATAAAAATTGAAAACTAAATTTTTCGTTGATTTCCCTATCAGTGTTGGTTATTTAGTTTTCTATCCTTCTAATTTTTTCTCATTAAGTCAAATCTTTTTGGATAATATGTATTGCAGGCTTTATGAACTCAATTGCAATGGCCTGACAAACACAAACCATGTACCATCCTTTTCTGTTTACTTTCAGCTTACTCTTGTGGCCTCCCGTTTAATCTGGTTTACCCTCTGGTTTTCTTAATATGTTGCAGACAAGTTAAGGATAAATCTTCGGTAAAAAATGGAAAAGAAATCACTTTTTTAATGTTTATTGAAAGAGCAGTACATAGAATAATATAAAGAAGGATTTTGTCAGATTAATGCTTGATTTCGAAGAACAGAGGTTAGTGGTTGATTTGGCTAAAGTCCGTTTTCATACACTTTTTGGGTATACATCTTTATCTCTAACAAAGTTCGGCCTTGTGATATTTTTTTTCTTTATCTCTTGGTTTGTTTCTGAATCACTGGTTTCTGTTTCTGTTTGCTTTGTAAGTTATAAGATTATATATTGCCATCATTCGGGCGAGGTATTTTGAAGGACTCATCAACTACTGTGGGATGTTAAAATTAGGGAGCCTTTTATTTCAGTTATCTTTTAGTTTTTCTAGTTCGGGCGGGGTAGTTTGAGGAACTCATCAACTTCTATGGGATGTTAAAATCAAAGAGTCTTTTGTTCCAATTATGTTTTAGTTTTTCAAGTGTTATACGGTATCCTTCTGTTTCCTTTGTTATAATCGAACTTTAGGTTGCACTTTTTTGTTGGATCCGTGCAGGTTATTTCAGGGAAGACGGATAATAGTAATTGGTATCTGTGTCTACCTTTTGGAATAAAGTTGGATCTATGTTGGGTTGAATTCTTGTTGTAGGTAAAGGTTAGCAAGTGCCTAAATTTCATTGGCTTTGCAGTATGTTTGTTTGGGTAATTTCTCTCTTTCTAATTCTGCGTATCTCTCTGTCATTTTGTTCTAGCAAGTCACAAATATAAGAGTTTAATTGGCACTTAACGGATCAGGGAGTCTCTTGTTCAATTATCCATCGGCTTTTCTACTGCCATTTTTGGGATCATTTTTTTCCTTGTCACTCAGATTGGTCTACTTGTTCTCCGGACAAGGGTTGCTATACTTGTATGGATGAAGATCACGAATGTTTCCACGATTTGAGCTCTCTCTACGAAGTTGGTTTTGGGTATTGTATAATTCTCCATATTCTGTTGTGCGGTGAAGTATTTTAAAGACAATATTTGATGGATCCTTTTTGAACGAGCGACGATCAGTTTATGTTTCTAGATCTAGTTGTTCCTGTGCTTTTTTGCATATTTTTGTTTCTCTTATGGATTTCATTCCTCGACCAGACAAGGGTTAGCTGCATTTTGGATTAATATAATTATGATGGTCACTATTTTGCTGTGTGTTGTGGTGCATCCCTTTTCGTCTTGTGGTCTAATAGGTGTCTAAGGATATGTTATCGTGGAAGGACAAAGAGGACGGAGGAATATTAAAAAAGGCTAGTTTCTAGTGGTTGGATTCTTTTGTAGCGAAGTTGGGGTGTGATGTTATTATTTGGTGTTGGAGTCTTGTACGCACCGCTTATGTTTGGAATTTGCTTTTGTAGGAAAATGCGTGTTGATAACGGTATACGGGTTTGCTTGATTTCCAAATTTTGTTATGATCTTATTTTACACAGATGTTCAGAGTTATATTTTCTCTTTATTCTGATAGATGGTCTTCTTCTGCGGTAGGATATGGCGTTGGGAATCTAATTGGCACTTTTCTGGCTGGTCAAAATCAGGCAGTCTCTTGTTTCAAATGATATCTATTTATTATTTTGAATTTTTTTAATGGCACTCTTGCCATGACACTACATATGATACTTTGGCGTTAGGACTCATTGGCATTCGTTGGATATCAGCCTTTGGGTTTTGCAGCTGCTGTTTTGGGCTTCATTTTCTTCTTGGGTTAACCAATATTTATCTTGCTACAAGTGTTGCTAAGGGGAGAACGTGGCGGGGTTCAATTTAGGATGTGCTTAAATCAGGCAGTTTCTGTAGTTCAACTTCTTCTTTTCTAGTTCGCTGGTTTTGGATAGTATGTCGGGTTTTACTGTTTTATTGTGCTGTGAAACTGTTTAGGGATACACAGACTGTCTATAGCATGGGGAAAAGCTGTTGAGTACAAGCAACCGGTAGAAGCAAACAACTGCTTTCATTTCAAGTTAGGGTCCCTTTTCATATTGGAAGTTAATTGATAGGCTGGCTGCTCAACTTCGAGTTGATGGGCTGGCTGCTTATAGTTGTATGTTAGCATAGTTGTACATGGTTTGTGTGATCTCAAGTTTCATGCAGTTTGGATGGACATCATTCTTAAGATCAAAATGTAGTTGGCGCTGTGGTTCCAGCAGTTGGTAAGAAATCCAAGACACCTGTGCTAAGTTGTTACTTTTTTTCATCGACGTAAAACTGAACATGCCACCTAAGACATGATCTTATACAATACAAGAATATCTTTTTCAATTATTTCCTCTGTACTTTTGTCTGTCAATGTTTCTCCCTTTGTAACTCCTGTTGAGTTTTCTATAATTTGCAATAAAAATTGAAAACTAAATTTTTCGTTGATTTCCCTATCAGTGTTGGTTATTTAGTTTTCTATCCTTCTAATTTTTTCTCATTAAGTCAAATCTTTTTGGATAATATGTATTGCAGGCTTTATGAACTCAATTGCAATGGCCTGACAAACACAAACCATGTACCATCCTTTTCTGTTTACTTTCAGCTTACTCTTGTGGCCTCCCGTTTAATCTGGTTTACCCTCTGGTTTTCTTAATATGTTGCAGACAAGTTAAGGATAAATCTTCGGTAAAAAATGGAAAAGAAATCACTTTTTTAATGTTTATTGAAAGAGCAGTACATAGAATAATATAAAGAAGGATTTTGTCAGATTAATGCTTGATTTCGAAGAACAGAGGTTAGTGGTTGATTTGGCTAAAGTCCGTTTTCATACACTTTTTGGGTATACATCTTTATCTCTAACAAAGTTCGGCCTTGTGATATTTTTTTTCTTTATCTCTTGGTTTGTTTCTGAATCACTGGTTTCTGTTTCTGTTTGCTTTGTAAGTTATAAGATTATATATTGCCATCATTCGGGCGAGGTATTTTGAAGGACTCATCAACTACTGTGGGATGTTAAAATTAGGGAGCCTTTTATTTCAGTTATCTTTTAGTTTTTCTAGTTCGGGCGGGGTAGTTTGAGGAACTCATCAACTTCTATGGGATGTTAAAATCAAAGAGTCTTTTGTTCCAATTATGTTTTAGTTTTTCAAGTGTTATACGGTATCCTTCTGTTTCCTTTGTTATAATCGAACTTTAGGTTGCACTTTTTTGTTGGATCCGTGCAGGTTATTTCAGGGAAGACGGATAATAGTAATTGGTATCTGTGTCTACCTTTTGGAATAAAGTTGGATCTATGTTGGGTTGAATTCTTGTTGTAGGTAAAGGTTAGCAAGTGCCTAAATTTCATTGGCTTTGCAGTATGTTTGTTTGGGTAATTTCTCTCTTTCTAATTCTGCGTATCTCTCTGTCATTTTGTTCTAGCAAGTCACAAATATAAGAGTTTAATTGGCACTTAACGGATCAGGGAGTCTCTTGTTCAATTATCCATCGGCTTTTCTACTGCCATTTTGGGATCATTTTTTTCCTTGTCACTCAGATTGGTCTACTTGTTCTTCGGACAAGGGTTGCTATACTTGTATGGATGAAGATCACGAATGTTTCCACGATTTGAGCTCTCTCTACGAAGTTGGTTTTGGGTATTGTATAATTCTCCATATTCTGTTGTGCGGTGAAGTATTTTAGAGACAATATTTGATGGATCCTTTTTGAACGAGCGACGATCAGTTTATGTTTCTAGATCTAGTTGTTCCTGTGCTTTTTTTGCATATTTTTGTTTCTCTTATGGATTTCATTCCTCGACCAGACAAGGGTTAGCTGCATTTTGGATTAATATAATTATGATGGTCACTATTTTGCTGTGTGTTGTGGTGCATCCCTTTTCGTCTTGTGGTCTAATAGGTGTCTAAGGATATGTTATCGTGGAAGGACAAAGAGGACGGAGGAATAGTAAAAAAGGCTAGTTTCTAGTGGTTGGATTCTTTTGTAGCGAAGTTGGGGTGTGATGTTATTATTTGGTTTTGGAGTCTTGTACGCACCGCTTATGTTTGGAATTTGCTTTTGTAGGAAAATGCGTGTTGATAACGGTATACGGGTTTGCTTGATTTCCAAATTTTGTTATGATCTTATTTTACACAGATGTTCAGAGTTATATTTTCTCTTTATTCTGATAGATGGTCTTCTTCTGCGGTAGGATATGGCGTTGGGAATCTAATTGGCACTTTTCTGGCTGGTCAAAATCAGGCAGTCTCTTGTTTCAAATGATATCTATTTATTATTTTGAATTCTTTTAATGGCACTCTTGCCATGACACTACATATGATACTTTGGCGTTAGGACTCATTGCCATGCGTTGGATATCAGCCTTTGGGTTTTGCAGCTGCTGTTTTGGGCTTCATTTTCTTCTTGGGTTAACCAATATTTATCTTGCTACAAGTGTTGCTAAGGGGAGAACGTGGCGGGGTTCAATTTAGGATGTGCTTAAATCAGGCAGTTTCTGTAGTTCAACTTCTTCTTTTCTAGTTCGCTGGTTTTGGATAGTATGTCGGGTTTTACTGTTTTATTGTGCTGTGAAACTGTTTAGGGATACACAGACTGTGTATAGCATGGGGAAAAGCTGTTCAGTACAAGCAACCGGTAGAAGCAAACAACTGCTTTCATATCAAGTTAGGGTCCCTTTTCATATTGGAAGTTAATTGATAGGCTGGCTGCTCAACTTCGAGTTGATGGGCTGGCTGCTAATAGTTGTATGTTAGCATAGTTGTCCATGTTTTGTGTGATCTCAAGTTTCATGCAGTTTGGATGGACATCATTCTTAAGATCAAAATGTAGTTGGCGCTGTGGTTCCAGCAGTTGGTAAGAAATCCAAGACACCCGTGCTAAGTTGTTACTTTCTTCCATCGACGCGACCTGTGCTAAGTTGTTACTTTCTTTCATCGACGTAAAACTGAACATGCCACCTAAGACATGATCTTATACAATACAAGAATATCTTTTTCAATTATTTCCTCTGTACTTTTGTCTGTCAATGTTTCTCCCTTTGTAACTCCTGTCGAGTTTTCTATAATTTGCAATAAAAATTGAAAACTAAATTTTTCGTTGATTTCCCTATCAGTGTTGGTTATTTAGTTTTCTATCCTTCTAATTTTTTCTCATTAAGTCAAATCTTTTTGGATAATATGTATTGCAGGCTTTATGAACTCAATTGCAATGGCTTGACAAACACAAACCATGTACCATCCTTTTCTGTTTACTTTCAGCTTACTCTTGTGGCCTCCCGTTTAATCTGGTTTACCCTCTGGTTTTCTTAATATGTTGCAGACAAGTTAAGGATAAATCTTTGGTAAAAAATGGAAAAGAAATCACTTTTTTAATGTTTATTGAAAGAGCAGTACATAGAATAATATAAAGAAGGATTTTGTCAGATTAATGCTTGATTTCGAAGAACAGAGGTTAGTGGTTGATTTGGCTAAAGTCCGTTTTCATACACTTTTTGGGTATACATCTTTATCTCTAACAAAGTTCGGCCTTGTGATATTTTTTTTCTTTATCTCTTGGTTTGTTTCTGAATCACTGGTTTCTGTTTCTGTTTGCTTTGTAAGTTATAAGATTATATATTGCCATCATTCGGGCGAGGTATTTTGAAGGACTCATCAACTACTGTGGGATGTTAAAATTAGGGAGCCTTTTATTTCAGTTATCTTTTAGTTTTTCTAGTTCGGGCGGGGTAGTTTGAGGAACTCATCAACTTCTATGGGATGTTAAAATCAAAGAGTCTTTTGTTCCAATTATGTTTTAGTTTTTCAAGTGTTATACGGTATCCTTCTGTTTCCTTTGTTATAATCGAACTTTAGGTTGCACTTTTTTGTTGGATCCGTGCAGGTTATTTCAGGGAAGACGGATAATAGTAATTGGTATCTGTGTCTACCTTTTGGAATAAAGTTGGATCTATGTTGGGTTGAATTCTTGTTGTAGGTAAAGGTTAGCAAGTGCCTAAATTTCATTGGCTTTGCAGTATGTTTGTTTGGGTAATTTCTCTCTTTCTAATTCTGCGTATCTCTCTGTCATTTTGTTCTAGCAAGTCACAAATATAAGAGTTTAATTGGCACTTAACGGATCAGGGAGTCTCTTGTTCAATTATCCATCGGCTTTTCTACTGCCATTTTGGGATCATTTTTTTCCTTGTCACTCAGATTGGTCTACTTGTTCTTCGGACAAGGGTTGCTATACTTGTATGGATGAAGATCACGAATGTTTCCACGATTTGAGCTCTCTCTACGAAGTTGGTTTTGGGTATTGTATAATTCTCCATATTCTGTTGTGCGGTGAAGTATTTTAGAGACAATATTTGATGGATCCTTTTTGAACGAGCGACGATCAGTTTATGTTTCTAGATCTAGTTGTTCCTGTGCTTTTTTTGCATATTTTTGTTTCTCTTATGGATTTCATTCCTCGACCAGACAAGGGTTAGCTGCATTTTGGATTAATATAATTATGATGGTCACTATTTTGCTGTGTGTTGTGGTGCATCCCTTTTCGTCTTGTGGTCTAATAGGTGTCTAAGGATATGTTATCGTGGAAGGACAAAGAGGACGGAGGAATAGTAAAAAAGGCTAGTTTCTAGTGGTTGGATTCTTTTGTAGCGAAGTTGGGGTGTGATGTTATTATTTGGTTTTGGAGTCTTGTACGCACCGCTTATGTTTGGAATTTGCTTTTGTAGGAAAATGCGTGTTGATAACGGTATACGGGTTTGCTTGATTTCCAAATTTTGTTATGATCTTATTTTACACAGATGTTCAGAGTTATATTTTCTCTTTATTCTGATAGATGGTCTTCTTCTGCGGTAGGATATGGCGTTGGGAATCTAATTGGCACTTTTCTGGCTGGTCAAAATCAGGCAGTCTCTTGTTTCAAATGATATCTATTTATTATTTTGAATTCTTTTAATGGCACTCTTGCCATGACACTACATATGATACTTTGGCGTTAGGACTCATTGCCATGCGTTGGATATCAGCCTTTGGGTTTTGCAGCTGCTGTTTTGGGCTTCATTTTCTTCTTGGGTTAACCAATATTTATCTTGCTACAAGTGTTGCTAAGGGGAGAACGTGGCGGGGTTCAATTTAGGATGTGCTTAAATCAGGCAGTTTCTGTAGTTCAACTTCTTCTTTTCTAGTTCGCTGGTTTTGGATAGTATGTCGGGTTTTACTGTTTTATTGTGCTGTGAAACTGTTTAGGGATACACAGACTGTGTATAGCATGGGGAAAAGCTGTTCAGTACAAGCAACCGGTAGAAGCAAACAACTGCTTTCATATCAAGTTAGGGTCCCTTTTCATATTGGAAGTTAATTGATAGGCTGGCTGCTCAACTTCGAGTTGATGGGCTGGCTGCTAATAGTTGTATGTTAGCATAGTTGTCCATGTTTTGTGTGATCTCAAGTTTCATGCAGTTTGGATGGACATCATTCTTAAGATCAAAATGTAGTTGGCGCTGTGGTTCCAGCAGTTGGTAAGAAATCCAAGACACCCGTGCTAAGTTGTTACTTTCTTCCATCGACGCGACCTGTGCTAAGTTGTTACTTTCTTTCATCGACGTAAAACTGAACATGCCACCTAAGACATGATCTTATACAATACAAGAATATCTTTTTCAATTATTTCCTCTGTACTTTTGTCTGTCAATGTTTCTCCCTTTGTAACTCCTGTCGAGTTTTCTATAATTTGCAATAAAAATTGAAAACTAAATTTTTCGTTGATTTCCCTATCAGTGTTGGTTATTTAGTTTTCTATCCTTCTAATTTTTTCTCATTAAGTCAAATCTTTTTGGATAATATGTATTGCAGGCTTTATGAACTCAATTGCAATGGCTTGACAAACACAAACCATGTACCATCCTTTTCTGTTTACTTTCAGCTTACTCTTGTGGCCTCCCGTTTAATCTGGTTTACCCTCTGGTTTTCTTAATATGTTGCAGACAAGTTAAGGATAAATCTTCGGTAAAAAATGGAAAAGAAATCACTTTTTTAATGTTTATTGAAAGAGCAGTACATAGAATAATATAAAGAAGGATTTTGTCAGATTAATGCTTGATTTCGAAGAACAGAGGTTAGTGGTTGATTTGGCTAAAGTCCGTTTTCATACACTTTTTGGGTATACATCTTTATCTCTAACAAAGTTCGGCCTTGTGATATTTTTTTTCTTTATCTCTTGGTTTGTTTCTGAATCACTGGTTTCTGTTTCTGTTTGCTTTGTAAGTTATAAGATTATATATTGCCATCATTCGGGCGAGGTATTTTGAAGGACTCATCAACTACTGTGGGATGTTAAAATTAGGGAGCCTTTTATTTCAGTTATCTTTTAGTTTTTCTAGTTCGGGCGGGGTAGTTTGAGGAACTCATCAACTTCTATGGGATGTTAAAATCAAAGAGTCTTTTGTTCCAATTATGTTTTAGTTTTTCAAGTGTTATACGGTATCCTTCTGTTTCCTTTGTTATAATCGAACTTTAGGTTGCACTTTTTTGTTGGATCCGTGCAGGTTATTTCAGGGAAGACGGATAATAGTAATTGGTATCTGTGTCTACCTTTTGGAATAAAGTTGGATCTATGTTGGGTTGAATTCTTGTTGTAGGTAAAGGTTAGCAAGTGCCTAAATTTCATTGGCTTTGCAGTATGTTTGTTTGGGTAATTTCTCTCTTTCTAATTCTGCGTATCTCTCTGTCATTTTGTTCTAGCAAGTCACAAATATAAGAGTTTAATTGGCACTTAACGGATCAGGGAGTCTCTTGTTCAATTATCCATCGGCTTTTCTACTGCCATTTTGGGATCATTTTTTTCCTTGTCACTCAGATTGGTCTACTTGTTCTTCGGACAAGGGTTGCTATACTTGTATGGATGAAGATCACGAATGTTTCCACGATTTGAGCTCTCTCTACGAAGTTGGTTTTGGGTATTGTATAATTCTCCATATTCTGTTGTGCGGTGAAGTATTTTAGAGACAATATTTGATGGATCCTTTTTGAACGAGCGACGATCAGTTTATGTTTCTAGATCTAGTTGTTCCTGTGCTTTTTTTGCATATTTTTGTTTCTCTTATGGATTTCATTCCTCGACCAGACAAGGGTTAGCTGCATTTTGGATTAATATAATTATGATGGTCACTATTTTGCTGTGTGTTGTGGTGCATCCCTTTTCGTCTTGTGGTCTAATAGGTGTCTAAGGATATGTTATCGTGGAAGGACAAAGAGGACGGAGGAATAGTAAAAAAGGCTAGTTTCTAGTGGTTGGATTCTTTTGTAGCGAAGTTGGGGTGTGATGTTATTATTTGGTTTTGGAGTCTTGTACGCACCGCTTATGTTTGGAATTTGCTTTTGTAGGAAAATGCGTGTTGATAACGGTATACGGGTTTGCTTGATTTCCAAATTTTGTTATGATCTTATTTTACACAGATGTTCAGAGTTATATTTTCTCTTTATTCTGATAGATGGTCTTCTTCTGCGGTAGGATATGGCGTTGGGAATCTAATTGGCACTTTTCTGGCTGGTCAAAATCAGGCAGTCTCTTGTTTCAAATGATATCTATTTATTATTTTGAATTCTTTTAATGGCACTCTTGCCATGACACTACATATGATACTTTGGCGTTAGGACTCATTGCCATGCGTTGGATATCAGCCTTTGGGTTTTGCAGCTGCTGTTTTGGGCTTCATTTTCTTCTTGGGTTAACCAATATTTATCTTGCTACAAGTGTTGCTAAGGGGAGAACGTGGCGGGGTTCAATTTAGGATGTGCTTAAATCAGGCAGTTTCTGTAGTTCAACTTCTTCTTTTCTAGTTCGCTGGTTTTGGATAGTATGTCGGGTTTTACTGTTTTATTGTGCTGTGAAACTGTTTTGGGATACACAGACTGTCTATAGCATGGGGAAAAGCTGTTCAGTACAAGCAACCGGTAGAAGCAAACAACTGCTTTCATATCAAGTTAGGGTCCCTTTTCATATTGGAAGTTAATTGATAGGCTGGCTGCTCAACTTCGAGTTGATGGGCTGGCTGCTTATAGTTGTATGTTAGCATAGTTGTCCATGTTTTGTGTGATCTCAAGTTTCATGCAGTTTGGATGGACATCATTCTTAAGATCAAAATGTAGTTGGCGCTGTGGTTCCAGCAGTTGGTAAGAAATCCAAGACACCTGTGCTAAGTTGTTACTTTCTTCCATCGACGTAAAACTGAACATGACACCTAAGACATGATCTTATACAATACAAGAATATCTTTTTCAATTATTTCCTCTGTACTTTTGTCTGTCAATGTTTCTCCCTTTGTAACTCCTGTTGAGTTTTCTATAATTTGCAATAAAAATTGAAAACTAAATTTTTCGTTGATTTCCCTATCAGTGTTGGTTATTTAGTTTTCTATCCTTCTAATTTTTTCTCATTAAGTCAAATCTTTTTGGATAATATGTATTGCAGGCTTTATGAACTCAATTGCAATGGCCTGACAAACACAAACCATGTACCATCCTTTTCTGTTTACTTTCAGCTTACTCTTGTGGCCTCCCGTTTAATCTGGTTTACCCTCTGGTTTTCTTAATATGTTGCAGACAAGTTAAGGATAAATCTTCGGTAAAAAATGGAAAAGAAATCACTTTTTTAATGTTTATTGAAAGAGCAGTACATAGAATAATATAAAGAAGGATTTTGTCAGATTAATGCTTGATTTCGAAGAACAGAGGTTAGTGGTTGATTTGGCTAAAGTCCGTTTTCATACACTTTTTGGGTATACATCTTTATCTCTAACAAAGTTCGGCCTTGTGATATTTTTTTTCTTTATCTCTTGGTTTGTTTCTGAATCACTGGTTTCTGTTTCTGTTTGCTTTGTAAGTTATAAGATTATATATTGCCATCATTGGGGCGAGGTATTTTGAAGGACTCATCAACTACTGTGGGATGTTAAAATTCGGGAGCCTTTTATTTCAATTATCTTTTAGTTTTTCTAGTTCGGGCGGGGTAGTTTGAGGAACTCATCAACTTCTATGGGATGTTAAAATCAAAGAGTCTTTTGTTCCAATTATGTTTTAGTTTTTCAAGTGTTATACGGTATCCTTCTGTTTCCTTTGTTATAATCGAACTTTAGGTTGCACTTTTTTGTTGGATCCGTGCAGGTTATTTCAGGGAAGACGGATAATAGTAATTGGTATCTGTGTCTACCTTTTGGAATAAAGTTGGATCTATGTTGGGTTGAATTCTTGTTGTAGGTAAAGGTTAGCAAGTGCCTAAATTTCATTGGCTTTGCAGTATGTTTGTTTGGGTAATTTCTCTCTTTCTAATTCTGCGTATCTCTCTGTCATTTTGTTCTAGCAAGTCACAAATATAAGAGTTTAATTGGCACTTAACGGATCAGGGACTCTCTTGTTCATTCCTCGACCAGACAAGGGTTAGCTGCATTTTGGATTAATATAATTATGATGGTCACTATTTTGCTGTGTGTTGTGGTGCATCCCTTTTCGTCTTGTGGTCTAATAGGTGTCTAAGGATATGTTATCGTGGAAGGACAAAGAGGACGGAGGAATAGTAAAAAAGGGTAGTTTCTAGTGGTTGGATTCTTTTGTAGCGAAGTTGGGGTGTGATGTTATTATTTGGTTTTGGAGTCTTGTACGCACCGCTTATGTTTGGAATTTGCTTTTGTAGGAAAATGCGTGTTGATAACGGTATACGGGTTTGCTTGATTTCCAAATTTTGTTATGATCTTATTTTACACAGATGTTCAGAGTTATATTTTCTCTTTATCTTGATAGATGGTCTTCTTCTGCGGTAGGATATGGCGTTGAGAATCTAATTGGCACTTTTCTGGCTGGTCAAAATCAGGCAGTCTCTTGTTTCAAATGATATCTATTTATTATTTTGAATTCTTTTAATAGCACTCTGCTGTTTTGGGCTTCATTTTCTTCTTGGGAAACCAATTATAAGACAAGATTCTTTTTGTTTAGCAGAGAGGAGATGATCATTGCAATTCTTGCATATGAGTGTTTGGTATCAGTTATTGTCAAAGTGGTGGTGGTGGTTGACTGATAATTTATAACCCTTTCTACTGGTTTCGACAACTTCTGTACTGTTAGATATTTGGTTGTTTGTTTCTTCAAATCAGGATGTGGCATGAAGAGTCTAATCCTTAACGAACCAATCTTTAAAGTGGTGGTTTGATGATCTTTTGTCGCGGATGATTCCACAGGCCCATCTTCTTTGCTGTGATGGAAGACCTTTTGAAGCCCACTTTGTTTGGTTGTGAGATTGATTTCTATTTTCTTAAAGTAGATCATCACGCTAGTATACCTTCTCTTCTTTGTTTCAATCAAATGCCCCCATTCATTTAAAACGGCTAGCTTTTTGTACCTGTCTGTCCCTTATAGGCTTGTCTGCCAGCATATTTTAAAATTCTTGATCTACTTATGCAGATTGAGTATGTGTTGACTTTGCGCTTTGGGAACGTTGTATTTGTTAGCTGAGTATCAGAATTGTTAGGACATGGTTCCTTCCTTAACCATTGTGTCTAGACCATCTTTTGTTAGGACATGGTTCGCTTGAAAACTATTTTGGGAGTTTTGTCCCCTCAAAACCAGGGGTCTCTTGATTATGGTAATATTTCTGTTATTTCTAATTTCTAGCCTTATTTTTCTTGTGGCCTTTCCACCATGGATATGGATATTATTTTCTTGTTCGGGCGAGGTAGTTTGAAGAACTCATCAACTTACTGTGGGATGTTAAAATCAGGAGTCTTTTGTTTCAGTTATCTTTTAGATTTTCTTGTTCGGGTGAGATAGTTTGAGGAAATCATAAACTGAAATATTCTGTGGGATGTTAAAATCAGGGAGTCTTCTGTGAGATAGTTTCCGCAAATACATAAACTGCATAGGTTTTGCAGTATGTTTGTTTGGGTAACTTGTCTGTTTCTCATTTCTGTGCATCTCTCTGTCATTTTGTTCTAGCAAGTCTCTATGGATGTATTTTTGTACTAGTTCCTCATTACTTGTTTTAATATTTGCTTGTGGATTTCAAGATTCTGTGTTTCAATGTGCCATCGCTTAGTAGGCGGTTTGTGTAGGGCATGACATTCAGAATCACAACCTTTTCCGGGGTTTTGCTGAATTATAAAATTAGGTTCTGTCTCGTCTCAAAGTTGGATAGTTTTTGCTTTACCTAATGATATGGTGATACTTTGTGTTTTGGGACAGGGTTTGGAGGGGAATTTGTTAGGATCTCCGGTGTCTCAGTCTACTCTCAAATTATATTGGTCTTTATTTGCTTTTATTTGCTTTTTCTTCTATGATCTTTTTATTTTCTTTTGGCTTTACAATTATGTAAGAATACGTTTTGTCTGTACTAGGAAAGGTATTTTGAGAAACACATTGGCATATGCGGGATGTTAAAATCAGGTAGTCATTTCATTTTTTAGAGGCTATTCCCAACTTCTTTCTTGTATGCTGTGCATTCATTCCGCAAATCCTCCATTTTTTTTTTTTTTTTTTTATGTTTATTGTTTCTGTGGTTTTATTTTGTGGATACAGGCTTGCTTGCTGTCCATCTTAATATCTACTTTAGGTTCTGATTATTTTCTGTGGGGATAGAAGTTTTTATGACCCATATCATAGGAACACAGCGTATAAAAGAGTTGTGGTGTCAAAACATATATCCTTGTTTGTTTTCACTTAAGTTTCTTGATATTACGAATAAATGATTATTCGTTGGGCCGTAAAAGCTGATAAAAAGATTTTGATTTTAGTATGCCTGAGAGGAGACAGATCGAACCACTTCTGCATCTGAACGCGTAGTATCAGCTAATCAGCTACCATTATGGTTTGTCTGTTTTCCCTTGCCTTTACTATCAAATTCTTTATTTGTAGATATCCTAGTAGTTAGTTAATCTTTACCTTTCTAACCATTGTTATCTCTTACAGGACCAGGACCAGGCCCGATTGGACTCTCTCTTGTAGAGACAAGAGCTACCAGAGTTTAATTTCAGTGTATTTTCAAGGGGATGTATCCATTTAAGTATATTAATCTTGATAGTATTATCCAGATGAAAAAAAAAAACAGCCAAGTTACTAATGTCTTCGGACCAGATTTTCTTCTTTACGATGTTTGCATTGTCTAAGTTTACATAGAATAAAGTAAAGGGCTAGGCTAAAATGAGACCTAGTTTCTTTATAGTGAGACCCCATATCCAAAAAAATTCTGCAAATGTGAAATTACCAAATTGCCCTTACATATAAAAACAATAATTTTTCTACCAACTCATTCTCTCTTCTTTTCCTCCTCTCTTTCCTCCCACTTCTCTCTACAAAATTAAAAAAAAAACACAAACTTTAAATTTTGCAAACTCTCACCCAACATTTAATAAACATTAATTATCAAAAGTTAAACCCAATTACTCCGAGCATGGATTTAAGCGACTATAATGACAATTGGAGCTGCAACGCTGATGATTTCCTTTCGGAGGAGGAGGAGTCGCTTACTGATCACATGGAGAGTGTAGCTGAGGTAAAAATTAGTTTTTTTTTAAGCACAGAACAAATATTTGCGTTTTCGTGCCTTCAAATGTACACTTCCACGCAAGAACACGCGTGGAAGATGACAAATCTTGGCATGAAATTGCCAAGATGTTGCCAAATCTTCGCACAAACATGCGAGGATTTGGTACAATCTTGGCAATTTCATGCCAAGATTTTGCCAAATCTTGGCATGAAATTGCTTAGATTTGGCAACATCTTGGCATGAAAATGCCAAGATTTTACCAAATCCTCGCATGATTCTGCGAAGATTTGGCATAATCTTGACATTTTCATGCCAAGATTTTACCAAATCTATGCATTTTAATGCGAATATTGGGTTTGTCTTGGTTTTACATGCCTTTTTGGTTGAATATTGGGTTGGTCTTGGTTTTACATGCCTTTTTGGTTGAATATGAGGTTTGTCTTTATTATTTGACTTGTAAATACATGTTTGTGTTTGTGTAGGAAGCGGCCGAAGCACCATGTCACATGGCGCTTGTCTTAGAGACATTCAAACAGTTCATTCTCTAAATATCTTCGATTGTCCATATTCGATCAGATGTAGTCTTCAGTAGTATTCTCACGTTACTTTAGTCTGCACCCAATAAAAAACATAATTAAATTTACAAAATCAAATAAATTAATGTAAAAAAAATAACCTATTTCGACATTAAAGTATAATTGTATAAATAAAAAAATATATTATTATCTCTTACTCTGAACTTTTTATTGAAATTTAAAATTATGTTTAAAAATACTAAACGCAAAAATTTGAATTTGACACGTAAATTTCCAAAACACAATTATGTCTTAAAAATCCGGTTATCTCTTATAAAAAATATGTAAACATAAGATCACGGTCAAACAAAAAACTTGTTAAAACACAAAAATTTAAAAACATTTATTAAATCCAAAAAATAATTATAAATTTATAAAATATCAGTTTTAAATTTTAACGATCGTCATAAAACCGACTTGTTTTTTTTGTATTGTATTCGTATGGATTTTAAATTTTGTGGAATTATCGATTTTTAAACATTATTTTTATATTTTTGTTTGTATGATATTAGGTTAGATACAATTTGAAAATTATATTTTTTTATACAAATTTTGAGAATATCTTTATTAATTTTTGATTAAGAATCAACGGACTTGTGGTTTACATAATAATATTTATGTGAGTGTATTAGCTACTCCAGTTTCTATGGAGCAGTAAACTTGTAATTGATTTTCATATATAAATAAAAATACCGTCCAAATCAGCTAATAAAAAAAAAAGAAAAAAAAGGCATGTATGGTATTTCCACGCACGAACATGCGTGGAAATACCTGTTCGACAGATTCCAATGCTTCTACCTCAGATCTGCCCGAAATCAACCCTAAAACTCTAACCCAACACCCTAAACGGTCCTAATCTCCTAACTAACAATATACATGCCCTTAAAATCATACAAATCAACACCAAATACATAAAAATCCAATTTTTCTACCCGAATGCAAAACACTAAATATCTCTAGAAATAACAATGGAAAATGGAAAAAAAAACACCATGAAGTATAGAATCCATATCTTAACAGCTTCATGGAGTTGGATTTCAAAAAAAATCGACGGAAAAAATATGGGTTTTTGGAGGTAGAGAGAGTTAGGGTTTCGGGGGAGAAGAAAGAGAAGGAAATCTGATTTTTAGCTATTTATATGGATGGCATTTTTGTAATTAATGGGGGTCTCACTATAACCAACCCGGATCTCACTATAACCGGGTCTCACTATAAAGAAAACGGGTCTCATTTTAGCCTAACCCTAAAGTAAATTGTGTATAAATAAATTTATGAGTTCTAATTTTATTATTATACTTTGTTTTATTTTTGAAGTGTCGGATGGTCCACGTGTGATAGATGGTAACATGGTTCTAATAATATGGATGGATTTGTTGGCAAAACTAGAACCAATATTTTATGAGGTGCTATATTGTTATGTGTCTTATAATTTTTATTTCAAAAAGATGAATTAAATGGTGATGACTTTTTTTTTATAAATTATTGTCTATAAAAATCTAACCTTCCATAATCTTTTATGAGATTATTTCAAAGCTTATAAAAAGTTAAGAGCATAATATTTATATTTGATTCCATAAGTATTTATATGTTGAATTAATCTGATTTATCTAGTAATTATAATATTTTATCCTTCTAGTCATTGTGAATTGTGAGTTTACATATTAAGTTAATGTCATACGAAACAATACTAGATACCAGTTTTGTTAAGTTCCATTCATTTGAAAATGATACTTTAACCTTTTCTTTTACATAACCTTTTCTTTTACATAGCAATCATTTAACAAATATTAGAATTGAAACAATAAACACAGAAGAGTTGGTTTTATTACTTGAAGAATGAAATACAAAGTTCATATGATTCAAACTTCTCTTAGTAATTTGAGACTTTTAGACTTCCTAATATAATCCCCACTACTTGATTAAGTTATTTAATAGTTGAGAATTGATTTTGAGCTGTCTGCTTCTTTGCGGGTCTTTAGTCTGTCTGCAGGACCTTTATAGGTCCTTAGTCTGTCCGCTTCTTGTAACTTGGATGAAAGAGTGCACTAATTTTGAGACACCCCTTTAGTGCATTTTTTCGATCAATTAGACTGAAAGCTCCTCTGAACTCTTCGAACTTCAATTTTGGAAGAGGCTGAAACAATTTTGAGCAGACAGGTATTCTTAGGCCGTAGTAACACACAATATTTATATAGGCTACAACAACTTTCCATCTAGCTCCAATAGTAAATCTTGATAGAACAAGTTGAAGATTGCTAACGACTATACATAGAGATGTCAATTGTGTTAACTCTCTAACTAAATGTTTGGTCGAGAACAACCCTGGGTACACATCTTTATAATAAATAAGAACCATCGAAACAGAAGTCCAATAAATGTCGATGATATAACCGACACTATTAAAGAAAATTTCGCCATTCTTGGATGTCGTGTGCCTCGCTCGTTTGATATTCGAACACTGACAGATGCATTTGTTCCAATAGCAATATGGGCAGTCCAACTCATTATGTTCATGCATATAGAGAGAGCTGCAACATAAACTTCTGCATGCTCTAGATTTCCAGCAAACAGTATCAATGCTGTGAAATACCATACTTCA
This sequence comes from Limnanthes douglasii subsp. nivea, assembly GCA_036936605.1. Lineage (NCBI taxonomy): Eukaryota > Viridiplantae > Streptophyta > Magnoliopsida > Brassicales > Limnanthaceae > Limnanthes > Limnanthes douglasii. The sequence continues at coordinate 38,645,505 of JAUPFV010000002.1, forward strand.
AAGTAGAACATGATAGCATGAGACAACTTGGGCGTCACCCCTGATCCTGACCTTGGCCCACGTATAGAAGCATTACCTTTTGGGTTTAAATTATCACTAGCAGAATTAAACTCATTACGGGAGGTTACCTTGTTTACAGCTCTGAGATTCACTCTTTGTTTTTCAAAACCAAAAAGTCGATCTTTTCTCTCACCAGGATGAGCGTTGTGGTCCATTTCAACTCGAGGAACAGAGGAACGCACAGTTAGGCCTGTCTGTTGTAAGATGCTATCTGATTTCCCTAATCAAACAGATCCACCAGCACCACCAAGCCTGAACCCATTAGAATCGTTATTTAACTTTGAGCGACCATTTATGTTTGAAGGCATTGGAATTAGAATTGTTGTTGGAGCAGTGCACTTAAGCATAATTCATAACACGAAAAAAGGTCTCTATCTCCCTCCAAAATGCGCTAAAAAAACACGACCGAAATTGATAACAGCAGTTACAACAGCTAATAGCTCCTCATGTCCGTCATCTGAACCAACATGAAAACCAACTTGTGCACTCGCTGCTGCTGTATGCTTATGTCGTTTATATGCCTTGCGGCCAGAAAGTTTCCTAGTGGGAGAACGACCTCTTTGTTTTCGGTCTTTTCAAAACCAAGTCTGGCACTTCAGAGTTGTTTTGCTGTTCCAATATTGCTAAGCTTTTCGGCTATCGGCATTATAGACCTTGACGAAGCAAAATTACGACTTGTCCTCTCTTGCCGCCGCACTCTATCTCCAACCTCTTCTCTAGCCCCCAACTTATTCTTTCTTGATGGTACACCGACAGTGGGCCCCTTTTGGATATGTACATTTACTCATGCACCTCATCAGACTTTTTTCCCTTATATTTAGATTTAATCTCAGCAGTCCCTGACTCTTCACTTTCAGATAATGCCGCCAATGACATATTGTCACTTTTTAGTTTTACTTGTTGAGGAGAATTCCTTGGTGTTCGTTTACGAAATTCTAATCCAGTTTCGATACCAGCAACATCAGAAGAAGTAGTATCCACAAAAAGACTTATTAGAACTCAATAGAACAAATTTTGTTCTCCTTGCAATACGTGAGATCTTCTAGTGGTCTTTGACCTGCCCAGTGAGAAACAATTGGGGATGAGGATCGATTTATTGTTCTACACTTGCGGCTACTAACTCCCGTAGCAGTGGGTGACTTGTTTGTACAATTAGAAATCTCTCAGTCACTAGGAGCGATAGTACCGCGGACAACAGAGGCACCAAGGACAACTAGTTGATTAATAACCGAAGTTATGTTGTCCGGTTCAATAACCACCTCAAACGAGAAACAACTTTCCCACTGTCTCTCATTGCTATCTTCAGCATCATATGCAACATTTGCATCTGATTTAACGATTTTTGAATAATAGTTTGGCTTAATGTGGCCTGATTTTCCACACTTCTTGCAAATAAGCTTTGCACAACAATCCGATTTCATGTGTCCAGTCCTTCCACATCTAAAACATGTCAGTTTAGAGTGGTTTTTTACTCCCCCTCAATCCTTATCTGTTCACCACCATTTTGAAAATGACTTTGTGTGTTTTTCCACCTTGACTTGTCTTTAGTAAACAATGTATCTTCAACATCAGCAGAATACTTACCATGAATTTGTTTAACCAATGTTTCATGGTTGGAGAGTAGGTTCTCTAACTCTATAATTGATGGTTGGTTAACCCATCCTTGTATTGATGATATAAAAAATATAAAATCAGATCGTAATCCACGAATCAAATAACATCTTAGACTTGCATCATTAATAGGTTCATCACTATCCAATCGTGAAATTTCCAAACATACATTCTTAACCTTAAGAAAGTAATCAGAGAATGAAATATTACATTGTGTTAACGGAGCAAGCTCATTCTCAAGGTATTGATGCCGCATAATATTTCTCTGGGTAAATAACCTGTCAAGAGTATCCCATATATCTTTTGGAGAATCCAATGCAAAAACATGATCAATAAATTCCTTACCGATCGAAGTTCTCAACGCGAAGAAAGCCTTTCCGCACCTTACTTTCCATTTCCTCCTTAACTCAACGTTTTCTGGAGTATCATTAGGAAGTATCTCGGTACCGGAAACAAGATCTTATAAATCTTGTCCTTGAAGGAAAGCCTCCATACACAATCGCCAATATTGGTAATTGGTTCCAACAAGCTTCTCTGTAGACATAGGATAAAGCTGAATTACTTCCATTCATATTGATTTAAAAGTAATAACACTTGACAGGATTTCTCTGGGTAATAAAATCAAACACTAGATATGCAGAGACCTCGCTCTGATACCATGAAACAAATTGTACAGACACAAGAACTAAATCAATAAACACACAAGAGTGGATTTTATTACTTGAAGAATGAAACACAAAAGGTTCAGTACTTATAGAAAATATGATTCAAACATCTCTTAGTAATTTAAAGCCTTTCATACTCCCTAATATAACTCTTCACCAAGTCATTTAACAGTTGGGAATTGATTTGAAGCTGTCTGCTTCTTTGTGGGTCCTTTGCGGGTCCTTAGTCTGTCTGCAGGTCCTTTGCGGGTCCTTAGTCTATCTTCTTCTTGTAACTTGGATTCAAGAGTGCACTAATTTTGACATGTCATTACTATCAAATTCGTTATTTGTAGATATCCTAGTAGTTAGTTCATTTTTACCTTTCTAACCATTGTTATCTCTTACAAGACCGGCCCACGCCCATGCCCCATTGGACTCTCCATTGTAGATACAAGAGCTATCAGAGTTTAATTTCAGTCTATTTTCAAGAGGATGTATCCCTTTAAGTATGTTAACCTTGTTAGTATTATCCAGATGAAAAAAAACAGCCAAGTTTACTAATGTCTTCAGACCAGATTTTCTTCTTTATGATGTTTGCATTATCTAATTTACATAGAATAAAGTAAATTGTGTATAAATAAATTTATGAGTTATAATTTGGTTATCATATTTTTCTCTATTTCTGAAGTGCCAGATGGTCCACATGTGAGAGATAGTAACATGGTTCTAATATGGATTGATTTGTTGGCAAAACTAGAACCAACATTTAATGAGATGCTGTATTGTCATGTATCTTCTAATTGTTATTTCAAAAAGATCAGTTAAATGGTGATTGTCTAAGATATATAACATTTAACAAATGTATGATTAACATATTCTATATTATGGCAATATTGAATTTCATTTTTTATAAATTATTTGTCTACAAAAATCCAACCTTCCATAATCTTTCATGAAATTATTCCAAATATTATAAAAAGGTTAGGAGCATAATTTTTATATCTTAGTTGATTCCATAAGTATTTACATGTTGAATTAATCTGATTTATCTAGTGACTATAATATTTTATCCTCATAGTCATTGTGTATTGTGAGTTTAAGTATTAAGTTAATGTCATATGAAACAATACTAGATACGATTGTTTGTTAAGTTCCATTCATTTGACCATGACTCTTTAACCCTTTCTTTTTATATAACAATCATTGTTATTATCATTTGAGATTATAATTTATGGTTGGTTCCAAACCATTTATCTAGCCAAAATTCTATATTACTGTTACCAAAAATGCCCCTTAGTATTCCAAGTAAGCTGCCATGTCCGCTGCCATGTCACATTTACCATTTACCTTCAAATTTTACCATTTATCTAAAAAACTTACAATTTACCCACTAACTTAATAAACGGACCGGGTCGAATCCTAATTTTATTAACCCAACCCAAAACCTAATATAACCTAGCCCAACCCACTACAATATAACCCAACCGACCCGTGTACACTAATCCGACCACAATTTACCCAAATCAGACCCAAATTTACACAAATCCTACAGTATCAATATCAGTCCTTTTCTTTCACCAAAAACCATGGATTAAGCAATTGGGGCTATTTGAAATTTTAAATTCCTATTCCAGAAATCAGCTGAACTTTGCTATTCTTTCTCAAGGTTTCAGAGATTTGGTTGGGGTTTTGAAAATTTGATACTTGATAGTTGTTTACGCGCCGCTTCTTTCTACAAAAGAGAGCAAAAACATGAGTGAGCCTTCAACCACCGAAATCGATCGGTCCATCTTTGAAAACGAAGAGATTAACCACAACTTCAATTAGCGCGATTTACCGTACATTTTTCTCGACGAAAACGGTTTCCCATCACAGGAATTTCTCGAAGAAGACATTAATTAATGTTATCTAGAAGAAGAAAAATAAGTACGAGAATCAATTAACACCATCACCAAACCTAGATTACAGGAATTCAAAGAAAAACCCAGTTTTGCGCCTAAATTTTACAGTGCTGGGTCAGCAAGATTTAACGGGTCAGCATTCTTATAGTCATATAACTCAGAAGAGTTTTCCACGCAGCTATAAAAAGGACTCTGAAATATGAAAGACGTAGAAAAACCGAGAGTTGTACTGGGGAGGAGAAGACCAATTGAATCAATATTGAGACCAAAACGAGAGGAGCTTTGTGCATTGCGGTTGAAGTTTCCAGATTCCACCATAGCATCTTTCCCACTGTATACTGATAGGAGTGATAATGATTCTGCAAAAGAATCTGAGTGAGATTGAGTGTGCGTAGGGGCCCAAGACTCATGTGGTAACTTCCCATTACGCACTGCTTAACCAGTTGTAGAGAAGTTCAAAAGATTTCCAGTGTCTTCTGGACACATAGAAGCAAACATATTTTTAATAGGAGTAGTTGATGAACTGAACTTATTTCTAGTGTCGTTAAAATCTGTTTTCATATTGTTCAAGTCATTGAAGTTTGTTTTCGTGAATGAAGCTGAAGGCACATCTGGTTGCTGCCATTCTTGAAGCTCACCATTTTGGATTTCCAGAGCGTTATAATAGTAGTCCTGATCTTGTTTATGTGCATGTTCATCAGATTGATTGTGTAGTTGCTGCCGCATAGGATGGTAAGGAACCCAAGTTAAAATTTGAGTCTCTGTTTGGAGGAAGGAAGAGGAACTGATATTGATATTATAGGGCTTATGTAAATTGGGGTCTGATTTGGGTAAATTGAGGTCTAATGAGTGTAAACAGGTTGGGTTGGGTTATATTGTAGTGGGCTGGGCTATGTTATATTGAGTTTTGGGTTGGGTTAATTAAATTAGGGTTCGACCGAGGCTCTTTATTAAGTTAGTGGGTAAATGGTAAAATTTGAAGGTAAATGGTAAATGTGACATGACAGCTGACATGGTAGCTTACTTGGAATGCTAAGGGGCATTTTTGGCAAAACAAATGGGGGACCATTCTTGAAACAAAAACTGATGCCACGTGTCAAGCTCTCAGGCTTCACATGTGCGGGGACTAAAAATGCAAATTAAAAAAAGGATGGGGATGAGTTCTATGCATGGTTGAAGGACAGGGACCAAGTTGATACAAGTGGTAAACATGAGGAACTACCGATGCTTTTTAGCCTATAACTTTACATTTGCTATACATTAACTGCCATCGCCGATAATTAAGTATATCATTTTCTCAAGTATTGTTATTTATATATATTAAATAGCAGTTTTAGACATATGTTTCACCGATAATTACGTGCATCTTTTTCTTGTTATTTGATTTTAATTCGATTAAACTTAATAACTGACCATTACTATACGCTTTTAATCAAAATCAAATTCACTTCTACATTAGATTCACAATCGACAACTGTAAACAACAGTTATAGTATTATCATTTGAATTAGCATAATAATCAAGATGTAGTTATCATAATTTTTACTTAATATGAAATTATTAACAAAACTTCTTCTACTGTTATTTAATATACACGGTTGACTTGCTGATTTTATGTATCTTATTTTTAAAGATTCTTTTAATTGACTATCAAATCAATTCAAATATTCGTGAATACGCATTTTAACAGGCAAATGAACAAAATATCAAAGATCATAAGCTGAAAATCTAGAAACTTAAGAAATTAATTTCATGGTAGGTTGTAGCATCCATATCTCTAGGGGTTGAATAAATCATATCCTGAATTTTAATATATTTTAGAATTAGTTTGTGACTCATGCATTAAAGAGAAGATTTCCACACTTCCCTTCTGGTGTGAGTTATTTCTGATCGAGGGTAATATTCTAAAGTGTTTTAGGAATTTAATGTTTAAGGTAAGATGTAGAGAGATAATTAAGGTTTGGGCTAGCAGTAAATTCTGATTACCCTCATTAATGAAAGTGGTTGGGGGTATTCATACTTAATTAATGATCTATGGGCCTTTCGGATCAGATTATAGGCTTGGGTCCAACCGAACCCATTAGCCCAAGAGATCAAATGACCAACAACTAGCTGAGTCACGTTCCACTAATTTATTCTGTTCGGTTGGACATGGTACTGGTTATGTCCGAACTGCCCTTCTGATATATGTAAGGGGTAATGCCAAATAAATCGGATCTTATCACCTTCCACCTCGAGTAATTCGTTTCTTTGACATTATTTGTCTTAGTCTATTTTGATGTTTGAGGTCTTTAGCCGGTTACATAAGTCTTTAAATTTTATTGTTTTGTTACTTTTGTAGATGATTTCTCTTGTGTAACTTGGTCTTTTGTTATAAAATCTCGATAATAGTTTTTTAAAATATAGTTTTAACATTCTTTGTATAAAAAATCACTTTAACACCAATGTTAAAACTTTTCGTAGTGACAATGCCAATTAATATTTTATACATGAATATATGCAATAAATGACTAATAATAATAAAATTAATGAATCATCATGACTTTATACACCTCAACTAAATAGTATGGCTGAACGAAATAATAGATATAAACTTTAGCTCGCTTGTACTATGATAATCGATAAATATGCACCTCATCGATTTTGGTCTGACGCAGTTATAAGTGCATGTAATTGAATAAGTTAGATGCCCTCTACGTACTTGATGTAATTCCTTATAATAATCTATTATAATCTACATCTTTATTTCATGTTTCTAAGAATATTTTTAACAACTAGATCGTACAAAACTAGATCTCAAGTCTTTATAATTTATCCTTATAGGATATTTTAGATTTAAAAAATGTTATCGATGTTATAGTCCCTTTATTAAAAGGTACTTTGTTTTTCGAGATGTTATTTTTATGAAGGTTATATCGTATTGCTTGCATTCAAAATATGGTTATTCATCTACATCTAATAATTCTTCCCAAATCATAACTCTTCTGAAATATCATGAGAGTCACGTCGATATTCACAAATATTCGAGATTATCATGCCCCGAACACCTTATGTGACTCCTATTACTTTGGTGGATACTCGACGCATAAAGGTTTTCTATATTAATATTAATATTATCACATGTCAAACCAGGATACTTGTATATCTCATGTTGCATCTGAAGCAACCATTAAATCAACACCATATCTTTCACGATTACCTCACCCCACTACACATAGTCCATAGATTCTCCTTCCAATATAACCCTCTCAAAATATTGTTTTTTCTATTACTTTCTGCAAAAGCTCACGTAACTGCATTATATATTCTATCGACCGCTTCTGTTCTTATGCAAAAGTATCCCATATCAATATGTGTTTATTACTAATCTCGATATTTTATGTGTTCATAAGAATATGATAGAAGGTTTTTTTCGTCCATGATGGTTTAATGTCATGCATGAAAAAATGTTATCCCTATTGAAAAATAAACACAAGATATTGATTCTCTCCCTTATGAAAAAAACAATTGGTTGCAAGTTGGTCTTCATAATCAAAGTTCATCCGGATGGGTTTGTACGTCAACCCAAAGATCTTCTAGTTGTAAAAGAATACTCTTAGTCTCGAGGGATTAATTATGATGAAACATATTCTCATGTTGCTAAAATGACACATGTCTGCGTTTGTATATCTCTAGCTTCTACTCGCCGTTGTCCATTACACCAATTAGATGCAAAAAATGTATTTCTCAATGGCATAATTGCAGATGAAGTTTACATAACTCAAACTTTATGATTTTTTGTTCAAGATGAGGCTACCGAAGTCCGTCTCTTACAAAAATCTCTACCAAAATTGAAAAAATCTCTAGACGGATTGAAACAATCTCCACGAGTTGGTTTGAGCATCTATCCCATACACATGGTCAGTTTGGTATGACCAGAAGTTCTAATTATCATTCAATATTTTATAGAAACTTAAAAGAGAAGATTGTAATACTAGGTGCACATAACGATAATGTGATTGTAATTGGTGATGATATGAATGGATTTTAATATTGAAGAAGTTTTGAGCAAACAATTCTAGATTATAGATCTTGGTAAACTCAAGTATTTTCTCAACGCTGAGTAATCACGATATCTTGGTAAGATCATTATATGTCAGAGAAAAATGTTATTGATATGCTTTTAGAATGTGAATTGCTTGGATATAAACCTGGTGACTCACTGATAGTCTCTAAGACCAAGCTTATTCCTGATGATATAGTACTCATGCATGATCATGAGGGATACCAAAAATTGGTCAGGAATCTAAATATCTAACAATTACTTGATCATAATTTATATATCTCGCAAATCTAGTGAGACAATTTATTTCAACCCCACACATTATATACTAGGATGCAACTATTTAGGTCCTTAAATATATTAAGGGATCTCGAGGTAAACGATTTCTATATTCTGATCAAGGGTACAATATGATCATGGAATTCACTGACACCTAATCGGCAGGTTGTCCTACTAGTCTAAGTTATACTAGTGGATATGTGTCTTTATTGGTGGTAATCTCATATTATATAAGTGTAAAAATAAGAAAATTATATCTCGATATAGTGCGGAGTCCAAATATCTTGCGATGCCAAACACATCATGTGAGCTCATTTGGGTGAAGTGTTTACTGAATGATCTAGGTATTCACTATGATGGTACGATGAGGCCAAACACATTAAGGATGATTGTCATCTTGTTGGAGATCTTGTTACATGAACATCTACTTGTCTCCCATTTATAATATCCACTCACATTCAAGCATATATTCAGCTTGCTGACATTCTAACTAAGAATTTTTGCAAAGCCCCAACTAATACAATATGTAAAAAATTGAGCATGTTTAACATATACACTCCAACTTGACGAAGAGTGTTAATGATAAAAAATAAAATATCTATATAACTAGTCTTAAACTCAATCAATATTCAATAATTAATATTCTTGATAATAATTATTGATTGGTCACTAGGTTATATCAATTAGTAAAATAATTAAATTAAATTATTCTCATGCCTTGTGTATTTAAGTCTTTATTTACAATTTTGATATATAACTTTTATAATAATACTTAAATTCCAAGAACTTGAATACTTCCCTTGTATGTCTTTTTACTCAGTTGAATAATATCATTCCAAAACTATTTTATTTTTAGATTGTTTGTAGCTCGACTTATTGTCAAATTGGAGTCATTACTATAGTTTGGTTTATTGCTTATTAGATTATTTATTGTAACTCCTATTAGAATCTATATCGTAGCTCTATTTATTGCGTATTGGAATCTTGATTGTATCCGATTTATTTCCAATATTAGAATCTATATTGTAGAGTAGATTTCCATATTCATTATATCGTTTTAACTGTATGAGTTATACTTGAATATTTACTAAACACTTTATAATTTAGAGAATCCATGAGATCTCTTGGTACTTAACCTTTTTATTTTTTGGTTTGTGGTATTTTTCATCGCTCACTAAAAATTTATTTATAAGAAAAATATTTTTATTAAAACGATCTTATATGGTATATCATTAACCCCCCACCCCCCCCCCCCGCGCTATCAGATGAAGGATAGAGTACACCAACATATTTAAAAATAGATTTTATAAAATTTCAAATGTTGAATATTCCATGGATGCTTCACAATAGTTCCCTCTATATCCACTAACCTATATGTATAATGTCTTTTACATACAACTTGAAATGGACCATCCTAATTGAGAGATAGTTGATCCACATTCTTATCCTTTGTCTCATGAAACACTATTCTCTAAACAAGATCTTATTATTTAAAAGAATAAGTAGACCTGTAATTTCTAACCGTGAAGAATGACTCAATCAAAGTCACGGGATCTTCGTTCATCGATGTTATTACCGTTAATGTATGAGGACATGGGCAAAATTATTGTTTCTATGCACCATAAGAACATTTGAAATCAAACACGTTAACAACTATAACAAGTTCTGAAAAAACTTTAAAAAAGTTACAGAAGATTTACGAACTAGCCACGTTCGACCACTTACAACATTTTCCTTAAACTTCTTGTCTTACTCGGGGCATAAAATAGTGTTCCAGCTCAGCCCCTCCGAATAACATCATGAAATAAGTAAGATTCTTATTTTATCCACCAATTTGAAAATGGGTAGACTGCATAATTTTTTTATTTGTGCATTGAACGATTTGACCGCAAGTGATACTATTGCACCATATCTTTTCCCTTTAACGAAAGCCTGAGCATACTTATCGGGAGGTAAATTGTATATAATTTTTAAAATTCTACTACCTCATTGACTTAAAGATTGCGAAAGTGTATCATTAAAAAAGTCTACTATAGGAGCATAAGCACATCGGTTAAATAAACATAACATCGACTTTTTATACTCTAGGTTAGTACGTTGTAGAGCATTCCTCAAGCTCTGAATGACATACAAAATACTGTATGCATGATAACTATTTGGGTAAACAACGAAAACAACATTAATAATACGAGAATGACAGTCGGAAATAAATATTATCTAACAGTCCAATAAATGAGGTTTAAGACTTTCCATAAACCATAGCTAGTTGTCATAATCTTCACTACCAACAATACCAAAAGCGACGAGGAAAATACCTGCAATATAAAAAGAGTTCAATCAAATTGAAGTATTTTTAATTCCTATTCGGTGGAACTACAATCATATGAACAACGTACGTATAAATCCCAAAACATGGTAAACAAAGAAGAACATGTCTAACATGGTATATATATATATATATCCAAGTAAATTGGATCATGATATTAAACAATATATAATTATTAACATGAACAAATAAATCGCGCGACTGGATATCAAAGGAAATTCATGTTAAACTATATTACACGAATCGCAAAAACGAAAACACATAACTCACACGGTAGGAAAAAATATACGAACTTGCAGTTGTTGCCATCCTTTTCCACGATAGATAGCAAAACACGCCCATTCTTGTCGGTTAGAAAGGTTTTGTCCACATATAAAAGGGGTTGGCATGATTGTCAAACTTGAAGGCACGAGCCAAATGCTATAAAACAACACATGAAGACGTTCCCAGATATTAGACGTTCCCAGCAACTAATATCAAATGGTAGCCGGTCGTAATATCAAGACTTTTTAATCATTTAAAGTAACCATTTAGAAAACTAAAAGAAGTATTATTATCTCCTAATATTTCCCTCATTTCCTTCTCTAATACATTCCACGAGAGAGAGTAGGAGATATCTAAACCGTAGGCTTGTTTGACAGACGATTGTATACTTTTCGTTGTTACAAGAATGTCATATCCTAATCGAATAACGAATTTCATCCGCAATCAAATCATATATCAAATGCCTACATTTTTAGTTTGAGAAAACGGGGTTGCATGTATGTCGTTCAACAAACTGGTTTATCGTCATTAAACCAATGCTGGAATCAATTGATGCATATAGTTTCCATTTACATTCATTTTACCATTGGTTGACACAGTAAACAGTGATCTTACTAAATGTATTATGCATATACTTGAAAGTAAAACCATGCTCTAAGACATATTGACATAAGGATAAACTTAGACCAGTAACACCTTCAACAAAAGTTTGACCAACACCTGTGGTAGCATCAACCCAACCCGTAGTAACAAGATGCCTTATTTTATGTTTAGAATTTAGCAAACCATCATTACTCTCCCTAATAGTTAGTTGACTATAAGAGGCTTCTACCAAACTTTGTCTAGCCTGTTTACACTTTTCTGTCATCCCTTTATCAACTACTTGTTATTCTATAGCAAAAATAACGCTTTTTAGTCGCTCCACACCCAGATATACCATTAAACCCATAAAACCCTTCTCATTATTAAACAAACAATTCTTGTGATCACCGCATGAGTAGGTAATATTATAGTTATCTCTAACTAACTCATCCCATCTGCTTTCAGTGTAATCTTGAAGAGTCTGAAAGTTTTCAAACTCGGAAAAAGGAACAATTGCACTCTGGTGGCCGAATTTGAAAATACACACTTTTGGTTTAGACATATATTACCCTAAAATTTATATTCCCATGGTTTAGAAACAGTAAAATGTATTGGAATCCACAAAAACATTTTGCGTAGGTGTATTAGTATAAATCGCATGAGCATTGCTAACGCTTTTTATGTAACAATAATGTATTAAAATTGCGTTTGCTGGATACACAAGAATCGCAAGAACAATAAGCCCTAAACCACATGAACGTTTTCGTAGGTATACGCATTATAAAACTAATTAATTCATGCATCAAATAGTTCTAAAAACACATCATCTATCTCATGGGTAAAACGGATCGAGCAACGTTATACGGAAATTGCGTGATCATAACTATAAAAATCCAACTCAATAACTACTAATCAATTGTGTTCATAAATCGCATGCTTAGATAGTGTTATTATAAAATCGTATGGTTATAGATGTACACTAATATCGCATAGAAATAAACTACTTACTCTGTATAAAACAATTCAAAAAACACATTCTCTACCACACCAAACGCATCCTCAACCAGAAATATTAAAACCTATATACCGACTTCTAAAGTGTAAACAACAACAATATCTATAATAATTGAATTAAATACGCAATACAACGTGTTTATAACTAAAAAATCAACATAGAAACATGAAATCTTACACGTACGACTTTCGGGAAAAATAGAAAACAAGAAAGAAGAAAAATCTACCCGTACTACGCTAACCTGAATGAATAACAACCTAGATAAAGATATTTCTAGATCAAACCACATGGATAAAGGAATGACCTAGTCAAAAGCAACAATCGGCGATCAAATAATAAATGAGATCAAGAAATTAACATTCACAGGAACAAAATTGTTAGTACGCGGTTAACGGTGGCCTGAAAATCGGTGATGAACTAACCTAAGTATACTGGATGTCGACCTTAATGATCATTGGAACTCGTTTATTTAAAAACACAATTTTATTAAAAATCAGGTATTTGGTTAGAATATGAAGAGGTTGGAGACGACTGGTTACAAGAATTCAAATGTTTAAAATATCTGGGGTGAATAAATGATGAGTCGCTTAAAATAAATTACTTATATAATTATTAGAGGGTAGTTAGGGTATTAAAAAATTGTGGGGCATTGAGTGATAGTTCTTTTAGTGAAATGGGTGTTAAATAAGCATAGATAATAGTTGGGGTACTAGATAAATATATAGTTTGTGAGTAGTCATTTCTTTTATTTTATTAGAAATGTTTAATAGTTTATTGTATTTTTAAATATGTTTATAAAAAAAGCCAATTATTATAAATAAATTTAGTTAGAAAAAAAGAAACATATATATTATAAATGAAATATTAGAAGTATGAAAAATAATTAAAAACACAAATGAAATTAAACTCTTGATACAATACCTATAAAAAAATAAATAATTTTCTTAATTTTCATTAAAAAGTCTAATTCCAATACTGATTCATTACTAATTACTATTGTATTAACTTCAGATGTTGTTAAAGGAGCGGTGGGTCGGTCGGTACTAAAAGGTACGTTAGGTGCATATGGAAGAAAGTACGAGCATTCTGATATCCAACAAGTATTTATCATAAATTTCAATCTGATTGAGTCGTGCACCTAAATCTTGAACGTAGTTTAGAGAATGATGTTACTAATCATTATAGTCCGTTCAGAACTCTTGAAAATAAGTATGTTAATTTTGTTGTTGCAACCTAATTTTCCAAACCTATTATCCAATCGCATCATGCTATTACCGAATTGCACATCTAATTGTTGAATGTCAATCTGCATTGGATCTTACCTATCATGCTTGACCTCCAACATCTCAGGTTTGGGTAATCTCTTCATATTACTACTAAAATTTTGTGCTTGTGGTGGCTCAAACTGCATTGATGGATTCAGATTTTATCCATATACTTGTTATATTCAAGGCGAAAATATTGGATGCAAGTTAATGGAAACCCATGTATCATTCAAAGAGGCTTCAACTCACCTCGACTAGTGCATCCATCATATATATATATATATATATTGATTTTTTAGATAAATATTTTATATTCTAATTGCATATTGAAATGATTTCTCGACATATCCACATATTTATGTATTATTTCACAAGATATCATCCTCTCGTAAGATATATAAGTTTTATTACGTGAATATTCCATATGCCTAATTATCAAATTAGATAAATTTATTTATTTATCCTAACAATAATGCAACAGTTTCAAATGTTTGAATATTCGACATGCATGAATCTTTAAAAAAACAATCACTAACTAACTTCAGTGTTAATCTTCTTGTCTTGTTCAGTTTACTAACAACCAACATTACTTTCCTCCTATCAATCAGACGAGCTCTACCGAGTTTAACCAACATTAATTTCCTCCTATCAATCAGACGAGCTCTACCGAGGTTTCTAATGTCAAAGGACGATTATGATCCTAGCTACATTGAGAATAATCTAACATAGAAAGTAATATTTAGAATCATACATAAGTATACCATATTATTCGTCTATGTCAGATTCATAAGTATACAAATTTATTTTCCATTCGATAAATTTTAACCATTTAACTTGATAAGACGTTCAATAATAGTTTTATGTATTTGAAGTTTCTCTAATTTTATCATTTTTAAAGAAACATTTGAGGAATATTTTTTTTCCACTCATGATCACAATTGTAGGTACTTCATCCTCGTTAACCTCGTGCATTGTTTCCTATTCTTTTAGTGGCATTATTTATTCTTGAAATTATTGTACGAAGGGTCTTCTATTTCTGTGTTTACCAACCATTTTACAAAGTATTTGAAATATAGGAAAATATTTTCAAGAATTATAAAATAGGATTAAGAGATGAAGGATAATAAAATATGTTTTTGGTGATTCTCAATTTATAGATAAACAAGAAATGTTTCTAGTCATTGCGGATAACATGGTACCCAACTAAGTAGATTTGTGCCCATCAGCTTACAATGGCTAGTTTTTTAACCTACGAGTTGATGGGCATCTGTCAATTTAGTCGGGTAATTGTCTGTCTTCAACGAAAAATGTTTTAATCCATTGCGGGCTCACGAGTACAAGGCTAAATAGACGATTGCCTATCAGATTGTAAGCGCTAAATTTTTGACGCTATTGCTGGCTAACACTTACTCGCCTATTTAGCCGGGTGCCCGTGAGCATCCAAAAACTAGATTTTTCTAACTACTTTTATTCCTCTCTAAGTAGAGAACACATCTATAACTTATTCTCCATCATCTTTCAAACCAACTTTTTTAATAATCTTTGGACAAAAATTAATTTTGTCTCAAAACTATAGCAAAGTTCCAAATTTGATCAAAGCTTCAAATTTGATTAAGGTTCCAAATTTTTGTGGTAAATCATTAGTGATCAAGGGCATCAACGCATAATATACGCAATAACTGTTACTCGTAAATTTATAAATTTTAGTGATGAACTATTGGTGATTAAGAGTTTGGAATACTCTATCTAATCTTTTAATTTTTTTTATTACTTGTTTCATATTACTAGTTGTTTTAATGACACCAAAAAACCAAAATTTACATTAATTTGCTAAAGTCAATGGGAAATTAACAAAATAGGTTCTCCAAACTTATACCATGTTTTGATATTGAGGAAACATAGAGATGCATTTTATTTTAGATAGTAGTTAGCAAAATCTCACCCCCGAAACAAATTCTTCCCAAGTTAGTGCTACCGCTAGTTTGGATGTTAGAAAGAAAATACCTTGGCTATGTGAACATCTTATGGATCATACAAATATAGAAAAATCCAATTGAAAACATTTGTGAAATTTCTGTCATATAAGTCGAGAGTAAACAATATAATAACGAGCTTTATAGGATGAAACTTATTAGAAAAACACCAAATTATAGATAAATAAAGTTGAAAATGAGGTGGGGGACCAAACTACCATAGATATATAATTTGACAATGTATTCTTTTTTAAATAAGACTCAATATTGGATGTAGACGATGAATTTACCTTTGGTAGTGTACTTTTTTTTATTATTACCGGCGATATCGATATAAGAAATGGGTTAGTAAAACGGTCAATCTTAAATCCGATCGCATCCCACGAACCTCTATGAGGACATTATAGTTGCAATATTTTGATAACAAAAAAAACACATATTAGTAGTATAATTGGATGTTTACCATGGAAAGTTATTTGACTAGTGATATAACAATATGTTTTGAGTTTGATATCATATATGTTACTTTACATTGGATTGATGATGATTGGAGATTTCGCAGAAGAATTATATATTTATTTTCTATTGCCAAACACAAAACCCTTCAAATTTTGGAAGGTCTACTACAATGTATGGATGATTTTAATGCTAAGGATAAAATTCTGTGAAGTTATTTTGATAATGCATCTGCTGAGAACGCAAGTATTGATAGACTTAGAGTTGAATGTACTCCGAAATTTGAGAAAACATTGTATACTAAATGTTTATGGTATATACTTCAATTGGTTGCAAATGATGGAATAAAAATGATATTGATTGATTATATTCAACCTATTAGAAATTCGTTTCGATTAATCTTTAGCTTGGATCCTAAAAAAACGCCACTATAAAGAAATGGTTAAGGTTAGTGAAAATAAATTGAAAAAATTACTTATGGATTTCAAAAGTAGATGAAACTCAATTGTGATGTTCTTGTATGTGGATGTTAAATATTTTTATGAGACATAGATCTAAGAACATAGACTATTACCAACCTCTCAAAGATTCAAATTGGACATAATGTCATGAAATTAAATATTTTATAAATATGTTTAAATATTATAATTTAATAAGTTTTGTCTTACTTTGTCCGTGTCAACCAACTCGTGTTTTTTCTAAACAAGTTAGTTCTAACATTAAAAGAACTTGAATATATTGTCATCTTACGAGGTATTCAAATGTAAAAACGAATAATAATAATGTACGTAGAAATAGGGTAGCCATGATTAGGGTTGTTATTCGTATGGTCTCGTCCAATTTAACATTTAACCAAACAGGACCTATAAAATTAGCAGCTCGAACTGAATCAGACCAATAAGAGATTCAGTTCCAAATTAAAAAACCTAATGGAAATCAGTAACAATCGTTTTGGTTCGGTTTTGATTTCGATTAAAAAATATAATAAAAAAAATTCAGATCTCAATTCTTTATATTTTCATTTTTAAAGATCTTATAAAGCAAATATAATTTTTAAAAATTAATTTTTGGATTAAATATCAGATATTAAAAAAAACACAAAAATGATGGATCCTCATATCACAACTCTTAATTTTAATTTAACAAAGATGCATCTACGGATTTAAATTAAATTCAATAAAACCAAATTTGCATTGTCTTTGTTTTCTACCGACTCGATTTAGTTTTGTATAACTGCTTAGTATTTTAGTATATTCTTGACAAAAAATTACCTTTTATTTTCTATTATAAAAAAATCAATTTTTATTTTCTATATTTAATATTTTTGAAAATAAGTTCCGGTTCCTATTAGCTTATCATAAACTATGGTAACTCAAGTTAACTTAGCCCAAAAAACTCTCAAAATTCAATATTTCTTGTGCCAACAACCTATTTTCTAGTGAAGACATTAAGGTTTTTATAGATGACACATGTTTCTCCAACTCTTCCCTGCGGCCTACAAAAACCTCTAGCCAAGAATACTGTTTTGCAAATTTTGCATAAGAACACTTTTTCTCTCTATCATTTTTCAACTGCGATCTTTTCAGCCAAGAATCGACATTTAGTATGGTCAAACTAAAATACATAGCTAGACGATCAAGACTGACTAACAAAGAAATTGAAATATGTGTTGCGACGACTGTACATTGGATACGAGACAAATAATATAAAATGTAAGAACAACAAAGAGATATGTTCGATGAACTAAGTGATATTGAAGGAAGATATTATGAATGAAAACGACGATGATGAAGCATTATGAGGTGAATAAGATGATGAAATTCCAATAGAAGATATTTTGCAATAAAAATTTATTTGTGAATTTATAATATGGTAAGTCAACCAACACCGTTTGTACAAGTCTTGACCCGCAAAAGTATAAATTGTGAATGAATTAACTCGTTAAAAATTGATTTTATCCTTTTGTCTCTTGTTATAACAACACTTAATATCACTTATATACTATAATCAAATTATAACAAAAAAAATCACATATACTTTCAGTACACTACTTATATTATAAGTCTATAATCAAACTATAACAACACTTATCATTTATACCATAAGTATACTACTTTACTATAATCAAACTAGGGATTTAAACAATAATTAGTCCATTGACTATCCACGTTCGAGATATATAGTCCTTCAACTAAAAAACATCTGATTTTAGTTCATTGACTATCCATTTCATGACATATTGTCCATCGACTAAAAATCATCCGATTTTAGTCCCTCGAGTTTATTTAGTAAGACAAGCCACATCCTCTGTTGTCATTGTCGAATTCATGATAAAATACATTATGCAAGAATGAATATATAGACGGTAGTGGACTCTTTGGTGTCCACACACCTCATAAAATCTGAATTGGAATAGCTTTCATTGTACAAGTTATCTGCTCTGGTCTATGTTAGTTTGAAATATTTGGTATTCTTCAAGTACCAAAGCAACCTATTCACTGCATTACAACGGGAAACTCTTATATCACTCATGTATTTTTCCAAATTCCAACTATGAATTTTATGTCCGTTCGGGCACATATATGAGCATACATGAGACTACTAATCTTCAAAACATATAGTACTGTCTTCATAAACTGAACTTCTGATTTAGTTTTGGGGCACTAATAAAGTGAAAAATATTCCTCTTTTGCTATAAGGGTATCCAAAGTTTTATTCTTATACAAGACATATTGACGTACCATGCTGTTAGTGTAAGCTTCGGGTGAGAGACAATGGATGCCCATAGGTCGGTTATTTATTATATGGATCCATAACATATTTGAAACTTCCCCAAGGGTTTTTATATCAAATTTCTTTGATAGAAATTTGTTGATGATATGCAAAATATCTATGTTATTAGTAGTTAGGAGTTGTCATCTATATAGAGCACTAAATATATCATTTTACTCTCACTCATCTTGCGATATACATAATATTCGACTTGATTTACCCCAAAACTGAACGGGGTCACAATTTCTAGGAATTTGTGGTACCGTTGATGATACGCCTACTTTAGCCCATAATAGGATTTCATTAGTTTACAAACCATCGACTTTGGATCTTCAACCATTAAATGTTCAATTGCTTCATGCTTTACATCCTTTTGGTGGAGCTCTAATTTAAAACTAATAACAAGAGCCATGATTATTCTGAATGATTCATTTGATGATAATGAAGAAAATGTATGTATGTAATCAATTTTTATAGTCTAATTATACCATTTTTCTATAAAAAATACTTTATATCTTTCCATTTTTCTTTAAGCATCACGTTTGGTTTTAAACAACCATTTTTATTCTAGGGCTTTCATACCTCAAGGTAAATTTGTAGATCCCAAACTGAATTATCATGCATCAATTTGTACTTTCTGTTCATTCTTTCAATCCAAATTTTAGAGTTTAACTCTTTATGGTATCGTGGAAGATGATTGGGTCCTTCTCCAAAATGTCTAAAGTACCTTTATGTTCACTGAGTAATATCACATAGTGTGAAGATATTGGATTTCTCCTCTCTCGAGCGAACCTACATAATGTTGACTAATTATTTTGTTCAATTTACTAAGACTATTGAATCTGTTCATTATTAACAACATCAACATTTGAAGCGCAACATTAGGCAGATTAACTATAATTAGATTCCCTGGCATATTATTGATGACTCTTAAGCGAATCCGGCCCATCAATGTTAGTGAGTGCATGAATTGGTTTCAATTCATCCTCAAAATGGATGTGTTATTTGAATTATTTCTATCAAATTATGTGCCATTAAAAAAAACTACTGTTATTGTCTTAAATATAGATAATTTAGTGAGATCATAAACTTGTAACCCTCAGAGTGGTTTGAGTACCCTATAAAATTGTAAATGACCAATTTGGAATCTAGGTTTTTCTTATTAGGCTTGTAAGGTTTTGCTTTTATTGGACACCCAAACATGAAAATGATTAAAGTTGGGCTTAAGCCATCTGAATAGTTTATGAGGTATTTTGGCAAATGAATAAATAAATACATGTTAAATATATACATAATTTATTGAAGCTATTCCTTTGTTTAATTTTCCCTATAATAATTATGCTCTCATCATATAACCACCTTAATTTTACTAAAGTCTTGTTGGGGAAGACTAACATACAAGATCTTCAGATCTTGGTTGGATGCCCCTTCAGATCTACCCTTTAAAATTTCACTTCAGATTTTGTCCGACTGAGGAATTAAGATATATTAGTATAAATAGAATAATAACCTTAACTTGTTCGATTGAGGAATTCAGATATATCGGTGATGTTATTCTTATAGTATTCAGTCGGGCGCATCCATGGACACATGTCATCCATTCATTATACCCACAATTTCCCTCAATAATATGCAAGATATGTAAATAATTGAAAACGGTTCCAATCCCCCAGAAATTATAGCCGCTGGTGACTTTTTTACTTCTCTAGAATCATATTTGGTGGGGTTCTACAATTCCTTATAAAATCTCTCCTCTCATTTTCCCATTATAACAAATTCTAGAGAAACATAGTTGTTAGAGAGAGAAGCTTAGATTTCTTACCACCACAAAATTAATGCCGATAATATTTTCTTCATCGTCTACTATAATCACCACAACAAATTTATTCTCTGTTGACATCTTCTTTCAATTTATAAGGGGAGAAAAATATGGTGAATAATAAGCTTTGATATAATAAATAAAAAGTTTAAATTAATGTGATTAAGTGTCAATGATTAAACTAAAGCGAATATAAGGTTTGACCGGGTCATATGTAATAACTAGCAAACTTCTTTATAAATAGTAAAAGAATGAGGTGAGAAGATCCACTTAGGATAGGATATACATGTAAATTCATAGTCTACCTAATGTACTATATAAATTATATTCCTTTTTTGGGGAAAGGGTCCAATAATTAGGCAATGATTGCTACATTTAATCTTTTGGTCTCTTTCTCTCTCCACTCATTCAATTTCTCTTTCTAGAAATGTGCTCATACGAAAATTTCTCTGACAGATACTCTCATACGAACATAGTTTTAACAATAACTAAGAAATATCTGAATTCATAAACTAGAAGAATAACCTAAACTGACTGATTGTATTTATCGAATGAAGCAAAAGAGAAGAATAAAACAAGGTTAGTTATAGGATTACCCGAATTTGAAGGAAAAATTACTATTTATCAAATGATTGATTATGGGAATGTCTATCCAAACAGTAGAAACGATATCGTAGCAGAACCTTCTTCCACCACCCATTCGTTCACTTCAAGAATCATTCCTAAAGACCAATATAATCTTAAAAAGCAACTAGTCGTAGACTTCCATCCATATTAAATGCTATAAGTTCTGATACCAAAGGAGCTCGCATACAAACCCGATAATACCTGCTAAAGTAACCACAACCCCGCCTTCCAAAAATGAAGAACTCACCCAAAAATCTCAATTTTCCTCAATTCCCAGGTAAAACAGCCAAGTAGAGAAAAACATACCGGTTATCATCAGACAAATCCTTCCGGATCAAATCCAAGGGAATTTTTTGATGAAAAAAGAAAGATGTGGGTGACGAATGTCCTTTTGATACATCTGGCCAATCCAAGGAGAGTGTTGAGCCTTCAAAAAAGCTAGAAGGAAAACTCCAAAGGCTAAAAGCAGCAAAGGTGGCAAGGTTAAAACTACCAAAGTGAGGAATAAGAGCTTCCACCTTCGCTGGTTGGATGTGGGGATTTCCAAAGGAGGTGAATGTCCAACTACCCAAACAGGGAGAGACGCCTATAAATTGGTTGTTTATCCGAACTTACATAACTAGGGTATTTGGTTTCTGTTGGACCCATAAATTATCAATTATTTTAATTTGGTGAGACTTTGTCCAAGTCAGGCCAGTTCAAATGCTTTGTTTACCTTAATGTCATATATCATGATATCTAGGTTATCGAAAATTTGAATGCTGATGGAACAATTTGCGACCATAGCTGGGTTATCAAGCAATTCTCGGATTCTTTTTCATTTCTTCAACATATGCGACAGGTATAAGGTCGTGAATCTTGTTGGAAGATGGCCAATTTTAAAAAATATAGTTTCTTTTTGTCAATGGTTGGTAAAAGATACAAAGAAGATTAATTCAGAGGACAACCCAAGCTAGGCCACTAGATTGTGGAAGAACACAAGTAGTTCTTTGAATTTATCTTATTGCTTATTTAATTGTTATCATTTATATTCGTATCTCAGTCCGGATTTTTTCTTTACAGGAATACTGATGTCTCACTTGCATATTTTTGGAAGCTACTAAGATCACATTTAAGAAGCTGTATCAATAGGCTGAGGAGACTTGGTCCAATGCTTTTGACAAAAGTTTTACTCCCATCTAGTTCAGATTCATCTTTGGAAGATGAGATCTGAACCTGATCTGTCTTGGGAATAATTTACTACTCATCATCGTCATACAGCTATTCTAACAAGATTGAAGCCACGGATGGAAATGTGTTTTTTTCCGACAAGGACTAGAGCCTCCAATCATCAAGTAAAAAAGGGTGAGGCCACCAAACAGGGTTCCAAGAAGAAAAACAATTGTTAGTGTTGAAGCAGTGGAGCTGCTTCATGAGCCTTTATCCTTCACACTTGATGCTAACAATAAAAATAGTGACACACCCGTAGAGCTTTCTTCTTAAATAACATACGCATTTTTCTAAGGGGCTGCAAATTTTATAGAGAATTATGAATGTATATATAAATTTAAATATAAAGCAATTTATTAGGGACAAATACGAAGGAGGCGACAAATATTATCAGAATAAAGAAATAAAAATATTAGGATTTCAGAGATCTAAGATAAAAGAGGCTTGACAGGTTTTTCTAGAAGTTATTGGGAAAAAGGGATGAGTAGAGGATATATAGAGGAGTGAGATATATGATATGAAATATAAAATATTTCAGAACACTTTATGCACTAATATTTTCAGTTTTTAGCAATGGGATCGTGATAGATTCACAACCGACACTATCAAACCGTTAAAAAACTCAACATATCTTGCAATCTTTTTTTTAACGAGGTTTGAATTTTAAATATTAATATTATCTAAAGTTGTGTAATGGATGTTTATAATGCAATTGACCAATGTACTCATAACATCAAATCAATGTAGTAACATTGTACCTTAAGATACTAAACATAATTCTTAAACCTTGAACCCTAGAAGCTTTGTTGTCAATCTTGGAATATATCACTAGAGATAGTAATCTCATTAAATAAGTATAATGACATTTAAGGAATATAACATTAACTCCGAATAAACTAATGCTATCATTATATATATTTATGAAAATTATTAACTCAATATTATATCTCGTCCGAATAAACCAATGCTATCATTATTATATATATATATATATATATATGAAATTACTAACTCAATATTATATCTCGCAAAATAAATCATTGTTATTAATCTTGGAATATATTTTTATAGAAATTTATTGCATTGAATCAACGGTGTAACATCTAAACAACATAACTTTAAAGTAAAATTGAATTAATCTTCAAATTGAAATAATTGTCAAATTGCCTCTAGATTCTAAATGTTAAACCCTAAATCCTAAAAGCTGAACTCCACAATGCATTCAATTTTTAAGAATATAATGGTAGAAATTAATTACATGTAATTAATATATTAGATTCCATAAAACATATTTCCTAACTACTTATTAACATTATACAATACATCTCGCTAAATAAGATGTTGATGTTAGTAATAAATTATGTATAGACGATATAAGTTATGAATGATTATATTTTAAATATTAATATATATACATACCAATAGTACTAGAAATGTAATTTAAAACAAATAATTACCGCCATAGAGTTATAATACTTAGCAACATGATGATCCATGATAACCCATGGCAAACTTGCTTGTAGTACGTTCTCATTTTGGGGATTTATGCAACCAGTTTTAAACGACCTTCGAGACTTGAAACCATTGTGAAGTTCGTTTCAAAAATATTTCAAACATATGTTAAAATTTCTACGTCTGTGGCTATCCGGTTGCTAATGGTGACAATATCAATTTTTTTAAGTTACATAAAGCACAACACCAACAATCTTGTCAAAAAAGAGAATTGACTCTACCACATAATATAATAAGCTCAACGAGATATTTCATAACAACAATAATACTAATAAACAACAATAACAAATGTAATAAACAACCAAATACACTCATAAAAGACTAAGTTCAACAACAAAAGTAGTGATAAGCATAACAAAAAAAAAGTTATATTCTTAATCTTCTTAAAATTTGGTCTCATCTTCATCATCACAAACATGCTTATCTTTTCCATCATCATCGTTTATAAGCTCTTCTATTTCAATAATTTCAAATCATTGATACACGTTCAAAGAATTGATGCTAAGAAAATAAAAATATAAGCATCCTAAAAGCAAGTCGTATAATAAATAAAGTCAAACCTACCTTCAAAGAATTTATCTATAACTCCCTTATTAATATCTAAACGATGATACATCCATGAATGATCAGTTTCCATATGCACAAATCTATGATCTACAAAATGAGAAACTGTTAGGGTGGCGACCAAAGTCCCACATCCCACATCGGTTAAACATGGGAAAGATCAGTGGTATATAAGTAAGAACATACCTCAACTAGTATGAGGCCTTTTGGTAGTGGACCAAATGCAAAGCCGTGAGGGCCTTCGGGTGCCAAAGCGGACAATATCATACTAGTGTCGAGACCGGTTGTGTTCTTACTTATATACAGAGGCGGAATATGCGGACCAGACCCCTAATTCACAACACCCATATTCCCAACACGTGGTATCAGAGCGTCAGGCCCAGACGGAACGCGATGGTGGTGAAATTCTCGGAGGTCGAACATGATGAACCAGTAGCCATATGATCAATGTGATCTGCTCTAGAGATCCTAGTTCGGAGTGCTTGTGGCTCATCAAGCAGTGTGGCTTGATTGGAGTGGCGCTAAGGAACAAGACAGTGTGGTCTAAGAGGAGGTGAGCAGTAACATCCGTAGTGCCTCTATGGTCAGGTAGTCTCCAACCTGATTAGAGTGGGCGGATGAAAGTCAATTGAGAGGATGCTAAGTGGTACTTTGTTCGAGAGGAGGATTTGTTAGGGTGGCGACCAAAGTCCCACATCCCACATCGGTTAAACATGGGAAATATCAATGGTATATAAGTAAGAACATACCTCAACTAGTATGGGACCTTTTGGTAGTGGACCAAATTCAAAGCTGTGAGGGCCTTCGGGTGCCAAAGCGGACAATATCATACTAGTGTCGAGACCGGTTGTGTTCTTACTTATATACAGAGGCGGAATATGCGGACCAGACCCCTAATTCACAATACCCATATTCCCAACAGAAACATATAACAAATGATAATTAAAGTGCCAAATTGATTGAACTAAATAGAAATGAAGTTGACAGCATTAAAAAAATATCAAGTTGATCAATAGTAAATCAAAATTACACAATAATAACAAGTAATCTGACGTTGTGATTTGCATAAAGAAACAGAAGAAGAAATTCATCTCTTTTATAAAAATTAAAAGGATATGGTATTGCTGATTAATAATGTTAAGATGTCATTGAAGTGACATGCTTAAAAAACGATGCTTAAAAAACGATGACTATGAATAAAGGTCGATCTAGGTAGATGAAGAAGAATGAAAGTGGAGGATCGTAGAGACACAATAAAATATGATAAAGAAATTAGATGAAATGATTTCAATTGGGAAAGAATGAAGAAATAAAAGGAAAAAATTAATGAACAAGCTTATAAAGAAGTGATGAAACGAGTTTGATATTTTCTCTAAAAAAGACTTAAGTTGTTTGATATTTTTAAAGTTTCAGATAGGTTGACGGTTAAGTAAAATTAATAATAGGATAGTATAGCATCCGTCCAATTCATGAAAAAATCGTTATTAAACAATCAAAATAAAATGAGTTTGGACCGTTGCAACAAATCTATTGGAAAATAAAAAAGTTAAATTGATGATATTCTTTTTGTGCTTAACTATTTTTGATCGATACAAGTCCGTTATAAACCCTTTGCTAATGTGCTATGATATTTTGGTAAATTTATTTGTAAGTCAAATCGAGTTCTAGAAATTATATTTAAAAAATAATATAATATATATATAATAAATTCAAATCCTATGAAATAAACTATATATGTTTAAGATAAATATATAAGGTAGAGAAAGCTTTATTTGTAATTTTATATATATGTTTAAGATAAATATATAAGGTAGAGAAAGCTTTATTTGTAATTTTAGTAGTAATAATATTATGAATAATTAAATTGAAAACATTAACCACTCTAGTGTAAGGATAATATTTTATGGTTGTTTTTATGTAGTTTTAATAAATAGTAGTTAAATATTTTAAGTGAATTTCATGAGAAAGATAAAGTGTAGACGTACCAAATTATAACACATGTTTTAAATAAAGAGAAAAGTACCTGAAAATACCCACTCAACTATCTTATTACCCGGTGGCACCCGCTTTTAACATAGTGTTACTTAATACCCAGACTAATAAATTGGACAAAAATACCCTTCCATTATATATACTCATTTTTCAATTCCATCCCACTTTTTCGACCCTCCTATCACCCTAAACAAACGCAAAATTCTAATTTTAGAAACCACCAGAAAACAAACCGTTCGACTTCGTGATACTCTCTCTCTCTCAAACCCAGAAACCCTACAGCTTCTCACCTTCGTCACTATCGCACCGGTCAGCCTCTTTTACTCAGACAGTCACTAACACCTTCAAATCTCATTCGACAAAGTTGTCGTGAAGTCGTCTCTGAAAACTTCTATCTCGTTCTCCGGCCGGTGAAATTTAACAGGTATGCATTATGGTGGAAAGCGTACTTCTTTTTGCGTTTTTTTCGAATCTGAACCACTGTTTTCTCTTAATTCACGATAGGCATTGCTTTTGGTACTATAATGAAGTATCTACTGACGATAGTTGCTCAGTTTATGGGTTTATAGTCGAAGCCAGGGTATAATTTTAGTTGCATGTAATACTGATACTCTCCTGAGAAATATTATGTATGTTAGATCTGCATTAGGTAGTTCATTGTTGATTTTGGTGTTTGTTGCATAATTCCCAGATCCCTGCAACGTGCATGTAAAAAGTGTAACAGTTCGCATCCTGATCACCCACAATGCAAGCAATTCGCAGCTCGATTGTATAGTTATACTTATTTACAAACAGTTCGCAGCTTGAGATACATAATTCGCATCCTGTCAGAACGTATTTCGCAGCTTCTCTGTTAAGCCAGTATTTATATGTATGCGATTCGCAGCTTGTGATGCGAATTATTTGTGACATTCCAACTGATTTGTGTTTGTGCAGAAAGCATGACAACAAAACCCAGCTACTACAGATCAGGGTTGGTGAGCCTTCTGAAGCTACTGAAAGGCATGGGTATTACAAGGGCCCACATTGAAGCGTGTAGAAACACACCCTTCTACACGCTTCTGAAAACGGCGTTCGAAATCCGTAATGAGGAAGAGCTGCCAAGGAAAAAATTCTACACAATCATTCAGTATATCCTCGAGAAATTCTCTCTGGAAAGAGACGCCTTTAAGATTGGCAACAAGTATGTAAAGCTAACTACAAACGATATCAAGATCATATTCGGGCTGAGGCATGGCACCGAGAAAATGGAGTTAACAAAAACCGGCGCTTTTCACAACAAGTATGAAGCCGGCGAGGAGGACGAATCAAGGATGATGAAGAAATACTTCATGTCAAAAACTGGCAGGAAAGCATCAGCTAGTAATACCAAAACAATAACAAATGCCATCATAAAGGTACGTCTAAAATGGACTTCATCTTTATAAAGCAAGATTCTGTACATTTCTAACTTAGAATGTTGTCATTGGTTTTACAGGAGGGTATATAGAAGGCCATAAACGAAGGAGGGGAACATGACATGGAAGACGTGGCGAGGCTGCTGATACTGTTTTTGTGCTCCACGCTATTCTACTCCGTATCTGGAGATATCTTGGGCTGGAGCACGGTTTATTACGTTGAAGACCTCAACAGAATAAACAATTACGACTGGGTTGGATCGATTCTGTTCAAGCTTCGACAGTCTATCAGGAGTTGCTTAGCAGTAGAAAGAGCCGATAAAATCGTCGGCTGCGTCGCCCTTGTAGTTGTAAGATTGATCTATTCAATATCACAATTAGTTATGTACATAGCACCGTGTTGATAAAACTTGTCCCCATGCAGCCCTTCATCATGGAGCACACAATAATCGGCCACGAGGTAGCGAAGCCAACCTCGATACCAAGGTTCTTCAAATGGTTGGGGTTAGAGTGCCACGCATCGACCATGGGTTATCTTATTAAAACACCACTCCTAGATGCTGACGAGGTATAAGCTCAATATATGTATTGAACTTGGGGTGCATACAGTTCGCAGCCTATGATGCGAACTGCTTATAAAAAATATCTCAAACATTTCGCAGCCTGATATGAATTTTACTTCGCAGCTTCATGTTCAGCACAGTTCGCATCATATGGTTTACACTTAGTTCGCATCATATGGTTTACACTTAGTTCGCATCATATGTTTTACATATAGTTCGCATCATACTGACCCATAATCATTTCGCAGCTTCACATGCGAAATGTGATTTACAACCACACAGTTCGCATCATATGATGCGAAGTGATTATAAAAAACAATTTGTTTGTCTACACCCTCATTCTTTCGAAACAATTAATTTACTTACATGTGCATCTGTTGGTAGGTTTTAGAAGGTCCATTACAGCTTACCGAGGCTGAAATTGAAGCTTTCGGAGAAAGAGAAGATGATGAACATGGTGAAGATGCAGAAGTAACGGTACCTCCTTCACCGGAAGAAAGACCTAGGAAGAGGTCGAAAAGCACAGCATCAAAACCAAAAAAAAGGAGACCAGCATCACAGAATGTAACAAATAAGGTGATGTCTCCCACACTCGAACACCCAACACCACCCGAGCCATCGATTCCACCACCAAGACTCCCAAAGAAAACAATTCCACCACAACCCAAAGGCAAATCCAGGCAAGAGCCCTCCGACACCGACACAACCAGTATGAGTGAAACAATCGGTGATTATTTATTCAAACGCAGAGGCGACGCTGATCCCGATATTGCTGCTCAATCAAAGCGTTTGAAGACGTACGCCGACAAGAACAAGTACGAGCGAAAAATAGAAAAACAGGCCAGAGAAGTAAGTATGCCTTGAACCTTAAATAATCACTACAATCAGCACTTAATATGTTTATAAAAAAGTTTGCTATCATTTTTGCAGCTGAAAGAATTGAAACGCAAGATAGCAGATCTCGAAGCACAACAACTCCACAATGCTATCTCTCTGCCAATCTGCCGTACTGAAAGCCCAATAAAGCAGATACCAGCAGCACTTCCAGAGGGACAAAAATCAACTGATCAGCAAGCATCCGAGTCTAATGCTGATCAGCAAACATTCCTTCCTGGAGTACTGCCGGAAGAAAGGGATGATGATGCCCACAATTCACCCATCATGGAGACACATACAGAGAAGGTAAATAATGTAAGTAGACCATATGATGTTATTAAACAAATATCAGGACTATTGTGCAGTGATGGCCAACCGTTTCGCAGCTTAAGATGCGAATTATGTAATAAATTGGTGGTCTGGTTATTACACATATATATCAGGTCAGGGTGCGAAATATGTACTAAACTCGGGGAATTTATAACATAGATATCAGGTCAGGATGCGAACTATGTAATAAACTGGGGGACTGTATAACATATATATCAGATCAGGATGCGAAATAGGTAATAACGGAGTGAATGTATAACATAGATATCAGGTCAGGATGCGAAATATGATTACACGATGATTAACATATGCTTTTGTATGAAATAGGAGACCGAAAGACAACAACAACACCAGCAGAAACAGCAACACCAGCAGCAACAACAACACCCCCAACAACAAGGAGAACAGGAACAACAGCACCAACAAGAAGAACACCGCCAGAAACAACAAGAAGAACAACAACACAAAGAGCAACAACAAGAAGAACACCCCCAGCAACAACAAGAAGAACAACAACTCGAAGAACACCAGACGCCACAGGTTCAACACGAGGACCGGCAACAAGAGCAACAACAAGGACAAGAAGAACAACATCAGCAGCAACAGATAGCCTTGGCGAAGAGAGAAAGGCTAACTCAAGTGGTAGCACCTCAAGAGTCAGAACCTGTCCATCCCGGTGAGAAGACAGAACTACTCAGCCAGGAAGGACAATCCTTAGAAGACAAAACCAATTCTTCGGTGGAACCTCAAAGACCAACGGTGCTGTCAGCAAAGTCTGAATTGCTAAGCCAGCGTCAAACTGTAGGCCCGGTAACAAATCAACTGCTAGCTCCAGAGTCCCACGATAACACAGTAGGTTTACCTGATGCTTTTGTTGATGGTATTAGTACTCAAGTTTCACAGACATTTTTAAATGAAATTGATAATGTATATTACGATTCTATAATACAACGGTCTCTGGAGAACATGTCGGAGGATGACATTAATGATTTCTGCCGACACGATCCAGCCTCTATGCCGAACAAGTCAACGGCAGTGGTTGTCGCTGACCGTGCGGTAAGGCCTACTTACAATGATTTCGCATCATAACACACTACCTTGTGGCAAATGCTGAAATATGTATTACAAACAAAAATCAGGGTATGATGCGAACTGTTCAGTGGAACCTCGAATAGTTCGCACCCTACCCTGATATATAATAATAAATTTATTTAACTGCTACCTTACAGTTCGCAGCCTAAGCTGCGAACTGCTTAGACTCGTTGCACTTATAATCACTGACGCCATCTACTTTTGATTTTTGATTCATAATAAGCTCGAGACAGTTAATGAGATAGAGGAGCCAAGTTTTGCGCTACTGACACAAACGCAGCCTCAAGTGGCAGAGGAAGAAGAAGAGTTCGTAATAACAATGCGAGAACCGCCAGTAGTAGAATACAGCGATTGGCCAAAGAAAACCAAAGTAACTGAGCGTATCGATCTGGCACAATACCACAAAATACAGCTGGTGAAAGCCTACGAGAGCGACACCCCTGATCCAGTGGTATGGCAGTTACCGGAGTCCAAGTTTACGTACGGAATCAGGCTGCAAGCGAGTGACCTCATGGCACTACCTTTAGAACAGGAGCTGGACGTAAAGGTATCCAATTGTCAACCAACTTTATTTTCAATGTTTCAAATATGTATTCTATATTTAACATATATCTACAACTCCTTTGTTAGCTTATCGATGCTTGGATTCGAAAGATGCTTGAAGATGCAGACTACAAAGTTCCATGCACACAAGCTATTGGAGAGCATCACGACGCCATACTGATTTCTGGCATGACTGCGGTAAGTTTAGCTCACGTAAATAGACCAAAGTTCTCAGAAATGTTATCACTTTAATATACTCTTGCTTGGATGCAGCATCAAATGAAATCAGGGTGGCAAGTGGAAAATCTGGTGGACATGGCTTTTAGGAAGGCGCGCAAAAATGCCAACATCATCATGGTTCCAGTGTGCACCGAGTCGAAGGACAATACAAACCACTGGACGTTACTCGTCATCGACATTGACGGAAGAACAATTTCAAACTACAACTCGCTTCTGCCTAAGCTTCATGCCATAGACACCACCACAAGAACACCTGCACTACTGGTAAATATTCCAAACTATACACTTAAAGCTGAACAAATTTTAAGCATGCATGCTGCGAAATTAGATCTGGTATGCTGCGAATTACTGAGTAATCAGGATGTGTTTTCGCAGCCTGTCCATAACGTAATTCGCAGCCTATCTATGTTGGACACAATTCGCAGCTTATTCACAACTCAATTCGCAGCCTATCAAGGCTGCCATACAATCCGCAACCTAAGATGCGAATTGTGTATGATTTATTGTCATATAATTCGCAGCCCGATGATGCGAATTGTATGTCACCAACTGTTTTTGTTTTTGTGCATATTCGTAACACTAATTATTATACACAGATCAAATATTTGTTGGATAGAGGATTCCTACCCAAATATAGTACAGGGTGGAAGGTGAAAGTGGAAAGAGGCTTCCCACAACAAAAAAGAGGCAGCGTGGACTGTGGTGTCTTCGTCTGCAAATATGCCATGGATATTATTGAGCATGGATCAGTCCAGAAAAAATACGATACAAATATGGTGACTTCCTTAAGAGCACAAATGTTCCATTACTTTTTAAATGACATAGACACCGTCACATATGGCTGATTCGTGTATTGCTTCCTAGTACTCCAGCTGCTTGTAAATACATGTATTGCTCCTAAATACATTAGTTGCTTGTAAATACATATATCTGTTGTTAAATGTTTTTTTGTTGTGCATACATAAACAAAATTGTGATATATAATGAATATTCTTATCTTTTAGTTCGCATTATAACCTGATATATAATGATTGATTATTATCCTGGTATGTATGAACAGTTCGCAGCCAAACCTGTATGAATACTTCGCAGCATAAATTATATCAAATAGTTCGCAGCCTAACCTGAGAGATGGTTATCACCACACACACAATTCGCATCCTGGTATACCAGCTTATAACCTGTTCGCAGCCTGGTGCATAAATAAAATATTAAATAAAATCATTCAAGAATACGAACAGGCTATGGCGTATGCCTTGGTAAACGTTTTCTGCATTGAGCACGCAAAAAACAATCTAATCATGTCCTGAACCCATTAATTGTTGATTGGACACGGAGGCTATGTAATGATCACCTCCTTTCCCTATAAATAACACTAGAAAAACCAGAGGCTATTTTTAAAACAAACTCTACATTTTAAACCAGAGCTATTTTTTAACAAACTCATTTCCCTCGTCTCTTCGAATTCAAAAAGTCATGTCTTTTTCCACCACCACAACCACCACCTCAGTCTCAAATTCTGGTTCAATCGGTTCTCTGGGTGACTCCTGGTCATCCTTAACCGTGAACTGGAGTGATAACTTGATCATGCCAGCAGCACCACCAAACAGCCTAGTATCTGTTTTTGGGTTAGACATATATGATGACTACTACTCAGCTGACTCACAACTATTGGAAGTTGTTCCACAGCTTGCTGCTGAACCTCAGCCAGAACAGGTTCCTGCTGCACCTCAGCCAGAAATGGTGCAACCTCAAACGGCAGAGGCTCAAAACAACAAAAGGAAGAGGGAAGACGAAGCTGGTCCATCGAGGACAAAATTTTTAAGCATGATGGACGTTGATGTTGAAGCTGAGGATAAAGAAGAACATGCGAAAGATGTTGAAGCTGAGGATAAAGAAGAGAAAGAGAAAGAGAAGGAGAAAGAGAAAGAGAAAGAGAAGGAGAAAGAGGAACCAGTTGGTGATGAATCATCTACCAACTGCTAGAGTTGGTTTTTGTTTTTTGTTTTTTTTAAATGCAACTAACTAGCAACAGCAACTAGTAGTGATATGTGTAAACAGTTGTTAGTTTCTGGATATATTTTGTAATCCTCCTTTTTGAAATCCAACTTGTAATCCTCCTTTTTGTAATCCAAATATATTTTGTACATCATTCGCATCTTAACCTGCTATGTTACTCATTTTCAACCTTACTGAATATCCTGGTATTTTATTAAATGACAATTCGCAGCTTATCACATGACAAATATCAGGACTCTTAACTGAACCATGATTCGCATCACAACTCTGGCCCTAATTCGCAGCCTATCATGCGAAACGTACAATATGATAAATGTTTGATGTGATTTTACCAATGATTCGCATCCTGTTAAAATTTCACATAATTGAACATAATTCGCATGTAATCCTGATAGATGTTTGTAATCCGACTTGTAATCCTCCTATTCAACCTTACTGAATATCCTGGTATTTTATTAAATGACAATTCGCAGCTTATTACATGACAAATATCAGGACTCCTAACTGAACCATGATTCGCATCACAACTCTGGCCCTAATTCGCAGCCTATCATGCGAAACGTACAATATGATAAATGTTTGATATGATTTTACAAATGATTCGCACCCTGTTAAACTTTCACATATATGTACATAATTCGCATGTAATCCTGATAGATGTTTGTAACAAATATGTATGCATATTGTACATAATTCGCAGCACAGGATGCGAAATGTGCACAACTCCAATAGTAGCAAAAACAAAAAACACAGGAATGTACAAATTTCTAGTTTTCTGTACAGAACAATAACTATGCTACACAAATAAATGTCCTTAAACTGGAACATCACAAGTCCTCCGGTTATGGCCTGATTTCGAACATCGGCCACACCTTAACTTCTTGGTTGAGATTTCTCCTCTAGAAGGGATTCGCTTTTTCTTAGGCCTTCCGGAGCGTCTCTTAACGTTCGGAGGCAGAACTTCAACAAAAGAAGGATCGTTAGCGCTGGACCCTTCGCCAAAATCAGTTAGAGCTGGTATGTTGAAAGAGTAACTTTCCCTGTAATTCTTAACCGTAAAGAAGGGTTCTATTACAGTCAATGGATCTTGGTCAGTGTATTGTAATGCCGCTAGAGCATGAGCACATGGAAAACACTCTTGTTGCCATGATCCGCATGAACATTTGAAATCCAACAGATTAACAACAGCCACAGGAGTCGAAAAGACTTCGAACATGGCGGAAGAGGACTTACGTACTACCCAACTTCGGCACATGTCAACATTCTGCTTTAGCTGCTTCTCGTACTCGGGAACCAAATTAGTACTCCAGCTGAGACCTTCTTCGTATCTCCGTGAAACCTGAGTCATAAGCAAGACTCTAATGCAATCAATAAATTCAACAATTGGTAAGCCGCAATATTTTTTGATCTGATTGTTAAACGATTCAGCTGCGGTAGAAGCCATAGAGCCGTATCGCTTCCCTTTTACGTAAGCCTGGGCATACTTTTCAAGGGGTAAATTTGCAAGAAAATCACTCATTCTCTTACCACCTTCACATAAAAAACCTGTTAGTATCTCTTTAAAAAGCTCTTGACTGGGAGCATAAGCAAGACGGTGGAAGAAACTCAACATCTTTTTTTTATACTCCCTGTTAGTATGTTCCAGTTTGGCTCTCAAATTCTGCATGAGATGGAAATAACAGTACGCATGATAGCAGTTGGGATACAGGACAGAAACAGCATTAACAATACCAGAATGACGGTCTGAAATAAATGTGATCTGGCGATCCAGCAAATGTGGTTTCAAACACCTCAAAAACCACATCCAATTGTCCCAATCTTCAATGCTAACTACAGCAACAGCAACAGGGAATAGTCCTGGAAAAAGGCAGATCAATTAAACACTACAACAGTATGCAAACGTTTAAAAATTGGCAACAATTCGCATGGTGTCCTGTAACAATTCGCAGCTTGTCATGCGAAATGTGTTTGACATTTTATTTGATCATGCAAACGGTTCGCAACTTGTTATGTGAATTCGCAGCTTGTGGTAAACTTTAAATAATACCCAACTCAAGATGCGATGTAAGTACAGTTTATTCAGCATAATACCTAATTCGCAGCCTCAAATGCGAAATGTGAGGACCACAACACTGCTTAATTCGCATCACCTCGTGCGAATTGCATCAATATTTTCACACAAAAAACATCGTTCAGATTAACTAGATAAATGTAACTAACCGTTGTTTCCGTCCTTTGCTACAGCAGTGAGCAATGTACCCTTGTACTTGCCATATAAGTGGGTTCCATCAACAAACAACATTGGACGGCATGAATGAAAACCACTAAGGGACGAACCGAATGCTACAAAACAGCGCTTGAATCGGTTTCCAGCTGACAACTCCAACTGGCAGTCTGAAGTAATATCCCGGCTCTTCAAGCGTTTGAAGTATCCGCTTAGTAAACTAAAAGAACTTGAACTATCTCCAAAAACTCCCCTCCTAGCCTTCTCTAAAGCATTCCATGACAAACGATAAGAGATATCAAGACCGTAATCTTGTTTGACAGTCGATTGTATGGTTTTGGCTGTCAACGAATGGCAGGTCCGGAGAGAATCCTGAATTTCCTCTGCAATCAAATCTGATGTCAAATGCCTGTGCCGCTTATGATTATGCTTCTGGGAGAAAACAGGACTGCAAGTATGGTACGGGAAATGCTTCTTTATCGTCATAAGGCCGGTGCTTGAGTCAATAGATGCATAAACCCTCCATTTGCACCCACTTGTGAGCTTATTTTCACAATAAGCAGTGATCTTATTTGTTTTGTTGTGCAGGTATTTGAAAGAAAAACCATGCTCTAACGCAAACTTGCACAAGGATAACCTCAGACCGGCAGCACCTTCTTCAAAAGCTTGACCCACCCCTGTAATAGCATCAGCCCAACCAGCAGTCGCAAGTTGTTTTTTCCTCTGATCAGAATTAACTAAACCGTTACTATTCTCCCCGCTAACTATTTGATCAAGAGATGGTTCTACCAAAACCAAGCTACGCTCTTTACGCTTACCACCAGAATCCTTACCACCAGAGCTCTTATCAACAGAACTTTTATTACCAGAACCCTTATCGAACACGTGTTGTTCTATGAGAAAACTAACCCGTTTTAAACGCTCCAAATCAAGATATAACACCAACCCAACAAAATCACTCTGGTTATTAAAGAAACAATTATTGTGATCCCCGCAGGAGTAAGTAATTAGGTACTCACCTGTGGCAAGCTCCTCCCACGTGTTCTCTACATAAGCTTGGATACTTTCGAAGCTTTCAAACTCGGTGAAAGGCACAATTGCAGTTTGGTGACCATATTTAAAAATACAAACTCGTGATTTAGACATCTCTTAACCTGGACAATACAAGTTATTAGTCTCAAAAACTAGGTGCAAAATATTTACTACTGGATCAAACAATTCGCATCCTAAAGTGCGAATTGTGTATACATACACGATCTATTCGCATCTTGTCCTGATATTTGTAGGTAACAAAGTCCTGATATTTGTCATTAGTCACAAAACTGTGCAGATTATTTACTGCACCATCAAACAATTCGCATCATAACATGCGAAATGCGTACATACATCTAGTAATTCGCAGCCTGTCCTGATATTTGTGTATATCTACGTATATATATTCGCTGCCTGTCCTGATATTTCTATGTAACACCGATCCTGATATCTGTTTCGAAATACAATACTCTAACTGACCTAAAAACTCGTAATCTACACATTACCCACAAACTAAAGCAGTACCAAATTAGAATATAACATCAGAAAACAAGGACGTAACTATATAGTGAACAATATTAACGAAACAGATCACTATAACAAAAAAAAACAGAGAAAAGCTCGAAATCAGGCAATGGCATCTAAAAACAGTAGACTAGAACCTATTCCAACAGAGAAAACGAATAAAAAACTTCGAAATCGGTAGGTAATTACCTAAAAAGCTCGCAACACGATTACTTGTAAGCTACAAGATTCCAAAAAGTCGTGATGAACTCCTGTACGTATAAAACAGAGGTTAGACAGGTCTAACACAACAACTTACATAAAGAAACAAACCTTTAGCAGCTTCCGATCACCGGAAAATGTGATTTAAACCCAGCTCGTGGTGGTTAGTAGGGTTAGGTGGTTAGAGCGGCTAACAAATTCAAATCTTCAAAAAGCAAGAAAAAATAGAAAGAAAACAGAAAATAACGTTTATATAGTGGGTTAAGGGTAGTTAGGGTATTAAAATAAAGTTAGGTTGTTAGTGACAATAAGGTAGTTGAGATGGGTATTAAGTAACAATTGATCAAACCTTGGGTTGTAAGTGACAATTGAATAGTTGAGTGGGTACTTTAGGTGCAATTTCCCTTAAATAAATGTATATTAAACAACAAAAATGATTAAAATATTAAATTAGTAAGGTTGAAGTAGGCCACATGATTTATGTATTGTAAAATATATAGTGGACGCCAATAGGATTTGTTGGAATATTGCAGATCCCATTGAACGGGAGTTCAAGAATATCATTCTTCTCAATCCACATGTAATAGAGCAACGCATATAAAATAATGCACCAAAAGTGACACCACTATACAGACGGAACACGCTAAAAGTGACCGAATATGTTTGGAGAAAAATGTAGGTTAAACTTCCTAAAAATAACGATCCTAAATGAGACGAGGGAATGAGCATTCCATCCGAATACGGTCGGTGAATTTCCGAAAGCTATAGCAGAATCACAAATAATGTTTTTTCTCGAAGTGAGAGGTTTGTACACAGTATCAACATAAGTTTGTACAAACCAACTTCCCACTGTGTCATAATAAAAGTAATAAAATGTCCTATATAAAATAGTCCAAATTTTGTAAATATATACTATATTATAAATTTTAAAAGTATATTAAGTAGATACCATAAATTAGTCCAAACGTTTTATACTATATTATTGGTTAAAACAAATCAACTTATACTATACTTTTAAATATATTTTATTTATTTATAATCAAACATATTATTAATTTAAATCAATCAAAAATTTATTTTTTCAACCATATATAAAATGAAACATATTTCGCATTAACAACCAAGTATTTAGAATATATCATAAAATG
Source organism: Limnanthes douglasii subsp. nivea (assembly GCA_036936605.1). Taxonomy (NCBI): domain Eukaryota; kingdom Viridiplantae; phylum Streptophyta; class Magnoliopsida; order Brassicales; family Limnanthaceae; genus Limnanthes; species Limnanthes douglasii. Next base: position 38,684,611 of record JAUPFV010000002.1, read on the forward strand.
ATAAATTGATATATCATAGACAATTATAAATAGTTAATATAATAATTAAAATAATTGAACTAAACTAGGTTCACACTATTAGATAAAAATATATTAGAACTGTGTATATAAATGTGTATATATCAATTTGAGCGTTTGATATTACAATGTATATAACCAAATACCAGATCATAACATATTTGCTTGATGGTGTCAACAATTTTAAATTAACGTTACAAAACCGTTTCCTATTAATCTTTACATCAATGGGGAGTAATGGTAATAGGAGAATAAGAAAAAAATTGGAGAAATCCAATCACGAAGCATATTATTGAAGGTATTTTTTTCAAAGATAAATGATAATTAAGAAATATAAAGTTGAAATCGACAAGATCTTTTTTGGATTTTATGCACACTCTGGAAGAGAGTCTTAACTAAGACACTACTCTGATGTTTAGGCATACATGAAACAACATTTTTGTGGAATAACTACATGATCGAGAATGAAGTGTTTATGGCGGATACAAAACCTTCAACCGGAAATTATTCTTCCAAGTTTGTTACTGGCCTAAACTAATGAAGGAAACAAAGAAAAAAGTAAAATAATATGACACATGTTAACGATTCGCCAACTCTATACAAATCCCATAAGTACTATCAGAAACAATAACTACAGCTATCTCATTTGACACATGAGGTTTGGATACCATGAGACCTCTACCAATAGCTTTAGATTGAAATAAGTTTATGCTAGTTTTAGTAAATTACTTCTCCAAGTGGATAAAAATACAACCACTAATGAACATCATAGAAAATGAGGTAAAAGGTTTCTTTAAAATAATTATATGTTACGGGTTTGGAATTCTAAAAATCATTACTACAGATAATACAACCTAAAATAGAATGATAAAATTTCTACAACATGTTCATTCTCGCGTCAACGATCAAGTGACCGGAAAGTAATAACGAAAGGCTTTAAGAAGGAAACAAGGCTACGCTAGAACCTGACCAAAAGTTTTTACAAAAGGTCTTTAGATCCAAGGTGGTCTGACTGATCTTGTTGTATGGTTTAACTTATGGTATTTTGGTTGCAGAACCCTTTCCGTTTTTAGGCGTTCAGGTTTTTGTTTGAAGATGCTCTCTTATCAATGGCATCTCCTAGTGCTCTCGATCTTTTTTGTTTCTCTTTTATTTGGTGAAAATACGGTAATCATTTATTATAGTATTTTTATTTTGTTGGTGACATCAAATTTATTTAGTGATCTTTGCTCCGAGCTCACCTTAATGTGCGCTTTCTCGGTTTTATACTATTGTCTTCGATGTTTTAACTCTAACCGTATATTATGTACACTTCTCATTGATTTAATATTGTTCTTTCGGGCCATCTTTCCCTAACTGTATTATCGTTTGTTGTTTTTTGCACACTAGCTTTTGAAATCTATTGACTACCCACATATTCCATCTGTATTTTTTCATTTTCGTTTGTTTTTTCTCTATACTTTTGGTTTCGTTAAGATCGACTAATCATCGAAGATTTTATTCACGGTTCTTCCTATCATTTATCTACATATTTCACCTGTATTTATAAAATTCATTCATATTTATTTGATGTCTTTTTTTAATCTAAAAAATATGTCCGTCAAATTTTGATATTTATATATTTTTTAATTCTATGACTTTTTTTTTGGAGAATCGCAATTTTATAAATGTAATACTAGTAAATATAATGAAAAGTAGGTGACAGAGAGTCGGGACACATTTTGATAGGCGGCGCATGGAAGATTTAGTTAATTTTGTCTCGTACCAATCACTTCATCAGGTCAAGCACTTGGTAGGGATGAAAAGATCAGCGATAAGATCAGATTTTTTGCACAAGATAATGCATAATACTTGGTAGGCATGGGAAGGGGGAACAACCTGTCGAGTATACAATCAACTACACTAGGAAATTGATCAAAGTATCACGAAAAAATATTCCTATTCATTAGAGTTAGGATTTACATCTATATTACTATTTAGATACTATTTTTTTTTTCAAATCATTTCACAAGTTCGTTTTTTTTAAAATTTGATTTTACAACACAATTAAGTGAATTAATACGAATCTATTGATGTCTTTCGATTTCGATTTTATTTTTTATTTATGTGGTCCTTTAAGTTTTAGTTTTTTGAAATTAAAAATTTTGAATTTTGTATCTTATTAGCTTTTTGTTAGATATTTTGCTAGGTGTATAATGTATAGTATTGATTAGATATGCGTTTTGGTTGCTTTAGGATACACAAGTTTGGTTAGTAAGCGTAAATCAAGCGACATCCATGTACTTAGTCGCATTATGGGTGAGACTAAGAAAATGTTCATCGTGCTAACAACGTGCCTACGATAAGATTCATCGTACGTTGTGTGCGACTAAAATATAGTTCGTCATTCATGTTTATGCGTTGAAGATGAATGTTTAGTGCAAGTCACGTACCACTTAGTTAAATTGTGTTGCTTGTTATATGGAACTTTTACATGCTTGAATATATGGTTTTATGACTCATTTTTAAACGCCGTACAACAATTTTACGCTACTATAGATATTTGATTGCATTTTTGAGTAGATAATTTTCATGTTCAGTTGAGTTTTACAATTTTTCTTGAAATTTTATTTGTAAACTTATTCTTGTTCAGTTGTACAAGACATCTGACCATCGTCGTGTTCTAATTGAACATTCAATGTCTGACGATGATTGTACTTCATCTTTTTGAAGGATTTGTTTTGTTGTATGAGTGAGTAGCGAAGTTGCACCTAGCAGTCCTACATGATCGACCAATGATCAGGTGTTTCTTAACACTAACGGTCACGTTCATACCTTGTACGTGGGCTGCAAAAAGTACGAGCCGTATAACATCTTCGACAACCATGTAAGTTTTTCAAAACTATACGTTATAATAATAATAATTCATATTTTTGTTATGTTTTATGTATTTTATAATACAAAGCTGATGTACCATATATGGGTTTAGACTCACTTGTGTTATTTAGTGGACAAACCTGAATTCGATATGACCAAATACACATGTTAGAGTAAAACCCTCCAGTGAGAATGTATTAGGTCAACACATATGAGAGTTGTGATCATATTTTTAAGATTGAGACATGTGCTACCATCTTGCACACCAATATCAAGGTCTTGGATAACTTATTTTTATTTTATTAAGAATTTAATCATCTTGTTATAATATTTTCAGGATGTTTATGATCATGTGTATATTTTGTTAACACTATCTTTTATGATATTTTTCAATCTTTTTATTGTTGTTATTTTATTTTACTTATCGTTATTACTAATCGAGGTTTACCAATCTTATTATAATCTTATATATATATATATATATATATATATATATATATATATATATATATATATATATATATATATATATATATATATATTTATTTCAAATTTTCAAAAACCATTGTGTTAAGGTAGTTGAATGTTATATCCAACTACTATGATAATTTTGTTTCACAAAATGACCTTATATATCAACAATTTTGCACATCGTTAACTACAAATTTCAAAATTAGTCACAAACGATTCGATAATACAACTATCAGGTCAATTTAATGAGTCAAACAAGACTTATGTCGCGTTTAACACCTAACATATGCAGTATATATCGAACATGACCTGTGACTAATTGTTATGTACAGATGTTTAAAGAAAATAATTTAAACAACGTGTGATAATATTAAAAGAACTGAACGAAAACAACAAAACCGCATTTAAAGCGATAACATTAACAATAAAATAAAATAAAATAAAATAAACATGGGAAGCAAATACATTAGTTTAATAAAATAAAATAAAAAATAGAAGTATGAGATACAAATAAACAAAACTTTAGGAAGAATCAATTCGATAAAAAAAAATAACTTTAGGGAGTTTGCTTCAACATCCGTTTGCTTCGAGGCAGACCTCCACATTTTCCAGTATATATTTTATCTGGAATCAGCCATACTCAAATCAAGCGTCATGCACGCCTATTGCGTAGCATTGTGCCAGAGATCAAAACTTGTAAACTTGAAACTGATTTTTTATATATTCGAACTTGATATAGAATTCTTCATGATCTCGTGTAGGTGTTATCAAATATGCACATTTGTTTTTACAGTTTATACCTTACTTATTTTCAGTAAGTGGTTTATCTTCTTCTGTAGTTTATTGTATACTAAAAAATTAAAAGATTGGTTTGTTATTATAATAAGGTGAATGAGGATTATGTCAAATAAAAAAAGCCCTTATTTTTAAAATATCAATTAAAAATAATATAATTCAACAATATTAATTAAAATCTGACATGTGTCATATATGGATATTAAAATAAATACAAACGAATGAATTATTGACACGTATATTAATCTTATTTATGAAGTATTTTATTCTCTTCACATATGATGAGTGATAAGGGAGACATATGATGAGTGATAAGGGAGGGATCATCATCCAACAAAGTCGAAAAGAGAGAAATTGAAGAAGACGGGCATAAACATTCAGTAGACAAGAAATAAAGTAAGAGAGCATATCTACGAGAGTTCAGAATAATCATAGTGCTAGATCTGAGAGTCAGTTAAGAAGTACAAGAGCACCAAGCGGAGCAGGACTAGAAATCGACCGCTACGCTTGACATCAGAGGTTATAGTAGAGCAGAGATCCTTCGTCAGTGGAATTACAAGGACATGATATAGAGCAGAGCTCCTGCAAACATCAAGTAGAGCAGAGCTCTTGAGAGATACAGAGATCCATGGCCGAACAAGGATCCTCCATGGAAAAGGGTTCCTTAGCAGTTCTGAGTAATTCATGAATTAAAACTCCATCTTTGAGCATGGCCACGTCATAGTGCAGCTCAAATCGACGACCTGACCAATAGCGAGCATAACAGGTCCAGCTGAGCTGAAGCAATAATAACGGAAAGTGTAGTTAAGGAGGTCAATTCAAAGTCCAGAGGATTAATGAGTCCACGACTATTAAAGATAGAAAACCAGATTGATTACCGTAAATCTAGGATTTATACCATAAATGATAGTTGGACCTTTGACTAGAGTGGCAGAATATGAGCTAATGAGAATAATGTATAAATAGGGAGCTAACCCTAAACTGCTGTATCTTCTTCGAAGTAAGAAAAGCTAAATAAAATAGAAATATTTTTTCTTGTCATAATTTGTTATATTTTACTATACCGAATTGGAGGGCATTCCGAGAACAAAAATCATGGTTATGACAAGATCAGGGGTAGAAAGAGATATGCAGGAACCAGTTGAAGCAGCTGATCGACGAAGGGTAGTGACTGACCCACCCGTAGAATGGTTAGACCAACTTTCCGCCGTGAACGTAGGCGTTGATGGGTCGGCGATGGTGACTCCGGTGGAAGCTATTACTTAAATAGGACGAGAGCTTGCTCCACCTACGCCTAAGATGATTCTGAATCTAACTTTCCATGATGTCCAAGGATGCCATGAATGAAACGATAATTCAGTGACTCGAACAACAACTCCAATACCTTCAGCACGAACAACTCTAATACCTGTAGCACGAATAACTCAAAGTAGCGTGCGAGAATGACGCCAGGGAATAGGCTATACACGCGACCATCGCCGGCCTGAACGACACAATGAAAGCATTCAAAGCTAAAGTTCCGGTCACAGTTTTGCTCCCATCATCGAGCTAGGATGGAAGTAAAAGACCCGATGCGGAAAAATTGGTACAACCGTGCAACAAAGGCCAGTAGTTTGTGTACTCTACCCATCTACCGAGCGAACCGATGCAGATATTTTTCGTACTGTGCCCTTTTGACAAGTGGGGTATCGACCTCGTAGGACCGCTCCCAATGACAACGGGTAAACGACAATTTTTGGTAGTAGTTGTTGACTATTTTTCTAAGTAGGTAGAGGCCAAAGCTCTTTCAAGAACCAATGCGACAAACATATGTGATTTTCTACTACAACAAATACTATCTCGCTTTGGCATAACTCGTATCCTCATGACCGATAATGGCCCGTAATTGCAGAATCGAGTGTTGACCATATTCTGTAACCGTTTCTCCATCAATCAACACTTCTCCACACCCTTTTATTCACAGGCGAATGGGCAGGTGAAGGTTACCAACCGGACCATTTTGGACGGCCTCAAGAAAAAGCTGGAGGGGGCTAAAGGAAAATGGCCATATAGATTACCCGAAGTATTGTGGGCATACCGAACAACACCACGAACCACAACAGAAAAAACCCTCTTCTCGTTAGTTTATGGCAGCAAAGCAGTCGTCCCAGTAGAAATAATCATCCTTAGTCACCGAATCAGCAATTACAATGAAAAGAGCAATACTTTAGCTTGGGTACTCAGCATCGATCTTATTGAAAAACGACGTGACCAAGCTCTGGTCGGGACAAAACATTACCGCAACTTGATGAGGAGACGCGTTAACGCACAACTAAAACCTGGTACCTTACAGGTAGGAGACAAAGTGATGAAAAAGGTATTCTTTGGCGCAGACGATAAGGCAACATGTAAACTAGGACCTAACTGGGAATGACCATTTACGATCATCTCCAAAGGGCATAGCAGAGCATATCACCTCACCGATAGCATGGGCATCACCTTGAAGGACCCATGGAATATTCTTCATCTAAATTTATACCGCCATGATATGTAATATGCGCTCTTTTTCCTTCATGATGGCACGAGAAGTTTTTTTAATGAGACATCAGACTACTTATTTTCCATCAATAACATTTTATCGTTTTCACAAAATATGTGTGCTCTTTAATTTTCTATATCTTTACCCTCGCGAAGAAAGTACTTACCCACGCCTACGGGCTATGAAAAAGCTAACTGCTACGTCTAAGGGCTGTATAATGCGGCCTGACCAAGTGTCAAGCCCCTTCAGGGCCATGCTCGTCTAATCGATCACCGCTTTCTTTTGCAGGTTCTCACGGTTGCGCACCGTATCGGCCTTGAGTTCCTCCAGCGCCGTGGTTAACCAGAAAGTTAGAGCAGCGATACGTTCTGCCTGATCCTCTACTCTTTTTTCCTAAGCAACATTTTGGGCTAGTAGCGTGCTGCTCTGAGTCATTACCATGTCATTCCTCTTTGCTAACTCATTATTTTTAGCAAGCATCGTGACATTACCAGCAGAAAATTCCCTACGCGCCGATTCGCTTGCTTTCAGTGAGTTTTGCACGGAGACCAACTATTGGCGCAAGCCCTCATTCTCCTCCAAATATCTCTCCTTCCTCATGTTAGCAGTACCATAGGAATTTTGAACCTCGCCACCTCGGTCGTTAGCCCCTTTACTGACCCAAAAAAATAGGCTCAGGCCTCCACTTCTCCATGACCGCATAATATGCGTTGGACATCCTCCGATATGACAACACCACTCAATTATAATGCATATGCAAAACCACGCAACAACATAGAAAATGGTTTATTTATACAACAAATTTACATAAACCAAAGACTTATCTCACCGCACGTACCTCAATGGCTAACTCCACTTGCCTTTGCAAAATTTCACTCATCGAGAGATGGTCATAAAATGAGAGCTCCAGAAGACGTTTCAACTGCTCGAACATAAACATGGATGATGGTGGCATCACAACTCTAAGATGTAGGAACTCCTCCGCAGAGAACCCATCCTTTAGCGTCTCTGCTTCCTTCCCTTAAATAATGACAGATCGGGGATTACAACTTTAACAGTCCCCGAACCAGACCCTACCTCCTGCACTACTGAGCCCGAGGGACGAACACCACCGGTCTTCACAAAATTCTCTATCTTTTTGGCTATATCCTCTGAGATCTACTTCTTTATATTCCTTGTTTCTTTATCCAAATATTTGTTTGAGGGCGCCTCTGTGTGACCCTCATCGAAAAATATCACTTCAGGAACCTTCACAGGTTCTTTATCGGCACTTGGCACCACGACCATTTATTCCTGGTCTCCCTTCCCGCGAGCACCATCAATATCATCATCATCTACCAATTGCACCCTCCGAATTGAAAGTGGCACCGCGTCAACTACTACTCGTGCTCTCTTCTATAATGGAGTAACCCGCTCCTCCAGATCTTCCTCATCATCTCGAACCGACCTTGTTCGATCTTTCTCTACTTCTATGAGGGAGGAGCATCTTCTCTAACTCCTTCGTTTACCTCCCTCATTTCGGGAGCCCCACTTGTTTCATTCTCATTTTACCGTGGGCAGGGAAAGGAAGATGAGCTCATCGCTTCTTTCACTTTACGAGTGTGAGGAACCGCCCGCCACACCCCAGCCTTATTTCGGTCCTTATACCTCTGCTCCATCAAAGCACGCAGACGATCAGTTGTTTCTTCTGCTCCAGTTCCTGCCATGGTCACCTTACCGTCCTTTATAATTACCAAATCTAGAATAGGCCACAACCCTACCTTCAAATAGTTGATCTGCGTGAACAGCCGAACAAGTTCATGAAGCCACGTCCCACTGGCTAAGTTAGCAACTTGAATATGAGGATTTTTTGCTTCTTCTTCTAAACCCTCCTTACACCACTCCAGGCGCCTTCCTTCACCTGCATCACACAATATTTTGGGTCAACATATATTCACCATATTTCCACATGCTAAGTTGAGAAGAACCATTCTTACACTTAGTCTTCCATCGTCGCTCCAACTGAAGATTAATCAGGGGATTCTCATGTTCCCAGTTCCTCGATACAAATATAAAGGAGTTCTTTCAGTTTTTGTCTTAATTAGGGAGTTCGACTATTTTTCTACACCCATTAAAGTGTAAATAAAAGATTAGGGATTTCAACAATTTAGTCACATCTACCACCGTTAATAGATCGAGTAGACATATTTAGACACCTAAGAGCTTTGCGCTCAGCACTATGTTGAGTAAGATTCTCCACCCATTAGCAGCCAACTGGGTAGGGTACAAACCTATGAAATTAAAAAAATATTGTATAAGCAATGGCAAGGGTAATCTTAAACCCCAATCAAACACAATTGGATAAAGGCAAGTCTCATTCTCTTTTGCCTGATATGGGTGTTCACCAAACTCTGGAACCGTAATAGTTACATCGCTCAGAATTCCATACCTAGCCCTAAAACTAAGCAATCCCGGTTCATCCAAATACCCATACTTAGGTGCTATTCGGTCAATGTAGCATTTTAAATCTAAAGGATCTTCGAACTCCTTTTCTGCGGCCTTCACCAAATTCCGAGGCCTCTTCGCAATCTTTTTTGGGTCCATTTTAACTACAAGGAGCCAAATGGAGGGGTAAGCTTAAAACAATTAGGTTAGAACTTCAGAAATAAGCATACCAGCCAACCCAGCGGCGTGCCCAAAGCATTCATTTAGGGTTCATAGTCATACAACTACATAACTAGGGTCTGCATTAAAAAATATACAACGAAGGAATAACGAGGAAGAAATATTAGGAAGAGAAATCAGATTACCTTTTTTTGTCGCAATGTAACTTGAAAGAAAGAGTCGAATTTTTGTTTTTTAGCCTGCAAAGGATTCAAGTCAAGAAAATAAACTGATGTTTCTCTTTCTTACTGAAACACTTGCTTAAAAGACTTTATTTTCAAAATCGATTGAATTTTCAAGGTAAAAGCTGCCCCACGCGCGATGGGATGTCAGTTGTCACTGTCAAGTATATGAATCGTCAAGTTGGTTGTTCCCAAGCGCCTTTTTGAAAGTTTAAATAGCTCCGTTATTAAACAAAACTGCTACCAGATGGACACGTGTTTCATAGAACCTAAAGTGCCCATATAATTATAATTACTGTCACACGTCTATATCTTATTTCCACTCCATCTTTTATGTAAGGATTTCAAGTTAACCACATTTTATTTTAATTCATGCATTGTGTGTATATCACAAACTAATTCCTTTCTAATACCCAGCTAATATTTCCCTTCCTGAAATACCCTCAAATATGTTAGTGTAAAACCCTCCGGTGAGAATGTATTAGCTCAACACATATGGCAGTTTCGAACATATTTTCTAGGTGGAGGTATGTGATGATGTCATGACGATATGCGAGAGATACGATTGTTTACTTGAGAGATACACTTGTTTACTTGAGTGCTACCGTCTTTCACACCACTATCATGGTCTTGGATAATTTATTTTTATTTTGCTAAGAATTTAATGATCTTGTATAATATTTTTAAGATGTCTATTATCATGTGTATCTTTTGTTAACACTATCTTTTATGATATTTTACAATCTTTTTTTATGATATTTTACTTAGTATTGTTACTAATCATGGTGTCCTAATCTTCTTATGAATTTTTATATATTTTTTTTATTCCAAATTTTTAAAAACCAGTGCGTTAAAGTAGTTGAATGCCTAATATATGCGACATATATCGAGCATGACCTGCGACTAATTGTTATGTACGGATATTTAAAGAAAATATTTTAAATAATAACGTGTGATAATATTAAAAAACATACTAGAAAACAACAATATAATATTAAAAGTGGTAATAATAACAATAAAAGAAGACCTGACCAAGTGCCAAGCCTCTTTAGGGACACACAATAGGATTTAGAATGACCTCGCCATGAAAAAGCCACAAGCCACACCTACGGGCCATGCAAAACGACCTTATCTATGATCAAGCCTTCACATAGGCTATGCAATAGAGTCCGACTGACGTCGCCGCAAAAGGAGAATTTGTAGACGTACACAAACAACGTACAAACGTTCGATTTGGTAAAGAATCTCACCCTAAACTACACGTTTAAAACACATACATTCTCCACAAGGACATTTATATACAAAGCTAATTCCAAATTTCTGCCATATTAAACGAGGGTTTGATAATACAAATCGCGAAAACATGGCCTTAGTGTTTGCCCATACCAACATTAGTTACATAAATTAAACATCCCACTTCTCGCTAGGATTTTTGTTCAAAACATCCTTAGAGCTATCCACACCTATCCTCAAATCACCCAACATCAATCCCACAGTCTGCACAATAGGGACTGCACGGGACTGCACTTCCTTCAGGCCAAGCCGAACGAGTAGGAAGCATCCCAACCTCCACATGTTACTGTTCTTCGGTTTCTATTTTTTCAAGGAAACCCAGTTTCATCCCCGAGTTCAAAGTTAATAGCTCTTGTACAGCCTGGCTCACTTTTTGCGCCACCATAGCCATCGCTACTTCCATAACTTAGGCCTCTCGCTCGTCTAAATCAGTCACCTCTTTCTTTTGCAGCTTCTCATGCTCGCGCACTGTATCAGCCTTGATTTCCTCCAGCACCGCGGTTAACCAGAAAGTTAGAGCAGCGATACGTTCCGCCTGATCCTCTACTCTTTTTGCATGAGAAACATTTTGGGCTAGTAGTGTGCTGCTTTGAGTCATTACCATGTCATTCCACTTTGCTAACTCATTATTTTGAGCAAGCATCTTGACATTACCAGCAGCAAATTCCCTACGCGTCGATTCGCTTGCTTTCAATGAGTTCTGTACGGAGGCCAACTGTTGGCGCATGCCCTCATTCTCCTGCAAATATCTTTCCTTCCTCACTTTAGCAGTACCATAGGAATTTTTGAACCTCGACACCTCGATCGTTAGCCCATTTACTGACCCAAAAAACATGGGCTCATGCCTCCACTTCTCTATGACCGCATAATCTGCGTTGGACCTCATCCGATATAACAGCACCACGGAATTATGATGCATCTATACAACCACGCAACAATACAGAAAATAGTTTATCTATGCAACGAATTTACATAAAGTAAAGACTTATGTCACAACACGTACCTCAATGTCTAACTCCACTTGCCTTTGTAAAATTTCACTCATCGGCAGTTGGTCATAAAATGAGAGCTCTAGAAGACGTCTCAACTGCTCGAACATAAACATAGAGGATGATGGTATCACGACTCCAAGAGGTAGGAACTCCTCCGTGGAGGACACATCCTTTAGCGTCTTTGCTTCCTTCCTTTAAACGATGACAGATCATGGATCACAACGTTAACAGTCCTCGAACGAGACCCTACTTCCTGCACTATTGAGCCTGAGGGACGAACACCACCGGTCTTCACAAAATGCTCTATCTTTTTTGGCTATGTCCTCTGAGATCTGCTTCTTTGTAGGCCCCTCTATGTGACCCTTATCCAAAAATATCACTTCAGGAATCTTCACAGGTTCGTTTTCGGAACTTTGCACCACGACCATTTCTTCCTGGTCTCCATTACTACGAGAAACATCAATATCATTGTCATCTACCAGCTGGAACCTCCGAACTGAGAGTGGCACCGCGTCAACTACCACTCCTGCTCTCTTCTGTAACGGAGTCTCCACTTCCTCCAGATGTTTCTCATCATCTCGAACCGACCTTGTTCGATCTTTCTTCACTTCAAAAGGGGAGGAGCATCATCTTTAACTCCTTGGTTTACCTCCCCCATTTTACGAGCCCCACTTGTTTCGTTTTCATTTTCCCGTTGGCAAGGCAAGGAAGATAAGCTCGTCGCTTCTTTCACTTTACGAGTTTGGGGAACCCCCAACCATACCCAGCCGTATTTCGGTCCTTATACCTCTGCTCCATCAAAGCACACAGACGATCAGTTGTTTCCTCTTCTCCACTTCCTGCAATAGTCACCTTATCGTCCTTCGTAATTACCAATTCTAGAATAGGCCAGAACCCTACCTTCAAATAGTTAATCTGCGTGAACAGATGAACAAGTTCATGAAGACACGTCCCACTCGCTAAGTTAGCAACTTGAATATGAGGAATTTTTTTGCTTCTTCCTCTAAACCCTCCTTACACCACTCCTGGGTGCCTTCCTTCACCTGCATCACATAATGTTTTGGGTTAGTATATATTCACCATATTTCCAAATGCTAAGTTGAGAAGAACCCTTCTTACAGTTAGTCTTCGATCACCCCTCCAACTGTAGATTCATCAGGGCATTCTCATGTTTCCAGTTTCCCGATACAAATATAAAGGAGTTTTTTCAGTTTTTATCGTAATTAGGGAGTTCAACTATTTTTCTACACCCATTAAAGTGAAAATAAAAGAATGTGGATTTCAACAATTTAGTCACATCTACAACCGCCAATAGATCGACTAGACGTATTGAGATACGTAAGAGCTTTGCGCTCAACACTACGTTGAGTAAGACTCTCCAACCATTAGCAGCCAACTGGGTAGGGCACAAACCTATGAAACTAAAAAAATCTCGTATAAGCAATGACAAGGGTAATCTTAAACCCTAATCAAACACATTAATATAAAGGCAAGTCTCATTCTCTTTTTCCTGATATGGGTGTTCACCAACCTCTGGAACCCTAATGGTTACATCGCTTGAAATTCCATACCTAGCCCTAAAACTCAACAATCTCGGTTCATCCAAATACCCATACTGCTAATCGGTCGAAGTAGAATTTTAAATCCAAAGGATCTTTGAACTCCTTTTCTGGGGCCTTCACCGAATTTGGAGGCCTCTTCACAATCTTTTTTGGGGACATTTAACTGCAAGGAGCCAAAAGGCGGGGTAAGTTTAAAATAGTTCAGTTAGAACTTTAGGAATAAGCATACCAGCCAACCCAGTGGCATCCATAAGGCATTCATTTAGGGTTCACAATCATACAACTACATAATTATGGTCTTCATTCAGAAATATACAACAAAGGAATAACGAGGAAGAAAGATTAGAAAGAGAAATCGGATTACTTTTTTTATCGCAACGTAACTTGGAAGAAAGAGTCGAGTTTTCGTTCTTTAGCATGCAGAGGATTCAAGTCAAGCAAATAAACCGATGTTTCTCTTTCTTACTGAAACACTTGCTTAAAAGATTTTATTTTCAAAATCGATTGAACTTTTCTAGGTAAAAGCTGCCCCACGTGCGATGAGATGGCAGTTGTCACTGTCAAGTATATGAATCGTGAAGTTGGTTATTCCCAAGCACCGTTTTGAAAGTTTAAACAGCTCAGTTGTCAGAAAAAAGTGCTACCAGATGGACACGTGTCTCACAGAACCTGAAGCGCCCATATTGTAATAATTACTATCACATGTCACCACTTTATTTCATTTTCCACTCCGTCTGTTATGCAACGATTTCCAAGTTAACCATATTTTATTTTCATTTATGCATTGTGTGTATATCACACACAATCCTTGAACTAGGGATAGTGCCCTGATGAGGGAAGGATCATCATTCAACAAAGTCGAACAGAGGGAAATATAAGAAGATGAGCATAAACCTTTAATAGGCAAACGATAAAGTAAAAGATCATATCTACAACAGTTCAGACCGACAGGAGTGCTAATGGGTGATAACAGAGGTTATAATCGAGCAGAGCTCCTTCGTTAGTGACATTACAAAGACAGAATATAGAGTAGAGCTCCTGCAAGTATCAAGCAGAGCAGACCTCTTGAGAGATACAAAGCTCCACGACCGAACAAGGATCCTCCATTGAAAATGGCTCCTTAGGAGTTCAAAGTAATTCTTGGATTCGAACTTCATTATTGAGCAGAGCCACATCATAGTGTAGCTCAGATAAAAAACCCGACCAATTGCGAGCAGAGCAGGCCCAACTGAGCTGAAGCAATAATAACGGAAAGTGTAATTAAGGAGGTCAATTAAATCTCCAGACCATGAATGAGTCCACGACTACAAAGATAGAAGACCATACTGCTTACCGTAAATCTAGGATTTATACCATAAATGATAGTTGGACCTTTGATTAGAAGGGCAGAATATGAGCTAAAGAGAATAATGTATAAAAAGAGAGCTAACCCTAAAATGTTGTATCGTCTTCGACGTAAGAAAATCTAAATAAAATAAAAATATTTTTTATTTTATAATTTGTTATATTCTACTAGAGCAATGATTATGGTTCAATATTTCTTAATCACTCACATTAATAAAATATGTTACTAGATATTTCACCATAATGAGTTACATTATTTGTTCGAGTAAATTAAATAATTCAAAAAATGATCAAAATAAGCATTACAGAAGGAAGGTTAATAGTGTAATGACATAATAAAATGATACATCAATAAGTTTGAAAACTAAAATTTTAAAATAAATCTAAAATAACCATACATGCTGGATAAGAGCGGTTGGTATTGCCTCTTCATCACGCACCGATGTGAAGACCAACTTGATTTAGGAAAATCTGTTGAATCTTCAAAAGGAATAAATTTCCCTTGCATTTGTTTTGAAGTCTATCGAGGAATGAGTCTAAAATTTTGACTTTTTAATACGAAAATGAGAACGCTATGGACATCATGAGATCGTTTTGAGTATTTCGAGGAATTATTTGAAGAACCATAAGAGAATACTAATGTATATACCGGTCACGTTCATAGCTTGTACTTGGACTGCAAGAAACACGAGGCGTGTAACATCTTCGACAACAATGTAAGTTTTTTTAAAACTATATGTTATGATAATAATTCACATTTTTTTAATGTTTTATGTATTTTATAATACATACCTGATGTGCCATATCTGGGTTAAGAATAACTTGTGTTATATATGGGAAAAACCGAATTCAATATGACCAAATACATATGTTAGCGCAAAACCCTCCGGTGAGAATGCATTAGCTCAACACATATGGCTCTTACGAACATATTTTTGAGGTGGAGGAATGTGATGCTGTAATGACGATAGGCCAAAGATACGATTGTTTACTTGAGAGATACGATTTTTTATTTGAGTGTTACCGTCTTTCACACCACTATCAAGGTCTTGGATAATTTATTTTTATTTTATTAAGAATTTAATGATCTTCTATAATATTTTTAAGATGTCTATTATCATGTGTATCTTTTGTTAACACTATCTTTTATGATATTTTACAATATTTTTAATTTTATTTTACTTAACATTGTTACTAATCATGGTTTTCCAATCTTGTTATGAACTTTTATATATATCTTTATTCCGAATTTTAAAAAACCATTGTGTTAAAGTAGCTGAATGGCTAACATATGCGACATATATCGAGCATGACCTGCGCCTAATTGTTATGTACGGATATTTAAAAAAATATTTTAAACAATAATGTGTGATAATATTTAAAAACATACAAAAAACAACAATATAATATTAAAAGTTGTAACAATAACAATAAAATAAAAAAATATGGGAAACAAATACATTAGTTTAATAAAATGAATAAAAATAGAAGTACGAGATACGAATAAACAGAACTTTAAAAAGAGTAATACCGATAAAACAATATATACTTTTAGGCAATTAGGTTCAACATGAGCTTGCTTAGTGAGGTAAAACTTCATATTTTTCGTCATATATTTTTGTTGGAATCATTCAAACTAAAATAAACCGACATGCACGCGTATTAACTAATTTTGTGCTAGAGGTCAGAACTTGTAAGCTTGAAACTGATTTTATATATTCGAACTTAATATAAAATTCTTCATAAGTGACATTAAATACGCATACTATTTACAGTTTATATCATATTAATTTTTAGTAAGTGGTTATCTTCTTGTGTACTTTATTCCATTTCAAAAAATTAAAAGATTGGTTTCTTATTATAATAAAATGAATGATGGCTAGGTCAAAAAATTAAAATTCTTATATATAAAATATCAATTAAACACAATGTAATCCAACAATATTAATTAAAATCCGACATGTGTCATATGTATATGGATATTAAAATAAACGAGAACGAATAAATTGTTGACATTTATATTAATGTCATCTACGAGATATTTGATTCTTTCTACACATGATGAGTATGGTTTCATATTGCTTAATCACTCACATTAATAAGATATGTTACTAGATCTCTCACCATCATCTGTTACATTACTTGTTCAAGTAAACTAAATAATTTAAAAATAATCAAAACAAGCATTGCACAAGTAATTTGAAAAGAAAAATAAAAAATCATTATATTAAATAATCAAGGTCAATAAAAATCTAAACTCCACAATGCATTTAAAATATAGTTATAGAAATTAATTACATCTAATTGTCATAAGTAAATATTAACATTATACAATACATCTCGCTAAATAAAATGTTGATGTTGGTGAACTAACTCATAGTAATAAATTATGATCAGTGCTAACTTGTGAAGGCTGTTTTGACAATATTTAAATATTTGTTAAAGGATCGTTGTATGTGTGTGGCTAACCGATTGCTAAAGGTGAAAATTTAGAAATAAAAATTAAGTTATATAAAGCATAACACCAACAGTTTCAAAACATTGATACACACTTAAAGAATTCATCTCTACCATACTAAAAAAATAAAAATCAAATAATCCCAAGGAAAGTCATATAATAAATAAAGTCAACCATACCTTCAAAGAATTTATCTATAACAATCTTATTATAATATAAACGACAATACATCCATGAACAATCTGTTTTCATACTAATATGGAAATGACTTTTTAGGATTTAATTTAAGAACAATGTAAATTCATGGACTTGATTGTAATTAGTGTACATTTTGTCTTTAATTTACGAATGATGTAAGTTTTAGGAAGCTATTATGACTTTACATAATTTGTAAGGACTAAATAGCAATTATTCCATTTTTGTAACAGATTCAGTTATTTAACTAAGTCTTGGCTCCTCTATATAAAGCACCACACAGACCTAATAAAGGGGTTGAACACTTTTTACTTGAAACTCATTTTTTACTTGAGTTTTCTCTTTCTAAAAACTCTAAAGTACTTTCTCTCTCTAGAATTTCTCTCTAACAATTTACCTAAGTAAATCAAAACCTTATCAAATTGGCGACTCCACTGGGGACTGAGCAGAAAAATCAGTAGCTTATTCGTTTGGTGATATTCTTTAACTCAAATTCATAAGAAGAATCCCAAAAATAATAATCATATGCTTCAATCAACGTTAGAAACAGTGAGAGATTAATTCCAAAAGAATGAGACTGATGGGAATAGAACTGATCGATCGTCTCAGGTCCAAGTTCGATCTGATGTTGAGACAAAAATGAATCAACTTCTTGATATAATCAATACGTTGAATGAAAAATATGAGCAAAATGAACAAGAAATACTCTCTGCTAGGATCAGATCTGAGGTTAGGCAGGAGTTGGAAAATACCGATGTTGAAGGTCAGTCAGATCGATCTTTCGATGATAAACATGCTAAGTTTGAGCATAAAAAAGCTTATTTTGTGTCTCATAAAGAGAGATATTCATCTCGAAAGGATAAGAAAGATAAGCAAAAGTTTATAACATACAGTGATGATGAGGTAGAAAGCTCAGCTTCAGGATTTAAGAGGCATAGAGGTTCTTCGAAGGGAGAATCAGAAAGAGATTATTCAATGAGATATAAAAATGAGAGCAAGTCTAAGAATGCTCCTCAATCAACCTGGCATAAATGAAATCCTTCGAATCAATATGTAGAGACAGACAGGAATTTGTATGCTACAATGGGGACCGATGATCAATTTGTTCAAGGTGTTGATTGGGGGAAATCTCCATTAACAGATAAAATTCGCTCTATAACGCTTCCGAAGTGTTTTGATATTTCGAAGGTTGAAAAGTTCGATGGGATGCAAGATCCCGATGATCACATCGAACAGTTCACAAATTATATGATGAATTACGACCGGCTTGTTTGTCGTGCTTTCTCTCAAACTTTTAAAGGAACAGCTCTCAAGTGGTACAACAAAATTTGGAGGGGGTCCATTTCAAATTTCAGGGATCTTTATACTGCTTTTCGAAGGCAATTGGTTGGAAGCAAGGAAATAAGAGCTAACGGTGATACAATTATCCAGTGTAAGCAAGCACCATGAGAAAAATTGAAAGATTATACTAAGAGGTTTGTGTTAACCAAAACAAGTTTAGATAATTGTGAAGAGGATGTGGCAATTGCTACTTTTCGTCAGGGTTTGTTGTCAAGGGATCTGGGTAATGAGACGACAAAGAGAAGGGTTTTGACTTTTGGAGCGTTTATGGCTCAGGTTGAGGATCAAATTAAGGTTTAAGAATCTAGCAGAGCCCGAGGGGCACCAGTTAATACTTCAAAGAATTCGGGACATGCAGCCAATAATCAGGTGCATCCCTCGAATGGAAATAACAATGGTAATGAGAATAATCAGCAGTCGAGGCAGAAGAACAACAATTTTCCTCATTCGAGTGGTGGATATTCGAACCACACTTAATCCAACAATTACAACAGACCTAAGCCGAATACTTGGGTTAGGCCAAAGTACTATGCTAATTTAACAGAGAGTGTTTTTATTATTTGGGATAAAACTAAAAATTCTATGAACTTTAGGACACCAGCTCCTATCAGCAGACCAAGGGAAGAAAGGAATAATAATTTTTTTAGGTATAATGATGACATTGGGCATGATACAAATTATTATATTTCTTTGAAAAAAGAAATCTAATATTTGATTGAGAATGGAAGCTTTTGACTTATGTGAAGTCACATGGAAGTGCATCAAAGAATAACGGTGCATCAACTTCAAAGGCTGCGTAGCCAGTTGAGAATTTAGTGATTATGGATTCACATGTTGAGTCATTCGATGCTTCTGATGAATATGTTGAGAAGGATCCAAACAGGTTGCTTCTGATGGCAGTCGAGGAGCCTGTTGAGGTTATTTTTCTAGAAAAGGGACATGTCCGGGAGTTATGCAACTTTTTCAAACCGTTAGCAATTTTTGGGGGCGGTTCAATTACTGGAAATTCAGACAGCTCAAGGAAAAGGCATGTTGTCAACTTGACAACTCAAATTGAAGGGAGGATGTCAATGCATTTGTATGGGAAGAAAGACATTCATTTTATTTTGTTTGATGAAGATCATTTGAGAGGAACTGCGGGACCACATGAGGATGCTGTGGTAATAGGAGCTGAGGTGGCTGGCGTCAAAATTTGACGTGTGTTGATTGACACTGGCAGTTCTGCCAATGTTCTTTTTCAGTCCACCTATGATAGGATGACAAACCCTCATTGGATTACTCAATCATATTGTACAATTATTGGATTCACGGGTGTAACAGCTCGTGTTGTTGGGGAATTCGAGGGAGAAGTTAGTTTGGGGCAAGGACCATTTAAGAAGAAGGTTCAAGTGCTTTTTGTGGGGGTGGACTGTCCCACAATTTATAATGCTATTTTTGGAAGGTCATGGCTTTCAAGAATATATGGGGTGGTATCAACGATCCATCAATGTTTTAAGTACGTGGTTGAGTTGGAGTAGTTCGTGGCGATCAAAAGGTTGCTAAAGAATGTTATGCCACTGGACTTAGGGTCCGAGGATCCAGTATTGGATATTTGATGCGAGAATAGAAGTTAGAAGAGGTTCCCTCGTAGTTTGAAGAAAGGGTTGACGATCCAAGGGAAACTCCAGGGTCTTTAACAATGAGTGAAGAAATAGAGGAGTTTACTTCTTCAGTTGGAACTTTATTGACCCCTACTCTACGTCAACAACTGCTTAATTTTTTGTCTCAGAATTTGGACTTCTTTGCTTGGAAGACAGAATATGTAATATGAGTACCTATCAAAGTAATTCGACATAGCTTGGCCATAGATCCGATGGTTAAGCCAATGATTCAAAAAAAGAGAGTATTTTCATCGGAGAAAGCGGAAGTAATTGTTGCAGAAGTGGATCGATTGTCTAAAGTCGGACACATAAGGGAATCTCAATATCCTTTGTGGACTGCGAATCTGATAGTGCTTAAAAAGAAGAATGGGAAATAGAGGATGTGTGTAGATTTTACAGACTTAAATAGAGCTTGCCCCAAAGATCCGTTTCCAGTTCCTCGAATTGACCAGTTGATTGATTCCACTTCAAGCAATAAAATTTTGACTTTTATGGATGCTTTCGCTGGATATAATCGGATCCAGATGGATCTGAAGGGTCAAGAATGCACGACTTTTATAACTGATAGAGGCCTCTATTGTTATAGGGTGATGCCCTTTCGACTGAAGAATGCTGGAGCCACTTATGAGAGATTAATGAATAAAGCTTTTGCTACGCAGATCAGAAGAAATATGGAGGTATATATAGACGATAAGGTAGTAAAAAGTTCAAGGGATGAAGTGCATCGTGATGATCTAGAAGAATCTTTTTTTAATCGAAGGGCAATCGGGTTGAAGCTAATTGCGGAGAAATATACGTTCAGAGTTCGATCGGGGATGTTTTTGGGTTTTATTATTAGCAAAAACGGAATTGAAGCCGACCCAAAACAATTAAAGGCTTTGATAACAATGAATTCACCTCGATCAGTTAAGGAAGTGCATGTATTGACATGAAGGTTAACAACACCTAATCGATTTATTTCACAATTTTCTGATAAATGCTTTCATTTCTTTCAAGTATTGCGAGGACCTAACATGTTCGAATGGACGTCGGAATGCGAAGCAGCGTTCACAAGATTTAAAAATTTGTTGTCATCACTAGAAATATTAACAAAGCCTCGAAATGGGGAAAAATTATTCTTGTACATTACCGTATCGGATTTTGCACTCAGTGCAGTGCTAATTAGTGAAGATTCAGGTATTCCAAAGCCGGTTTATTACGTTAGTAAAAGTCTGGTGGCAGCAAAAAAAAGGTATATGAAGTTGGAGAAGCTGGCTTTAGCATTGGTGATTGCTGCTAGGAAGATGCGTCCATATTTTCGAGCTCATACTATAGAAGTCTGAACTTCATTCCCTTTAAAAAATTATTGCAAAGACCAGATATTTCAGGGAGGATGACTAAATGGTCATTGGAGTAGGGAGACTATGATATTTTATTTACACCTCGAATATTAATCAAGGCACAAGCATTGGCTGATTTTTTTTTGTTGAGTTCCACTCAAATAGATCGAATGAGGAAGAAAGCTCAAAAGTTTTTCCTACTGATTCGAGGTAGGTTGTTTGAACATATAGAGGATCCAGTATTTTAGGGTGCAGTGCTGGAGTTCAATTGATAGCTCCGACGGGGGAAACAATGATCCAATCAATTAAATTTCGTTTTCATACTTCAAACAATGAAGCTGAATACGAAGCTGCTTTTAGCAGGTTTGAGATTAGCAAAGATTTGTGGGGAGACTTCGGTACGTCTGGAAACGGATTCTCAATTATTGGCAAATCAAGTGTCTGTTTTTTCTGAAGCAAGGAAGGATCGTTTGATTTTATATATTTGGCAGCTTCGAAATTTAATGCTTCTCTCTAGAATTTCTCTCTACCAATTTACCTAAGCAAATCAAAACCTTATCATATACGCACAGATTTATGATCTACAAAATAAAGAACACATAACAAATGATGATTGGAGTTCCAAATTGAGAGCAGTAAATAAAAATGACCAAGTTGAATGGAAAAACATGAAAATATGATACAATTGAGCTAAAATTTACTCATTTACATTGGGATTCAAAATATTAAAAATTATCAAGTTGATTAATAGTAAATCAGAATTAAAAAATAATTACAAGTAATTTGCTAATGGTGCTACGACGTTTCGAAACATTTATTTGTAAGTTGCAACGAATTCTAAAAATTATGTTTAGAAAGAAGGAAACAACTACTAAGATTAGTCTAAATATTAAATTAACATTGTTTAATACATGTAATGTTAAATAATTTAAATTTATTGTTTTCGTGTAAAAAATGTTAAGATTACAAGTAAAATAAGATTGTTTATATGGTACGTATGGGCATTCTCCGGTTTACAATTTCCAAAAACATTGTCCGAAAAAAGAAGAAGATAACGAGTAGTACAAATGACGTAACAAAACTTACCGTCCTCGGGAAATTTCCATGTATGAGAACAAGACATGCGCGCATGGTGGGTGGCATAACATAAGAAAAACGCGTTCGATGGGGAGCGTAATAGAGAAAGAGTAACCAAAACCTAGGTCGTCATAATTGCAAAAAGTGGGGTAACTTGTCCTGGTAAAGAGAGTCCCAATGAGAAAAACCTACAACTAAAATATTGAGTTAGTGAGGCTCGAGTAAGCCAGATGACTTAACATAAAATATATAGCCGACTTCTAAGATGATGATGAGATATTGCAGATCCCAATGACAAGATTTTTAGAGTATATTTGCGTTCATCTCTTTCCATATGTGATAGATCATCGCACATCAAGTAATGCACCAACGGTGAAACCAGTAGACAGACGGTAGCGCGCCAAAGGAGACCAAATATTTTTGGGGAAGAATGTAGGTTTAACTTCATGTAAAGAACGTCTTAAATGAGGCGTGAGAATAAAACTTCCACCAAAATATGGTTGGTGAATTTCAGAAAACTATAGCGGAATCAGAAATAAAGTTTAAACCTCAAGTGAGAAGTTTGTACACAATATCAACATAAGTTTTTACAATCTAACTTACCACTTTATCTTAATAAAAGTAATAAAATGTCATAAATACCATAAAATAGTCCAAAATATTCATACAATATTATTAGTTAAAAAAATTCAACTTGTACTACATTGTTAAATATATATTTATAATTAAACATATTATTAATTTAAAAGAGTAAAACATTTACTTTCCCAATCATATTTTTAAAGTGATAAATATTTCACATTAACAAGCAAATATGTAGAATATATTTTAAAATGATGATTTGATATATCATAAACTATTATAAAGAGTTGATATAATAATTAAAATAATTGAAGTAAGATAAGCTCACATTATTAGATAAAACATACTTAAACCGTGTATTTGAAGGTGTATATATATCAGTTTGAGCGTTTGATATTATAAAGTATTTAACCAAACGACAATAATAGATCATAAAATACTTACTTTTATGAGCTTAACAAATTAATATTACAAAGTCGTTTCATATTAACCTTTACATCGGTCGTAGTAATGCTAATAGAAGAAGAAAGTTGGAAGCCTCAGTGAAGAAGAATCTTATTGAAGGCGTGCTCCCGAATATAAATGAGAAGTAAGAAAGATAAACCTAAAGTGATCAACATTCTTTTGTATTTCATGGACACTGTGCAAGAGAGGGTTAACTAAGATACTACTCTGGTGCTTAGGCGTAACTAATGGAGAATAAAGTGCTCAATGTGGATACAATACCCTCCACCGAATATTATTCCTCTCTGTTTATTATTGGAAAAAAATAATAGAGGAGACAAAGAGAAAAGTCAAACAATATGACACATGTCAGCGATTCGTAAACTCAATACATATCCCGGAAGTACTATCGGAAACAATAACTAAAACTATCTCATTCGACATATGGGTTTGGATATTGTGGGACCTCTACCAATAGTTTATACTAGTTTTAGTAAATTACTTCTCCAAGTGGATAAAAACACAATCACTAAAGAACATCATGGCAAATGAGGTAAAATTATTTTTTATAAGTTACAAGTTTGAAATTTCAAGGATCATAGTGCAAACCAGTATAAAATGATAAAATTACAAGGTTTTGCCCCTAAAGGGAAATGAAAAAAAAAAATTTCTCCCGCATTTTCATGCTCGCGGAGCATGAGGTAGATGTTTGAGGGAGCAACTGGAATCTGACCAATAGTTTTTACAAAAGATCGTTGGAACCAAGGTGGTCTATCCTCTTCAATCTGTTTTATCGTTTCGCACCTAAAATATTTTGGTTGCAGAGCTCTTTTTGTTTTTCGGTGTCCAGGTTTTTGTTTGAACATCCTCTCCTATTAGTGGTCTCTCCTGGTACTTTTATATTTAGCTTTTCACTGTCCTCGCCACGTTAGTCTGTCTTGTCTTTTTTATTTGGTGAAAAGAGGGTGGTTTAGTGTTTTTCTTTTGTTTACAACAAGTGGCGGCATTCGTATTTATCTAGCCTACTTTGGTGTGTCCTCTCGGATTTATACCACTATGTCTTAAAGGTATGGCTCAAATTAAATATTTCATATAGTTTTTATTTGATTTTTTCGACATAGAAAAAACATGAATGTACCGATTTTTTGATTTTTATATCCTTTCTTATTGTTCTTTTAGGTTAACTTTTATTTTAGAATCAAAATCTTATAGAGGGTAATAGTAAATATACTTTTAGATACATTATATAATATAATGAGAAGTACGTGAGAGAGAGCCGGAACGCATTTTGATAGGCGGCGCATGGAAAGTTTTGTTAATTTTGTCTTGTACCAATGACTTCATCAGGTCAAGGGCGTTGAAATGTCTTATTTCCTGTCATTTTCTGAATCAGATTTCTTCAAGATAATGTACTCGGTAGGCATGAAAGGACAAGCGATAAGATCAGATTTCCTCCGCAAGATAATGCATACTTGGTAGGCAATAGGCATGAGAAGGGGGACGACCTGTCCAGCATACAGCTAACTACATTAGGAAAGAGATCAAAGTATCACGAAAGAATATTCCTATTTATTTATTTATTTATTTATTTATTATTATTATTATTATTATTATTATTATTAAATTTATCATCATAAAAAGTTTCTTATTATTTTTGTTGGATTTTATGATTTTTAATAATATTATTATTTTCAAAAACATGTAAAATCTAATTTGTAGGGATATTTCATTATAATTTTGTCTATTTTGTCTATTGGGTGAGACTAAGGAAATCTTCAGCATTCTAACAGTGTGCTTACGATAAGGTTCATCGTACATTATGTCGACTAAAATATAGTTCGTCATTCATGTTTACGCGATGATGATGAATTTTTAGCGCAAGTCACGCGCCACTTAGTTACTTTGTGTTTCCTGTTATATGGAACCTTTACGTTTTTGAATATATGGTTTTATGACTCATTTTTAAACGTCGTGAAACAGTTTTACGCTACTATAGCTATTGAATTGCATGTTTAAGTAGATAATTTTCATGTTCGTTGAGTTTTACAATTTTTGTTAAAACTTATTTTGTAAGCTTATTCTTGTTTAGTTTTACATGACATCTTCCAAGCATCGTATTCTAATTGAACATTCAATGTCGGAAGATGATTGAACTTTTTCTTATAGAAAGACACGTTTCATTGTATGATTGAGTAGCGAAGTTGCACCTAGCGGTCCAACAGGACCGACCAATGATCAGGTATTTAAAGAAAATATTAAACAACAACGTGTGATAATATTTAAAAACATAGAGAGAACAACAATAACATATTAAAAGTGGTAACAGTGACAATAAAAGAAAAAAATATAGGAAACAAATACATTAGTTTAATAAAATGAATAAAAATAAAAATACGAGATACAAAAAAACAAAACTTAAAAAAGAGTAATACTGATAAAAAGTATATACTTTTAGGCATTTAACTTCAACATGATCTTGCTTAGTGAGGCAGAACTCCATGTTTTCCAGCATATATTTTTATTGGAATCACTCAGTAAAATAAACCGTCATGCACGCCTATTAACTAATATTGTGCTAGAGGTCAGAACTTGTAAGCTTGAAACTGATTTTATATATTCGAATTTAATATAAAATTCTTCATGATCTCTTGCAAGTGACATTAAATACGCATAATATATACACTTTATATCCTATTGATTTTCAGTAAGTGGTTATCTTCTTGTGTACTTTATTCCATTTCGAAAAATTAAAAGATTGGTTTCTTATTATAATAAAATGAATGATGGTTAGGTCAAACAAATAAAACTCTTATTTATAAAATATTAATTAAACACAATGTAATCCAACAATACTAATTCAAATCCAACATATGTCATATATGGATATTGAAATAAATGAGAACGAATGAAATATTGACATGCATATTAATGTCATCTACGAGATATTTGATTCTCTCCACACATGATGAGTATGGTTCAATATTGCTTAATCACTAACATTAATAAGATATGTCACTAGATCTCTCACTATAATCAGTTACATTACTTGTTCAAGTAAACTAAATAATTTAAAAATAATCAAAACAAGCTTTGCACAAGTAATTTGAAAAGAAAAATAAAAAATCATTTACTAAATAATTTAAAAATAATCAAAACAAGCTTTGCACAAGTAATTTGAAAAGAAAAATAAAAAATCATTATGTTAAATAAGCAAGGTCAATATTGCAATGACATAATAAAACGATACATAAATAAGTTTCAAGATTAATTTTTTGAAATAAATAGAACATAATCATACATCTTTGGTAAGCACGGTTGGTATGCCTCTTCATCACGCACCGATGTGAAGACCGGCTTGTTGTGGGTATATTAGTTGAATCTTCTAAAGTACAAAATTTCCCTATCATTTGTTTTGAATTATGTCGAGCAATGAGTCCAAAATTTTAATCTTTTATGTGAGAATATTAGGCGAAATAGTTATTAATGTTGAACGCATTAACAAGCCCAATAATTTTTGAAACATCTTATGCATGAAATTAGCAAACTATTGTAATCCCGTCGTAAATCTCTTCCAATCTTGTTCTTAACGAGGTATAACTTTTATCTAATTGTATTATCCAAGTTGTGTAATGAATGTTTACACTACAATTAATCGATGTACCCCTCTTAATAAACCTTATAACATAAAATTAAAGTAGTAATTGGAATTCATAATTGTCACTCTTAGATTACAGCTTTAGAGATAGTACTCTTTTTAATGTATTGACATTTAAGGACCATACCTTTAAAATAAAATTAAACAACAAAATTGCACATAAACCCTCTAAATCGTAAGCCCTCTGAATCTTAAACTCCAAATAAACCAATTCTATCAATATTATAAAATATAATTATAGAAATTAATAACTCAACATTACACATCGATAAATAAATCATTATTATCCATCTTGGACTATATTACTAGAGAAAGTTATTGCAATGAATAAATGTTTTAAATTTTATCCAACATAACTTTAAACTAAAATTAAAGTATTTATGATATTGAAATAATTGTCAAATTCCTAAAACTTAAATGTTAAATCCTAAATCTGAAAGCTAAAAGCTAAACTCTGAATAAACCAATGTTTTCAATTTTTTAGATTATAATTATAGATCTTAATTACATGTAAGTAATATGTTAGATTACATGCAACATATATTTTTAAGTATTTATTAAAATTATACAATACATCTAGGTAAAAAAGAACATATATTTTTAAGTATTTATTAAAATTATACAATACATCTAGGTAAAAAAGATGTCGATATAATTATAGAAATTAATTAGATGTAATTAGTGTGTTAGATTCCATGAAACATATATTTTTAAGTATTTATTACCATTATACAATACATCTCGCTAATAAAATGTCGACGTTGAGTATGATTTTTTGATGTCTACTATATAAAGTCTTCTGCCATAATCTTAATTTTTATATTTTTATGAATAAGATAATTTCGTGCTGAATATTCGGTGCTAGTTCTCTAGGATTAGGGTTTCGTTATCATTCTTTACTTATGTAGATTTCTACCATATCAATCACTTTTACAAAATCTTGATCAAAGAAAGTATAAAATATTAAAAGTAAAGATGGAGAAATATAGAATTTTTCATCTTTTTTACAAGAATATTACTCTCAAAGCCAAAGTGTTTGATGGCTCTTGGTTATAACATAGAAGACTCGAGAACTTAAATTTTCAAGGTTTTAATAATCTTTATAAGAAGAACATAGTCTACAAACTTTCAAGAACTTCAATTTTTAAAGTTTTAATAATCTTTATAAGAAGAACATGGTCTACAAACTTTCATCAACTAAAGAATTAAATGATTATTTGAAAATTGTACACATGGAAACTATCACTCTCGTGTCTTCCAAAATAATATGTGTGGAGAGATAAAGCAACATTAGAGTTAGTTCACACCGATGTAAGAGGTGCAATGCCATCCAAATCTAAGATATGTAACACATATTTTATAACTTTAATTTTTAATTATATCATAATGATCTAGGTGTATTTGGTGGAAAGAAAAAACGGAAACTTAATTGAAGTGCTAAGAAGCAGCTCGACGACTGTCAAGAACGAGTATGATTATTTTGGAAAATTGGCAAAATAACTTCAAATCAAAAACCATAATGTTTCAGTATTTTTATACCATAAAATATTTAATTATCAAAATTTTAATTTATTTACCGCCGATCAAATACATAACTCATTAGAAGTATATCAAAACAAAATATTTAATTTATATCATTATTACAATAATTTTATGAACTTTGACATTTTTAGATAAAAAAGTTTTTAATATCCACCACGTTATTGATAAGATAAAAAAAAACATAGAAAATTTTTCCAAAACCAATCAGTTTAATACCAAATGGTCACTAATTAGGAGGATGATGCATCGCAGATTTTCAATCTCGATCTTCAGTATTATCACTTCCTTAAAAGATATACGTAGTAATAAATTTATAAATTTTTTCGTCATTGATGCTCTATATCATGGACTAAAAAATAGTTTCACAAGGGCAATTTATCATCAAAAGTTGACATAAACATTATTATTTTTGATCAGATCCATATCGCTATGGTCTGCTACACAGATTCATTACACCAGCCAGTATGCCTACACACCTGATACTATGAAATATGAAACAATTGTGACTTTAAAGGTTTGTAGATAACTTGAGATTTACTGCTCCAATCTCTTTTACATCGCATGATTCGTCATTCGCGTGACTGATCCTTCCACCATCAAACATTTATAGGTCTTCAAACCAATACTTACTGGAAGTCATATGAAATAATGAACCCGAAACCCATACCCTTTTATTGTTGTACATAAAAAATAAGAAGTCACCAAGCAATCAACTTACTCACAATCATGAGACACTATTGGAGCATCTTCGGCCTTTATCTGCTGATAGTTGTTTCAGTTTCCCTTCTGCGGGAAGTTCCGACTCATATGTTCTTTATTCTTGTATATCCAACATATTAGTTTTGAAATCGTTCTAACCCATTTATAATTCTACCAAGAGTTTCCTTTCCTATTACTTGAATCTCTTTTTCCCGAACAACCCTTTTTAGTGTGTGCCCCTCAAAGTGACCCTTTTTAACACTCTTCTTTTTAAAATCTTTCAAATTCAAGGCGCTCTTGACTTCATCCTTCTTAATATATTATTTCATGTACAGTATGGTGTCCACCAAGTGTTCATAATCATTTAGCAAAGATCTTAAAAGGATTATTGATTATCTATTGATGGTATATAAGGTTGTTTCTTCATATACTATCTGTTTACCAAGGACTTCATCACGTGAATAGCCTCCAGTCGATATCATATCTATAATATTTTAGGCTCTTCAGGTACCATTGGTGATACTTCATCTTCCAACCTCAATATGGGGGCACTATGAGCTTTATATAATATCACAACACTAACTTGTGTAGAAGTATCATCGATTACAGACACCCATGATTTCTGTGCTTGGTAAGCTTTAACATTAATTATAAAGGGTTTAAAATCATTAGATCCATCGAATTATTATATCCTAAACTTCATGGAACTCATATTTCGTGACCTTTGAGTTCTTTAAACGAGATCTAATTCTACAACGAACGGATCACAATCGACTTATTTTTTCTATTGTTGCTCCACATTTATCACAACACTTGTTGAGGGAATAAACTAGTACATCAATCTATCATGGAAATAAGCGATATAAGATCAAATGAACCTACAAAAGAACCATCTAATTCCCATGTACAATATGACCAACCATCTATATATAGGTTTAGGGAAATCTTAATCCTTCATGATACGTTCCAGGTAAAATCAAATTAATAACCAACTAAAATAACTCATACTCCATTAATTATGTGAAGCACAATTAACATACGAGCCATAATAAATAGAATATTTTGCTCCCGGACATGAGATTAACACTGGCAGTTCTGCTAATGTCCTTTTTAAGTCCACCTATGTTAGGATGATAAACCTACCTCGAATTACTCAATCAGATCATACAATTATAGGTTTCACGGGTGTAACAGCTCGTGTTGTTGGAGAATTCGAGGGAGAAGTTAGTTTGGGAAAAAGGCCATATAAGAAAAAGGTCCAAGTACTTTTTGTGTTGGTGGACTGTCCCACAAGTTATAATGCTATTATTAGAAGATCATGGATTTCAAGAATATATGGGGTAGTTTCAACAGTACATTAATGCTTTAAGTAGGTGGTTGGAGACAGAGTTAGAGTGGTTCGAGGCAATCAAAAGGTTTCTAGAGAATGCTATGCCACTGCGCTTTGGGTCCGATGATCCAACAGTAAAGATTTGATGTGAGAATAACAGTTAGAGAGGGTACCCCCGGATTTGGAAGAAAGGGTTGACGATCCGAGGGAAACCCCGAGGTCTTTATCAGTGAGTGAAAAAATAGAAGAGTTTACTTTTTCGGAAGGAAGAGTGCTTCGAATTGGAATTTTATTGACCCCTTGTCTTCGTCAGCAACTGCTTGATTTTTTATCTCAGAATTTGGATGTCTTTGATTGGAAGATAAAAGATGTAACATGAGTACCTATTGAAGTAATTCGCCACATCTTGGTCATAAATCCGAAGGTCAAGCCAATGATTCAAAAAAGGAGAGTGTTTTCCTCGGAAAAAGCGGAAGCAACTGTTGACGAAGTGGATCGGTTGTCTAAGTTCGGACAGATAAGGGAATCACGGTATCCTGTGTGGACGGTGAATCAGGCGGTGGTTAAAAAGAAGAAAGGAAATTGAGGATGTGTGTGGGTTTTATAGATTTGAATAAAGCTTGCCCGAGAGATCCATTTTATGTTCCTCGAATAGATCAGTTGATTGATTCTACTTCATGCAATAAAATTTTGACTTTTATGGATGCTTTCGCATGGTATAATCAGATTCAAATGGACTGAAAGGATCAAGAGTGCACGACTTTTATAACTGATAGAGGCCTCCATTGTTATAGAGTGATGCCATTCGGATTGAATAAAGCTTTTGCTACGCATATCGAAAGAAATATGGAGGTATATATAGACGATATGGTAGTGAAAATTTCAAGGGACGAAGTGCATCTTGATGATCCAGATGAAGATTTTTTGAATCTAAGAGCAATCATGTTAAAATTAATTCCTGAGAAATGCACCTTCGGAGTTCGACCGGGGAAGTTTTTGGGTTTTATTATTAGTGAAAAACGAATAGAAGCTGACCCAGAACAATTAAAAGCTTTGATAACAATGAATTCACCTCGATCAGTCAAAGAAGTAAAAATATTGATGGGAAGGTTAACAACATTTAATCGATTTATTTCACAATTTTCTGACAAATGCTTTCCTTTCTTTCAAGTGTTACGAGGACCTAACAGGTTCAAATAGACGTCGGAATGCGAAGTAGCGTTCACAAACATTAAAAATTTGTTGTCATCGCCAGAAATATTAACAAAGCCTCAAAATGGGAGAAATTATTCTTATACATCACCTTATCGGATTTTGCATCTAGTACAGTGCTAATTAGTGAAGATTCAACAATTCCGAAGCTGGTGTATTACGTTAGTAAAAGTTTTGTAGCAGCAGAGAAGAGATATATGAAGTTGGAGAATATGGCTTTAGCATTAGTGATTGCCGCTAGGAAGATGCGTCCATATTTTCAAGCTCATACTATAGAAGTCCGAACTTCATTCTCCTTAAAAAATGTATTGCAACAACTTGATATTTTGGGGAGGATGACCAAATGGTTAGTGGAGTTAGGGGACTACGATATTTTATTTACACCTCGAACAACGATCAAGGCACAAGCATTGACTTATTTTTTATTGAGTTCCACTCAAGTCGATGGGATGAGGAAGAAAGTACAAAAGTTTTGCCTATAGACTCGAGGTGGATTATTCGAACGGATGGAGGGTCCAGTATTTCAGGGTGCAGTGCTGGGGTTCAATTGATAGCTCCGACGGGGGAAACAATGATCCAATAAATTAAATTCGGTTTTCATGCTTCAAACAATAAAGTTGAGTCCGAAGCTGCTTTGGCAGGTTTGAGATTGGCAAAAATTTGTGGGGCGACTTCAGTACGTGTGGAAACAGATTCTCAGGTATTGGAAAATCAGGTATCCGGATTTTCCGGAGCAAAGAAGGATCATTTGATTTTATATCTTCGGGAGCTTCAGAATTTAATGCTTCTGTTTGACAATGTGGTTGTGGAATATATCGGGCGAGGAAGTAACATGGTGGCTGATTCTTTAGCAAATGTTGCTTACAAGGAAGAATATCCTTGGATGTTGCTACAATAAAGTCCTTCAATTGTTACTCAATCTAGCTAATGTGAAATTATAGAAGATTTTTTTTTCATTGATGAAAGCCGACGTGATTCGCGATCGGATATCCTTAATTTTTTTACCCAAGGATTATTGCCACATGATTCTCAATTGGCTAAAAATTTAAGAGGTAAAGCCTTCAGATATATAGTTCTGGATGGAATTTTATATAAAAAAGCATTAAGCAGACCATTATTATGATGTCTACGTAAGCAAGAATCACAAGAAGTATTGTCAGAATTGCATGATGGTGAAGGGTCAACTCATTGTGGGTTTACAGCTTTATCGCGTAAAGTTTTACTTGTAGGGTTTTACAGGCATACCATCATGAACGATGCTAAGAATTTAGTCCGAGGTTGTGATACTTATCATAAATTTACTCATGCTATTCACAGACCAACAATACCGCTTATGTCTATATCTGAGGTGATACCATTTGATAGATGGGGAATTGATTTGGTGGGACCTTTATCGATGGCCTCTAGGGGAAGGCAAATGATAATTGTGGCTGTGGATTATTTTATGAAGTAGGCAGAAGAAGAACCACTATCAGGCACAAAAGCAAAGGATGTCATCAAATTTATTGTGAATAATATCTGTTTTCGTTTTGGGGTTCATCAGAGAATTACAACAGATAATGACCCTCAATTTAATAATAGGGAAATGGCTGCATTCTGTACTTCTAAATGGATTTGGAAATGTTTTTTGACGCCCTTTCATCCTCAAGCTAATGGACAAGTGGAAGTGGCAAATTGAACGATTTTAGATGGCTTGAAAAAGAATCTATCGGGTGCAGCAGGAAAATGACCAAATTATTTGCAAGAGGTGCTTTTGGGCTTATCGAACAACTCCAAGAGAGGCTACAAAAGAGACTCATTTTGCTTTGGCATATGGTATGGATGCAGTTAGCCCTATTTAATCTACGATGTCATCTTTTAGAATATCTCAATATTCTGAAAGATTTAATGATGAAATTCGAAGGGCAAATTTGGATTTAATTGAGGAAAAAAGGTTCGAGCTTTTTTGAATGAAATACATTATCAAACTCTTATGAGAAGTAGATATGATTTGAAGCTGAAAAGAAGAGAATTTAAAGAAGGTGATAAAGTGTTGTGAAACGTTTTCTCACACATAAAGGAAAATAGGCTCGGAAAAATGGCTCCAAATTGGGAAGGGCCTTATACAGTTGTTGAAAGAATTAAGTCGGGGTCTTATCGTCTTTGTGATTTCGAGGGGAGAATGTTAAAACATCCATGGAATATACAAAACTTGAAGCTTTATTGGGAGTAGACATATCTTTGTACTTTGGAATTCTTGTTTTGAATGGCGCACTCTTTCCTACCCTGTTGACCTAGGAAGATTTTAACGAGGCCTCATGTACATGTACATATTCAACTTTATCAATAAAGTTCGTTTTTTGGCCAATAGTTGTTTACATTTATTTGGACATTATCTTAACAAATCATCAAAGATTGATCGCGTTTGAGATTAGTTAAGAATAGAATATTTTGAAGTGTTTATGACACGTTTTGAAGAGATGACCATGTTTTATAACCACATTACATTTATTATTTCAAAGTGAATGCTTAAAAGCGCACTATGAGTTATGATGAGCTAATCAATCTTAACAACATATTCATATCTTTTCGAAGAGATATAATTTTTTCGAAGAATTATAATATCCATCAATTTTTATTAAGGTATTTGAGGTGGTAAGTTTATGTTGTTTTGTTAAAATTTCGCAATCATTGTAAGTAATTAGCATTGAATAATATGTAAGAGAACGGTAACATAAAAAGAAAGAACTATTTGTCATTTAAATCAAGGTGTTACAGTACAAAAAGAAATATTCTGATTAGACAAAGACAAAAAAACTGAAAGGATAGCTAGCCAATTAGGCAAATGATTCTTCTTCTTCTTCTTTGGATGACTCGTCTTCTGAAGATGATGAGCTGAGAACAGGGTCGAAAGCTTCACTTGGACGTTTTTCTTCAGGAATATCGTTCCCAAAATTTGTAAGATTGATTTTTGGATAGGCAGCATGGACTTGTCGAAGAAGAAGGATGGTTGCATCTTCTTTTCCGACCTGAATAACTGTTTGCATATTATTTAAAAGCTCAGCTTCGGTAGTAGTTATAGCGGCAGCTGCTTGTGCTTCAAAATTCTTCTTCAGCTTCTCTATTTCATCGGTCAATTCTTTATTTTTTTCTTCACAAAGAGTTAGAGAATTTTGAAGTGTGGTGGAGTTGGATTTTTTGATATTCAATTCAACAACATGCTCGGTTTTGAGTTTCTTTATTTTTTCTTCATGAGACTTTGTCAGCAGCTCTGTGTCAACCATATGCTTGATTCGAAGATGATCATTTATACAGAGAACGCCTTTTATCAGCTTGGATCTAGCTATCTCATAACCATAAAACTGTTCGACTACATTGTTGTGCAAAGTCTCTCTGAATTTCTTTTGAGCTTCATAAGATTCCTTATAACAAACCATATCTTTAGCCAGCTGTTTGAGATGGTCTTAAGAGGTTTCGATTTGAGTGGCAAGAGTTTTTGTAGCAGCGTCAAGATCGAAAAGGGGTTGAAGAGCAATAGCAATTGCAGGGTTTGGAGGAGGACTATCAAATTCCGATGTACTAGGCTTGTGAATCATATCCAGAGATGTGACAGGTTTGTAAGAACGAGTAACTTCTGGAAGAACTTTGTCTGGAGTAGGCCTCGCAAAATCAAGCATGTGATTTTGGATGACTTGAATAACTGGGTCTTCTTCACCAGCAAGCCCTTCTGTGTTCTCGAAATTGATAAACATATTTGGGTCGAAGCTTGTAAGAGCAATATATATATATATATATATATATATATATATATATATATATATATATATATATATATATATATATTATTAAATTTCTCATCATAAAACGTTTCTTATTATTTTTGTTGGATTTTATGATTTTTAATAATATTATTATTTTCGAAAACAACATGTAATTAAAATCTAATTTGATAGGGATATTTCATTATAATTTTGTCTATTTTTACTATTTCGACACTAATATAAAAAAAATCATTTCACAAGTTATTTTTGTTTTTTTCAAATTTGATTTTTAACACAATTAAGTAAATTAATACAAATATTATAATGTTTTTTTGGATTTCATTTGTTTTTTTTATTTACGTGGCTATTTAAGTTTATGTTTTTTTTTTTAAATTAAAAAAATTGAATTTTGTATTTTTTAGTTGTTTGTTAGTTGTATATTGTACGGTATCGATAGATATGTGTTTTGGATGCTTCATTGTCAAAAATGGGATTTATTTGAGTGATTTAAGTTTTGATGTAGGATAAACAAGTCTGGCCAGTATTAGTTGCATAGTTCATGCTACATACATTTAGTTACTTGCATATTGGGTGATACTAAGGTCATTTTTGACGTGCTAACCGCGTGCCTACGATAAGGTTCGTCGTACATTATGTCGACTAAAATATAGTTCGTCATTCATGTTTACGCAATGATGATGAATGTTTAGTGCAGGTCACGCGCCACTTAGTTACGTTGTGTTTCTTGTTATATGGAATTTTTACATGCTTGAATATATGGTTTCATGACTCATTTGTAAACGTCGTGAAACAGTTTTACGCTACTATAGATATTGAATTTCATTTTAAGTAGATAATTTTCATGTTCGTTGAGTTTTACAATTTTTGTTAAAACTTATTTTGTAAGCTTATTCTTGTTTAGTTTTACATGACATCTTCTCAGCATCGTGTTCGAATTGAACATTTAATATGAGAAGATGATTGAACTTCTTCTTATAGAAAGACTCGTTTCATTGTATGAGTGAGTAGCGAAGTTGCACCTAGCGGTCTAACATGACCGACCAATGGTCATGTACTTCTTAACACTACTAGTCAGGTTCATAGTTTGTACTTGGACTGCAAGAAGCACGAGGCGTGTAACATCTTCGACAATAATGTAAGTTTTTCAAAACTATATGTTATGATAATAATTCACATTTTTTTTTATGTTTTATGTATTTTATAATACATACCTGATGTGCCATATTTGGGTTAAGAATAACTTGTCTTATATAGGGGGCAAACCGAATTCGATATGACCAAATACATATGTTAGCGCAAAACGTTCTGGTGAGAATGTATTAGCTCAACACATATGGCAGTTTGGAACACATTGTCGAGGTGGAGTCATGTGATGATGTCATGAAGATAGGTCAGAGATACAACTTTTTACTTGAGAGATACGATTGTTTACTTGAGTGCTACAGTCTTTCACACCACTATCAAGGTCATGGATAATTTATTTTTATTTTGTTAAGAATTTAATGATCTTGTATAATATTTTAAAGATGTTTATTATCATGTGTATCTTTTGTTTACTAATCTTCTTATGAACTTTTATATTTTTTTTATTCCAAATTGTTTTAAAACCAGTGTGTTAAAGTATTTGAATGCCTAATATATGCGACATATATCGAGCATGACCCGCGATTAATTGTTATGTACGAATATTTACAGAAAATATTTTAAACAACAACGTGTGATAGTATTAAAAAACATACATAAAAAACAATAGCATACTAAAAGTGGTAAAAGTAACAATAAAAGAAAAAAAATAGGAGACAAATACATTAGTTTAATAAAATTAATAAAAATAGAAGTACAAGATACGAATAAACAAAACTTTAAAAAGAGTAATACCGATATAAAATATATAGTTTTCGGCATTTAGCTTCAACATGATCTTGCTTAGTGAGGCAGAACTCCATATTTTCCAGCATATATTTTTATTGGAATCACTCACACTAAATTAAACCGCCATGCACGCCTATTAATTAATATTGTGCTAGAGGTCAGAACTTGTAAGCTTGAAACTGATTTTATATATTCATGATCTCTTGCAAGTGACATTAAATACGCATAATATATACAATTTATATCCTATTGATTTTCAGTAAGTGGTTATCTTCTTGTGTACTTTATTATATTTTGAAAAATTAAAAGATTGGTTTCTTTTTATAATAAACTAAATGATGGTTACGTCAAACAAATAAAACCCTTATTTATAAAATATAAATTAAACACAATGTAATCCAACAATACTAATTAAAATCTGACATGTGCCATATATGGATATTGAAATAAATGAGAACGAATAAATTATTGACATGTATATTAAGGTCATATACGAGATATTTGATTCTCTTAACCCAAGATGAGTATGGTTCAATATTGCTTAATCACTCACATTAATAAGATATGTTACTAGATCTCTCACCATAATGAGTTATATTATTTGTTCAAGTAAACTAAATAATTTAAAAATAATCAAAACAAGCATTACACAACTAATTTGAGAAGATAAATAAAAAATCATATATTAAATAAGCAAGGTCAATAGTGTAATGATATCATAAAACGATACATAAATAAGTTTCAAGACTATTTTTTTTTGAAATAAATATAACATAATCATACATCTTTGGTAAGAACGGTTGGTATGCCTCTTCATCACGCACCGATGTGAAGACCAACTTATTTTTTGTAAATTAGTTGATTCTTCTAAAGTACAAAATTTCCCTAGCATTTGTTTTGAATTATGTCGAGCAATGAATCCAAAATTTTAATCTTTTATGTGAGAATGAGAATATTATCCGATTGTGACTTGAAGAAAAAAACTCAAAGTAAGCTTTATTAAAAGGATCGTGTTTTATGCCCATCAAGTGACCAAATAAAAAAAAGAGTATGGTTGACTCATAGAGGATGTAACAATCATATGATTAAAACAATGAAATAATACTCAAGGATATGTTTCGGCACACATTTCAGAGTAGAAAATAGAAACAAAACAAATATATAAATATATAAATGAGATGTGTTTGTACTTCCACGATTTGCATAAAATGTCCTAAATTTTGGAAAAGCTATAAAACGACGATACATCGTTCATTTTGAGGATCTATGATGTAGCATAGAAGGCCCACAATTATCACACATTAATAGGCAAATGCAAATAGGCAAACGCAAATAGGCTTTATTTTATAGTCGGGTACCACTATTAGGTGAAAGAGTTATTCATTTTGAACGCATTAACAAGCCCAACAATTTTCACAAACGTGATGGTTCCTGTATCTCTCGTTAGAGTTCCAAGAGTATATTTTAGTATTTTTTATATTATATTTTATGGATGTATTTTATTTAGAAAATTTAATCTTATTTGATCAAAATTTGATTTGATTTTTGTTTTAATATCTTCATATTTTTTTTTAATATTGGATTAACATGTTTATTACATAAATATCTTCTATCCTAATTTTAAATAATATTTTTTAGAATAAGATATTTTATTGTTGAATCCCTAAGATTAGGGTTTGGTTATCATTCTTCACTTCTATAGATTGATGTCGCATGAATCTCTCTTGTAAATCCGTGATCAAAGAAAGTGCAAAGCAAAAAAAATAAAGATAGAATAATATCTTATGCATGAAGCAATCAAACTGTTGTAAGACAGTCGTAAATCGGGTAAAAAGAATTGTTAGTCCCTCATGTTTACCACTTGTATCAACATAGTCCCCTTCCTTCACCTCTGCATAAACCTCATCCCCTTTGTTTTAATAATTTGCAAAGATAGTCCCCCCCCCCCCCCGCACATGTGAAGCCTGAGAGATTGACACGTGGCATCAAGTTTTGTTGCAAGATTAGTCCCCCAAATGTTTGGCCAAAAATACCCCTGCTCATACCGAGTAGGATGCCAACTCAGATTTACCATTTACCTTTAAAAGTTACCATTTACCCACCATAATTATGAACAGACCGGGTTGAACCCAATCTATTCTAACCCAAACCCGAAAACCCAATTACTCTAACCCAATCTTTTCAATTTGTTAGAAAACCCTAATAAAAGAAGAATACAAATTTTTATCTTCTTCCTTCCATTACCTGTAATCGTATACGTATCAATTCATCTTCCTTCTGTCACCAAAACCCATGACTTACTATAGTGTTTCAAGAACCTCTGCTAACTCGGGTGGTGATGGTATTTATGAATACGCGTTACCCAGTATAACCCGGACTGCTTCGACAAATCCAAATCGAGGAAGAAGATTCAAAGGATGTAGCAATTTCTAGGTAACTATCTTGTACGAGTTACTATATCTTACTGAAATAGCCCATACTCTTCTTTTAAAATGTGA
Source organism: Limnanthes douglasii subsp. nivea (assembly GCA_036936605.1). Lineage (NCBI taxonomy): Eukaryota > Viridiplantae > Streptophyta > Magnoliopsida > Brassicales > Limnanthaceae > Limnanthes > Limnanthes douglasii. The sequence goes on from JAUPFV010000002.1 coordinate 38,724,910, forward strand.
TTGTGTACAAAGGAGAACATTGACGTTATTTTCGGTGGAATGATCCCCCAATTAACAATGGGTCACAACCTGCTTTCAATGGATTGCTGAAGAGGTTTTCAAGATTAGAAGCAGATTGTGAAAGGATGAAGAAGATTATTGTTTTTGTATTTGTATTGATAGGGAGTATAATAGTATTTGAATTTCTTTCTTATGGTTAGTTAGCCACTGTAATTGCTAAGGAGCTAAAACTTGTATTTGTTGGGTGGATGTTTTTTATTTCAATGATAATGCAATGTATGATTTGTATTTCAATGTCTCGTAGTTGTAGATTTGTATAGATTTGAACTTTTTTTTGTCCCTTGTTAAGTCGAAAAACCAATGATTTTAGCCCCTGTATTTGTGACCTATAAATGAACTGTAAATTACAACATCATGTGAACCTGTAAGTATTCAGGACCTGTAATTTTTATAAAATATACTTGTAACTTGGTTCAACAAATGGCTTGTAAAATGAAAATGTGAACCTGTAATTTTTATAACCTTCAAAATTTAATGTATACAAATCTATAACCTGCTTTTTGGTATAGTGTATACAAATATACTAAAACATGTGAAATATAAAACATTTCAAGTTTCATTAAATTAAAACATCTAGTGTTTACAAAAAACTAATACTAGTACAGTAGTCTAAACCTTCAAAAAATTCAGAAATCAGTTTCTAAATTGGTCTAAACATTCACATGAACTCAAAAAAATAAATCACATAGTTGCCTAATCATCCATATCTTTACAAAAAATAACACCATAGTTACATTAACAATTGAAGATAGAAAAACTAGATTAAGGTTGCTTTCTCTTTTTAAGGTTGGAGGGAGCTTGTTTTGCATCTTTAAACGTCTTCATTTCTCTTGTTCTCTTTCAAGTAGTATGAGGAGAGATTATGCTGTTCTGAGAAGAAAATATACCACTTGCTTCCTATTATATATAATACAAATCAATTCAACCATGGTTGCCTTCACTTGCAGTACTATATACATAAACTTTAATAAAGCTAAGTTGAGAATCCTACAGGTTGGACAACTTTTTGTTTCTCCAATTGTCTACTACGTGAGTTGTCTCTTCTATCAACACAGTGTATGAAAATATCGTGCAATCATTCAACAAACAAAACTATTAATTGGAGGAGCAGCAACCAACAAGTAATTGAACCATCTACCAACAACTAATTGGACCACCAACCAACAAGTAATGGGACCATCTACCAACGACTAATTGGACCATCAACCAACAAAAAATAGCTGAAGCATTCAATAAGGACAAACTCCACTACTTATGCCCACTTGGATTCTTTAAAACAGTTGTACATTCAAAGGCAATTACATCACTCACACCAAGCCCATTCAAATGCAATTACAAGACTCACAGCAAGACAACACAGCAACAAAAGTGAATGATTTATATTATAAGCCTAATAAACAAGTAATTCATTAGAAACAAGAACAATATTAAAGAAACAATACTATGCAGCTAGTATCAAGCAGTACTATAATAATAAAACGAATCAGACTTACATCAACCATAAACATTAGGTTCCTAACTCCACCTCTTCTCACATGTTGTAAAATGGACCCTAAGTAACTTACTTAAAGAAGTAATAAAATAAAAAACTAATAGATTCCGGAATTAGAAAGTACTTACCGTTATGAAATTGTAGTTCGACCCTCATGCTGACAGAATGTTGGAGGTGGTGGAGTACTTGTTGGAGGCAGTGGACCTTCTGGAACGTTTGTTGGGGTTGTTGGGGTTGCGGTAGCACCTTCTGGAACGTTGGGTTGAGCTGATGGGGTTACGTTTGGACATTTACATCGATTATGTCCACTACAAATGAAAATACCACATATGCTATTGTTATGTTTCTTAGACAGCCTTGTTCTGCTTGGTTTAACAACTGATGGTGGTTGGAGTCTTTGAGAATGCTCTTTCCTTCTGGCTGTTTGTCGTCCGCCTCAAACAACCTTTGTTGGACGAGTTGTTATAGGTTCGCAGGGGCTTGAAGGCCAGAGCATAGACCCGTTGATATGGTAAATGGTGTGATAATAAATCCTTTTCTGCGTTGCAACGTGATAACAGTCAGCCACGTAGTCAATTGGATCATGCTCAGCTAAAAATATTGCCGCAACAATATGGCAAGAAGGAATTCCCGAGAGCTGCCACTTTCTACACGCACATTCCCATATTTCTAAATCCACCACAAACTGGTTTGTTTCTTCCCTAACTTGGTACTTTGGTCTATCAGTTTCTCCTACGTAATAATTACCAGCGATGTTTATAATCTTATTAAACTTCTTTAGGATTGACGGATAGATTTTTTGATCCCACTTCGCTAACTACCTTTGCTTCTTTACTATGGGAGCGATTGTTTGTTCTCTGATCCCCTCCAACACAGTGATCACCCCTTTGGCACTGTAATCTAAGATGCCAGAATTAACATTTCAGTCAAATTACTAGTTTGCATGTAACATTTGTTCTCTGTGTCATAATATGATCTTGTCTATTACGATGGAGGTTTCTCAAACAGCCACTCGTGTGCTGCTTGGTTGCATCTTTCATTTCCTCCATGTGGTACTGGAACTGTTCCACAAATTTCAACCTAGTACAGGCCTAAAATAGGTTGTGTTCTTGTTTGTCGGGGAATGTCTTTTTCAAGTTTGCGTATAAGTGTCTTGCACAAATCCTGTGCTCCGAGTTAGGGAACAATGCAACCAGTGCAGGAACCAGACCCTTTTGTTTGTCAGCTATCCAGGTGAAGTTACCTCTATTCTAGATATTCAAATCCTCTCTAATGAGTTGAAGGAACCATTCCCAACTCGACCTGTTTTCTGATTCCGCTATAGCCGAAGCCATTGGGTACATTTGATCGTTAGCATCCACCGCCACCGCAACCAGCAACTTTCCTCCAAAAAGGCCTTTCAAGAAACAGCCATCTAACACGAGAACAGGCCTGCATCCAAAACTGAAACCCTTTTTACATGCATCTAAACAAACATACACCCGTTCGAATACCGACTGCTGACATTTGATCACAACGGTTGAGCCTGGGTTACTCCTTAGTATCTCATGGCTGTGTTGACGTAATTTTTGGTTCTGGATCACGTTATCCCCCTTAATAATATTAAGTGCCCTATTTTTTGCCCTAAACGCCTTGCATCTACCAATATTCACCAACTATTCTTGGTTTACATCGGTGATCAAACTCGTAATCGACCAATCTGGGTCTACCTGCCGCCTATTCATGTAATATTTGGCCAGCCAATGACTTGTAATGCTCATATTTTTGTTTGTTGGCCCACACTGGTGTTCATCCAAGAGAGATTTGATCCTCCAGGCTGGTTCGCAACCTCTGTTACGTGCGTAGATGTACCACTTGCAGTTGTCTTAGGTGCATTTGAAGGAACAACGTTATTTGTCATTCTTGAACCTCTTGATATTCCTTCTCTATTTAATTCCGCAATGTGTAAGATTGTCTTTAAAAAATTTTGACGAACCAAACTCAACTCCCACCTCAAACTCAAGGAACCTTATCTCACAACCTGAAACTTCTAAGCCTTTGTTCCTTTTCCTGATCTCCTAGAATCGTTGGGAGAGTTTTCAGGACCTGTCAAATTGTCGTTGCTGACATACTCTTCTTATGAGCTAATGTCATTATTCAATTCGTGCTTTGCGTCAGATCCATCGGAATCGGTTTCACTTTCGTTGTTTGATTATGGAATGTAATCAGTTTCTTCACTCATACTGTCTTCAGCAATAGGTCCACTTTGTTTCGACTGAGCTGGTGGAGGTTGCTCACGGAAATCAATTTGTGACATGTCAATATCAGTAAAGAACAAGTCGTCGATGTCGTCGAAACAATATACACCACCCCTACCAGCCTGCACACTGTCTACACTAGAACCACAAGCCTCTTCACCACCAGCCTCTGCCCCACCAGCCTCTTCACCACCAGCCTCTTCACCATCGGGCTCTTCACCACCAAACTCTGCCCCACCGGCCTCTTCACCATCAGCCTCTTCACCACCAGCCTCAGGCCCACCAACATCTGCCCCATCAGCCTCTTCACCACCAGTCTCTTCACCATTTATACCATCCCCTTTAGCCTCTACATTTTCCCTACCATCAACATTAACCTGCATATCATCAATACCATCCCTTTTAGCCTCTATATTTTCCCTAATATCCCCTTCAGCCTCTGCATTTTCCCTAACATCCCCTTCAGCCTCTATATTTTTCGTAACACTTTCACCTCTACCAGCAGTCTCATCAACATCCACACTGTCACCACCAACAGCAGTCTCATCAACATCACCATTCATATTTTCAGTACAATTATGAAATATTCCTAAACTATCAGCCAAAATTAAACTGCTATCACCTTCAACATCGACAGTTGGAATGAAGGTTTTGTTTCTTAGTTTAGTTGGAGATACCACTTCTAGAGGGGTGTCATATTACAAAATATGTTCACTACCCTATCACTACCAATCTTTTTTGTTACCTCGTAGCAGTTTTCATCTGTCTCTAATATTCTGAGAGAAGTGCTTGAACTCGGCAGCGAGTAAGCGGACAAAAAATGTTCATCTCTTCTTGATGCTTCTGTTAAATCATGGATGAAATGGAGTTTCAAAATACAGAATTTATCGCAGCTAATGAAGTCTACGATTTCGGACCTGCCCCCAATGTACTTGAGCTTATTTTTTCCAATTAGTTTACCATCGAAGTGGTAATTCATAGCAAACAAGTCGTCTGAAATACGAAGAAAAACATAATCGTTAGCATGGGGGGGGGGGGGGGGGTTAAAACCCAGTTTGTACACCAATTTTGTAGACACAAAACACTAATCAAAACACCAATAACCTTAAACACAAAACAACCATAACATTAACAGTAGCAAAAACCATAACATTATCAGTAGATTCAACAACAATCAAAACAACATAAAACATCAACCCTAACACCAACAATAACACTAATTCTGTAGACATTATTCCATGACAACAACATCAACGGTTATTGTCACTCTAAAATTCAAGCCAAATCAACCCACACTAATAATATTCAAAAATTAACAATACATGAACTACAATACCAGCCCAGAACACTACCATTAAAAAAAATCAGAATAACATTACACTATAACATCATAATCAGCCAGAACAGTGATATTAAACACCATAACACCAACAAAAACATCAAATAACTCGATTTTCATTATATTTGAAGTTAAGAATCTATCTAGCCATGAAAATATAAATACAATAAAAAAACTAACCTCTGTAAAAATGCTTATCCATGGTGGAAGCGCTGCTTCGACTGGTGAAAGATTTATGGGTTTGGGGAAAGTGGTTCAAATTTAGTAAGGATGAAGAAATGGATATGATATTAAGCTTAGAAAACCCTTTTTTGTGATGAAGAACTGCAAGTGGCTGAAATCTATTAGGGATGAAGAAGTCGCGTTTAGGGAAAGGATGAAAATGGTTGAAATCGATGGCTCAGGGTTTAGTGATGGCCATGGCTTCAGTAGAGACAGAGAGGAAGGGAAAGAGGTAGGGAGAACAATCGAATTAGTTGCGTTTTGGTCTCTCTGGTTAGGGGTTTCTTTGAGATTTTTGATTTTCTCGATTTGGAGGGAGAAATTAGGGTTTGTTAGTTGGGCTCTGATTTTTTAAACGGGTCACCAGGGTAAATGGTTTGGGGTTTGGGTTAGACTTCATTAGGTTTTCGGGTTGGGTTATATTGTAGTGGGCTGGGTTATATTGTATTGGGTTTTGGATTGGGTTTGTTTTAATTGGGTTTGACTCGGTCCGTTTATAAAATTGGTAGGCAAAATGGTAACTAGAAATGATAAATAGTAACTTTTTAAGGCAGATAATAAATCTGACTAGGCGGTGATGGGAGTACATTTTTATACAACAAAATTATAAAATTTATTCATAAACATAGATTACAAAAGAAACCCATACACAAATTACATCTCAGTGGCCGATAAAGTTCCGATGTGACACAATCTACATATAATGGATTATGCTTAAACACTTATTTATTTAAGGTTAACCTTTAGTATACATTAAGGATCGGCTGAGTGTAAATAGATGAGTTTTTTAGCAATGCCCGTTGTGGAAGCAACAATTCTTGCAGTGGTTGGCGCAAGGGGGAAACCTGGACGTCCCTGCAAACCTTAGACAGATACGGTCGCATCTTGCTGGGCATACTGGTGTATTTAGAAATAAAAAAAAAATCAATCATTACTTAAAACTTATATGTAAAAGAAGAGCACAGAAAAATAAAAGATTACTCACTGCTAGTCAAGTCAGGCGAAATGTGAGATTCAGTTGTGGATGACTGCCATTAATCAAATATTGAACAAAGATTAAGAGTTTATATATAAATAATTTAACTAATCTTATGAATATAGAGGAAGAGGGAGAGGGAGAAGTTACCGTAAAGAATTTCCGGAAAATGTTGGGAAAATCGGATCCAGAAGCCTACGCACAATCGAAACCGTAAATGTGTCGGAAGTCAGAGATGGAAGAAGAAGAAGAAAGATTGTGAATGTGAATGTGAATATGAATATGGATATGAATATGATTATAAAGAAAGAGAAATTACCGGGTCCAATATCTCGTCTTTGTTTCCAGAAGCATAAACCTACATCCAAAAAAAGTAAAATGAATGAGAGACATTAAGTAGTTAAAAGTTTGATCAGAAATGGATAGAGAAGATAGATTCTGACCATCGTGTCAAACATGGAAATGGAAATGGTAACCAAAAGGAAGAGAGCTCCAAACTTAGACATGGCCATTTAATCCGATTAATTATCACAGTGGAAGAGAAGGGTTTGAGTAGCACTGCATCAGTGGGGCATCTATTTATACAAAAAGTGAATGGTTTAAGATGTCATTAGGCTTACGTACGTGATGGCCTCTCTAACTCGTAATCGGGGAGACGTCGCCCGCCATCAAATGGTACCCACACCCCACCCTCAAACAAAATAAAATGAATAATCATAGATAAAATAATATAAAAATTCTAAACATTTCTTCTTTTTATCTGAATCAAAGATATTTTAAGGAATAAGGTTGACGATAAAGGGGAAAATGTAAACCCATAAATAAAAAACAATTGAGTCAAATTTTGTTTATGGACCTTAGTAGATATTTGCATCCATATATGGAATGGCTATTTCTATATATATCCAATTTCGGTTTAAGTATATTTAAAATCCTCATTTGATTTTAGTTTGATTTTTTTGACTAAATTATCCTCGACAATAAAATTATCCTAAGTATACATAATTCACCAAATAACCTATTTCGCTATTTATATCCAAACAAACATTCTTCTTTAGTGAATTTATCATCCAAATAGTCTAGTTTTCTTAAAATCTTTGAAACCAAGTTCAAACTTCAAAATAAAATCAAGAACATTCAACCAAAAACACAAAATCGATCATGACTCAAACAGAACTAGGGATCAGTGTGGAGGAGTTGATGTCGCCGAAGATAAGGGATGATGAAATGTCACCGGAAAAGGAGTTGGAGTCGCCGGAGAAGCAGCCACCGTCGCTGGAAAAGCAGCCATCGCCGGAAAAGGTAATTTTTTTACTGATGGCTTTAGCACCATCGGTTCCTGGCCATGGAACCTGTGGTGCGTAGCTCACGCACGGCCCGTTCTCGACCTTAGAACCAGCCGTGCGTGGCCTACGCACCACCGGTTCCATAGCAGGAACCGATGGTGCTAGGGCCAACTGCCGGTCGGTACTGAGGCCTCAGTACCACCGGTTCTGAGGCCTTGAACCGGTGGTGCAGGGGCCTCAGTCCGCTCGGTTCTGAGGCCCCTTCACCACCGGTTCAAGGCCATAAAACCGGTGGTGTACCTGGTCATGTCCGGTCGGTTCTTAAAAAATCAAGGTTTTTTTTGTTTTTAATTATACCTGATTGCTTATTGTGGTTTGTTGTTGTGTAATAGGGGAGGGATGTTGCAATGGAACTGTGGAACCTTTCGCTACTGACTACTATCATTTGTTCTTCACTACCGAGTTCTACACATACGCCGCGTTGATAAAATAGGTTACGGAGACATGAAAACTCCATGGTATGGTTATCAACATAAGTCGGCGTGATAAAGTAAACAATAGAAAATGTCTGAGGATGTATTTCCAATGTGAGAGGTTGGGAAAATATACTCCAAGAGTAGCAGAAAAAGACCGTAAACGGAAGTCTACAGGAACGAAAAAGATAGACTGCCCATTTCAGCTTCTCGGGCTAATGGTGGAACCAGATCAATGGAAGTTAGAAGTGAAATGTGGTATTCATAACCACGAGAGTTCAAAACATCTAGACAGTAATTCTTTTGCTGGCCGTTTGAATGATGAAGAGATGGAATATGTTGAACGAGCGACCTACATTGGTAGTAACCCCAAAGATATACTGAATGGTGTTAAGAAGCTGAACGAAGATAATGTTTTTACCATACGCACCATCTACAATGCACGACAGAAAAGTAGGGTTTTAAAAAAGGTGGGTAGGTCACAACTCCAGTTCTTATTGGGGGAGCTTAAGTCACATAATTATTATTAATGGCATAAATCTGATGAAGACGATGGACAAGTCATTACAGATATGTTTTTCGCCCATCCAGTCAGGGTTGGCCTTTTGCGGACATTTCCAACAGTTTTGATCATGGATAGTACGTATAAAGTCATACGATATGGTATGCCATTGTTTGAGATAGTGGGTATGACGTGTACCGGATTAAATTTCTGTGCGGCATTTGCCTTCATGTCCGGTGAGAAGTTAAACAACTTCAAATGGGTGTTAGAGTGTTTAAAGTCGTTGATTTCCGTTCACGAAATTCAAGAACCTCGTGTCATCCTGACCGACAGAGATTTAGCGTTGATGAACGCCATAGAAGTGGTATTCCCAAAGACAACGCATATGCTATGTCGATGGCACATAGCACAGAATATTCAGGGGCAAATAAAAAAATACTTCCCCGAAAAAAGTGATCATGTGAAATTTGTTTCTGCTTGGAAGAAGATTGCATATGCAGCATCAGAGACTGAATTCGATCACGCCCGATGAGACATGCTATTGGAGTACAAAGAGTACCCTCTTGCAATTGAATACACTGAAAAATCGTGGCTCGATCAATACATGGACAAATTCGTTGTATGGAAGACGAACAACAACTTGCATTTGGGACATTGCACGACTAACCGCGTCGCAAGTGCTCATTCTAACCTAAAGCGTTACCTACGTATAAGAAAATTAAACTTTGAGTTATTTTGGGGGAGGGTTCATTCGCTTGTCGAAATCCAACATGATGGCATTAGATCGTCGTTCGAGAAGAGTCATTACATAGCACTGCATAAGTTCGCGGACAAACGTTTTGATGAAATTCGAGGCAAGGTTTCCCACATGGCGTTAGAACTATTTTTCGACGAAGTAGAGAAGGCCAAAGATAGCAAGATGGTCACTATTGGAGATGAGTCGGATGTTAAAGACAATGGCGTCTGTATAGAAGCTATAAAATCTACCAATGGTATACCTTGCTATCACCAGGTCCGCAAGTGGCATAAAGACGAAATAGCTGCATCGTTAGATGCTTTTCACATCCGATGGACAAGGTTAGAAATAATGCATCGTTCATTCCGTACGACCATGAAGATTCTCAAAGATGATCTGCAAAAGCTAGTAACCGATGTTATGGAGACAAAAGACGAAAGCCGTATAAAACACATTTACAAGAAATGGTTTGAAATTGTTTATCTTGAAACATCCTCATTGCTAGAGCGATTGGAGAAGCAGAAACACCGAGGCCGCCCGCAAGTTAGTTGTCGATACATCATCCACTAAACGGGACAAATGCTATTGGGAACACAAGGAAGATGAGGATAAGGCTAGTCATTACTCAGTCATGAACTCTTTAAAACCACCAAAAGTTAACAAGGGTAAAGCAGTTGCTAGTGCAAATACGATTCGGGAAGATGTGCCTAAAGTACCTCGTACTCATAGTTCTTCCATTGCCTCGCTCGCTAGCAACATCATACAATCATCCATTGGTGGAGTCACAGAACTAATACATGACCCGAAAGTTTTTTTGCGTTGGTTTCCGACTCACTTCAATCCTTTTATATCGGGTATAAATGATGTTAAGGCAGATGGTCATTGTGGATATAGAGCAGTTTTGTTTGGGTTGTACGGTCATGAAGAAGGTTGGCGAGGTGTTCGGAAGGAAATATACGATGAACTCATGGACAACTATAACACATACAACAAGATATATAATGGTAAAGAGAATTACCTGAAGGTTGCAGAAAGTTAAACTACTACGAGACACCAACATTACCCAAATATTGGATGACAATGCCAGAAATGCGCATTGCGATTGCAACCAAGTTCGAATGCATTGTTCATTTTGTATCACTCGTGGGGTCTCACAACTGTAGTAATACTTTTTTACCTCTACGCGGTTAACCCCCCATTATGGCCCAAAGACGTGAGATTGGGTTTAGATTTGTTGATACTAACCACTTCGTCAAAGTAACTCATTCGATTTATGGTTTTGTTATTACTTACAACTGTATTACTCAATTTTTTGTTATAATTTAAGTAGTATTAAACAGCTATCAATCAAGCCCCTATGCCCTTGCGCACGCATACATACTACGTGGCAGACGTTGAAGAGTGAAGTGGCTACGTATTGGGAGCTACCAATAGTTGGTTGCTGCAAAAAATGTTCATTCCCAGAAGTAACTAATCTTGATGAATTTTAGTAGCCGATTTATATCTTTTGGTCGGATTTATGTTCATGTTTCGATTGGATTTATGTCTTTTGGTCGTTTTATGTCTTTTGGTCGGATTTATGTTGTTTCGAACTTTGTTTACTTTATCATAACGTTTCGTACTTAAGTTATTTGACCGTAATTCATAAAACTTATAACGATAAACAACTAATCATTTCATAACTTAATATCAAACGTTACAAACAAGCAACAACAACATCGCATAAACATGAGTAGATAACTTGAGATTGAACAGACAGTTAGTCAAAATCGTAGCCTCCATTGTCGCTGGGAATACGCATTGTTTCCTCCTTCGTGGAAATTTGAGAATGAACGTATTCTGCCATTTCCAAAGACAAATAGTCTGTGATCATTAAACCGAAAGAGTCGAATGCGTCGTTCCTAACTTCTGGGGGCTCGTTAAACACCAAGAACATCGGTCCACTAGTTATACACTTGTACCTAGTCGCTACCTCCTGTAAATAGATTTAGTTTTCAAAGTGTATTTAGCTAGCCATTCAGCAACATGATTTGTTCACGAAATATATGTGAAATAGACATGTTACTACTAATAAGCTTAATAATGCAATCAATAATATGCTTTATAAACCAATAAACATTGCTATTACGATTGTTGATCCAACTGATAATGGTTATGGAATCAGATTCAACATCAACCAATCTCCAGTTATTAGTTTTACAAATAAGAAACCCATCAAGAAGGGCTCTGGTCTCAACAAATAGGGGAGTAGATTTACCATATAGATAGCTATAAGCTTTAACAAGATTACCATAACTATCTCTAAAAATAACAGATCCACTAGCTTCACCAATACTAAGACAAGAAGCATCAGTATTCATTTTCAATCTACCAGTAGGAGGAATAATCCATTTGATATAAGTAGGTCTATTAGAAGCTTTCAACTGATTAACACAACCCAAGATCACAGCAGCCTTAGAGCAATTAATCCAATGAGAATTGTTTAAAAAAAATTCATATCAAGAGTGTGACTGATAGAGTTTATTTGATTAATGATAGAGCCTATAGAAGTACTAATACCTTTAATCTTAGATAAGTTTCTAGCTTTCCATATATTATGCAAGATTAGAGAGGGTAAGATGTTTCTGACCTGGATCTTTGATGTCTTGGGAGTTTGCCACATTCTGGTGAGATGATTAATGTTCATATGATTGTATATATGAACTTTAAATATAACACCATAATGCATCCATATAGACCATGCAAACTTACATGATATAAAGAGATGGTTAACAGATTCACAGTTGTTACAAAACTGACATTTAAAAGCTATAGAAATGCCTCTTCTTGGAATTATAGAATCAACAGCTACATAGTTATGAAGTATTTTCCAATGCATGAAGGAGCTTTTAACAGGAGTTAGATGATTCCAAATATTTTGGAAGACAAAATATCTATTATATTTAGTTCTAATACCTTCCCAAGTGTCTTTCAAATTATACTTACTATTCTTAGCTAAGCTCCAAATCATTAAATCATCTTTGTTATTGTCAATAGAAAGGTTGTAAATGTAATCAACAATATTAGGCTGAATAATGTTGGATACAAATGTTAAATCCCAACCATTACTAGACCAGTAATTGTTTATATTTTCAGTAGTGAACCAAAGGATATTGTCATTGACATTAAGAGTTAATATAGGATTAGTAAAAGTCCAGTTATCTAACCAGAAATCAACCTGACCCTTCCCCAATTTCCATTTGATATGATTTTCAGCCTGTTCACGAACTTTAATCATTCTTTTCCAAATCATTGAGCCAGCTTTGAATGGACTAATCTGCAAAGGATGATGATTGGGACAGTATATACTATGCATAATGTTAGACCAGTATGAATTGTTCTTTCTAAAGGCAGCCCAAAGATTGAAAGAAATAGCAGTTTGAATATCATTCATGTTTCTAATATTGAGACCACCTTCTTTATAGGTTTTACATAAAGTATCCCATTTACACCAATGAACTTTCTTATCAGTCAAGCTAGAACCCCAAATGAATCTATTCAAAATGATTTCAAGTTTAGAAATAATTCCTTTAGGAAGAACACTACACTGCATCCAATATAGGATGATATTCATCAACACAGACTTAACTAATGTAAGCCTACCAGCAAAAGAAAGGTAAGATATATTCCACTCATTAATTTTACTGCTAATCTTACATATTAGCTTGTTGTAGTTGCTGATTCTATTGTTGGTATTGATAGTAATCCCAAGATAGTCTGTAGGTAAATGACTAGAGGAGAAACCAAAATTGTTAGAAATGATATCAATCTTAGATAAACTAATACCATTAGCCAGCAAAATCTTAGTTTTCTCTTTATTAACAACCTGACCAGAGAGAAGCTGATACTTTTCAAGAAAGTTAAACAAGTTATTGATAGTAGTGTCTTTACAATTAGTAAAAAATAAGATATCATCAGCTAAAGCAAGACTGTTAATACTGATGTTGCTTCTACTTCTATATTTCATGAATCTGTTTGTATTAAAAAGAGAGTTGATACCTCTAATAAACATCTCCTTAGCAATGATGAAAAGATAAAGAGATATATGGTCTCTTTAGCGTAAGCCTTTTGTAGTCTTAAAGATACCAAACACTTCACCATTAACAAGCATAGAAACACTAACAACATTTATCATTTTCTTAATAAGGCAAGTAAATCTAGAAGAGAAACCTAACTTCTTCATAACATTTAGAATAAAGCAGTGAGTTAGCTTGTCAAAGGCCTTAAACATATCAAGTTGAATCAAAATATTACTGCCTTTAACCTTTCTATTCATATCATATATCAGTTCTTTACAGATCAGAATGTTATCTTGGATACTCTTACCAGGAACAAAGCCGCCTTGATTAGGTGAAATGATGTTAGGCAAGAGAAGAGCCAACCTATTAGCAATGATTTTAGACCTGATACGATTGAGTAGAGAACATAAACTAATCGGTCTATTATCTTTCCAACCTGTAGAATTAGAAAGCTTAGGTATTAAGCAAATACCAGTAGCAAATATTCCTCTATGGATATTCTTACCATGCAAGAAATCTTTCATAGCATTAATCATATCAAATTTAATAATATGCCAGCAATGTTTAAAGAAACTGTGAGTATAACCGTCCATACCTGGGGCACTGGAAGGGTTCATGTGTTTGATAATGCTCCAAATCTCATTCTCATCAAGATCTTTAAGCAACATTCTATTATCATCTTCAGTAACAATGCTAGGGATGTTATTAAACAAATCATCATTCATAAGACTTGTTTCCTCCATATTATCAGTATAAGGATAATCAGCAAGGGCATGTTTGAAGAATTCAACAGCAGACTCACCAATATCCTTTGAATCAATGATCCAAGTATCTCCACTCTTAATGCCTTTAATGTTGTTTCTCCTTCTTTTCTTTTGAATAAAACTATGATAGAATCTAGTATTTTTATCACCATCAAGCATCCAATTACAGTAGCATTGTTGCCTCCAATACACCTCTTCCATTCTATGAGCCTTGATTAATAAAGCATTAGCTTTGGCAAGATCACATTTGGAATCAAAAGATTGAAGATTCTGATGATTCAGCTCCTTGACGAAAACCTCATTTTCTAAGCTTTGTACCTTACTAAAAATGTTTCCAATGTTACTTTTGTTCCATATGATCAATACTTTCTTAAGTCTTTTAAGTTTATTCCAAAGAATAAACAAAGGATCACCAATCAATTCAAGATTCCAATTTTTTTCTACAAAGGGTAGGAATGTATCCTCCATGGTCCACATTTCCTGAAACCTGAAACTAGACTTAACTTAGCAAGATCATTAGAGATAGAGATAATAATGGGCATATGATCAGAACCAGTCCTAGCAAGATATTAAATCTTAGTACTATTAAAGTAATTCGACCATTTGTTATTGATGAAAACCCTATCTAATATCTTCCATTTGGAACCATTAGACCAAATGTACTTCAAACCAATATAACCAGCATCTTCTATGTTGCAACATGTAATCATATCATTGAAATCATTAGTACTGTTAATACAAAATGTGCTACAACCAATCTGCTCCTCAATGGAACTAATAACATTAAAATCCCCACAAATTAGCCAACACAAATCATTATTAACAATGCTTTTGAGGAAGTTCCAAAGCTCAATCCTATTTGACCTTTGAAATTTAGCGTAAACAAGTGTAATCATAACATGATTATTGTCATTAATAAGACTAACCTTTAGATTTAAGCATTGACTAAGATCATTTAAAATAGTAACAGATACATCATATTTCGAGAAAATCCATATCTTATTAGTAGTATTATGAGCAAAGTTTTCAAATCCTAACTTGGCAGCTATACTGCTAATAGCATTAACATTAACAAGAGGCTCATGAACAACAATCATTTTAGCTTTATTTTTCTTAGCAAGAAATTTGAGCCTACGAAGAGAAGCTTTATCCTTAATACCACAAATGTTCTAGTTTATTATACTAATCATTAAGAGAGTTAGAAGATTTTGATTTACTTGAACCATTAAATTGCAATGCTTTGATAATCTTGCTTCTTGTTTTTGTCTTTCCTTTGGGTCACATAATCTTTTTGTCAAAGATCTCCTTAAAACTTGCTTCTTCTTCCTTGCTAGTCTGATTCCTAACATTTTATTGTTCAATTTGAGTCGTATCATTCCCATCTTTCACCACCAGATTCCTTTCCTCTTAAACATCAATATTATCTTGATCCTGACTATCTTGATCTTCTTGGTTTGTTTCTCTAAAGAATTCAGGATAATGCTGCAGACTCCCTATATTATCTTTAGGAGAATCATCCCTATCAGACATTATGTTAACATATCCATTATTGTTAGTTATTCCCAGAGCTAACGTTTGAATAACCTCGATCATTTCTCCTTGCTCAGGTGTTTTATAGCCAACTAACTCTTCAACTTGAATCTTTCCTTGATCTTTACTTATCCCTTGCTTTGTAATAATCGATTTAACCTTTTTAACCTTTTCAACTTCTTCAACTGTTTGATCTTTATTAACTCTCTTGCACTTTTCCTTGCTATGACCAAGATGAAAACATTTAATTACAGTATAATGGGGGATTCATATAAGCTATACTAACCCAGCAGCCATAGTTAGATCCAAATCCAATCCACACATCCGATTGAAGTTATGAATTAACATCAACCTCAACAAGAGCTGAGCAAGATGTAAACAATCTGTTCTCCTCAGGAACTTTAACTACAAGGGTTTCACCTATCATTGAAGCAATCGATTTAACCAGATTTTTATCATACAAATGCTCCGACAGATTAAGCTTTATCCAAACCGGTGCAATGGAGCTTTCTGTGGTAAAATCAGCAGACCATTTCAAAAGACGCATCACTGAAGAGCCTATAGTCCATACTGCCCGGTGCCAAATCTTTGCATAATCTTGCTTTGAATAAAATTCAAGAACTATATGTCTTGCATCCCAGATTTTATATCTGTATGCAGCCTTGAACTCAAAAAATTCCAGGAATTGAAGCAGGATGTTTCTTTTGGGCAGTCAATGCGTGAATTTTCCAACTAACGAATGTTTAGTTATGGCCTTCAAGAGCTCAAGAACATCTTCAATGTATTGTATAGACAGATGATCTACTTTGATTTCCAAAAATTATGGTTCGAACTCCAACTTGCCTTCAGTCTTCAAGTTTTTCTTAACGATTTCAGCATAAGAACATGATTTCCTATCTTGATCATGATCATTTGTGCATGAGTTCTCCATCAAATCAGTAGATTTGAAGAGAGAAAGAGAAAAAACCCTAACTTGAGATCCAAGAAAGGACGTTATAATCTTGTGGAGCTTATCCTTCCTTCTCGGTCTAATATCCAAACATATTATTAATTTAAATGAATAAAACATTTACTTTCCTAATCATATTTTTAAAGTGGTAAATATTTCACATTAACAACCAAGTATTTAGAATATATTATAAAAGGATGATTTGATATATCATAAACTATTATCAACATTTGATATAATAATTAAAATAATTAAAGTAAGCTAAGCTCACATTATTAGATAAAACATAATTAAACCGTGTATTTGAATATATATATATATATATATATATATCCGTTTGAGCCATTGATATTATAAGGTATTTAACCAAACAACAATAATAGATCATAAAATACTTACTTTTATAAGCTTAACAAATTAATATTACAAAGTCGTTTCATATTAACCTTTACATCGGTTGGAGTAATGCTAATAGAAGAAGAAAGTTAGAAGCACCAATGAAGAATAATCTTATTGAAGGCGTGCTCCGGAATATAAACGTGAATCAAGAAAGATAAACTTAAAGTGATCTCATTCTTTTATATTTCACGAACAATTTGCAAGAGAGGGTTAACTAAGACACTATTCAAGTGCTTACCATAAATAATGGAGAATAAAGTGCTCAATACGGATACAACTGTCTTATGGGTACGACTCCAATTAAATATTCCGTATAGTTTTCATTTGAATTTTTCAACATGGAAAAACATGAATGTATCAATTTTTTTTATAGCCTTTCTTATTATTCTTTTAGGTTAACTTTTATTTAAGAATCACAATTTTATAGACGGTAATAGTAAATATACTTTTAGATCCATTATATAATATATAAAGAAGTACGTGAGAGAGCCGGAACGCATTTTGATAGGCGGCGCATGGAAAGTTTTGTTAATTTTGTCTTGTACCAATGACTTCATCAGGTCAAGGGCGTTGAAATGTCTTATTTCCTGTCATTTTCTGAATCGGATTTCTTCAAGATAATGTTTCTGAATCGGATTTCTTCAAGATAATGTACTCGGTAGACATGAAAGGACCAGCGATAATATCAGATTTCCTCCAGAACATAATGCAGACTTGGTAGGTCCAGCATACAGCTAACTACGTTAGGAAAGAGATCAAAGTATCACGAAATAATAATAATAATTATTATTATTATGATGATGATTATTATTATGATGATTATTATGATGATTATGATTATTATTATTATTATGATTATGATGATTATTATTATTGTTGTTTGATTTTATGATTTTTAATAATATTATTATTTTCGAAAACAACATGTAAAATCTAATTTGATAGGGATATTTCATTATAATTTTGTCTATTTTTACTATTTAGCCACTGGCATAAAACAATTCATTTCACAAGTTCGTTTTGTTTTTTCAAATTTCATTTTTAATACAATTAAGTTAATTAATACAAATCTAATAATGTTTTTAAATTTGATTTTATTCTTTTGTTTTTGTGGTTATTTAAGTTTTAGTTTTTTGAAATTAAAAATTTGAGTTTTGTATTTTTTAGTTGTTTGTTAGATATTTGGTTAGTTGTATATTGTACGGTATTGATAGATATGTGTTTTGGATGTTTTTTTTGTCAAAAATGGGATTGATTTGAGTGATTTAAGTGTTGATGTAGGACAAACAAATCTGGTTAGTAAGCATAGTTCATGCTACATACATTTACTTAGTCGCATACTGGGTGAGACTAAGGAAATCTTCAGCGCGCTAACAACGTGCCTACGATAAGGTTTATCGTACATTATGTCGACTAAAATATAGTTCGTCATTCATGTTTACGCGATATAAAATGAATGTTTAGCGCAAGTCACGTGGTACTTTGTTACTTTGTGTTGCTTGTTATATGGAACTTTTGCATGCTTGAATATATGGTTTTATAACTCACTTTTAAACGTCCTGAAACAGTTTTACGCTACTATAGATATTGAATTACATTTTTAAGTAGATAATTTTTATGTTTGTTGAGTTTTACGATTTTTGTTAAAACTTATTTTGTAAGCTTATTCTTGTTTAGTTTTACATGACATCTTCCCAGCATCATGTTCTATTTGAACATTCAATGTCGGAAGATGATTGAAATTTTTCTCATAGAAAGACTTGTTTCATTGTATGAGTGAGTAGCGAAGTTTCACCTAGCGGTCCAACATGACCGACCAATGATCAGGTATTGAAAGAAAATATTAAACAACGCGTGTGATAATATTAATAAACATATAGAAAACAACAATAGCATATTAAAAGTGGTAACAGTGACAATAAAAGAAAAAAATATGGGAAACAAATACATTAGTTTAATAAAATGAATAAAAATAGAAGTACGAGATACGAATAAACAAAACTTTAAAAAGAGTAATACCGATAACAAATATATACTTTTATGCATTTAGCTTCAACATGATCTTGCTTAGTGAGCCAGAACTCCATATTTTCCAGCATATATTTTTATTGGAATCACTCACACTAAAATAAACTGTCATGCACGCCTATTAACTAATATTGTGCTAGAGCTCCGAATTTGTAAGCTTGCAACTGATTTTATATTTTCGAACTTAATATAAAATTCTTCATGATCTCTTGCAAGTGACATTAAATAAGCATAATATATACACTTTATATCCTATTGATTTTCATTAAGTGGTTATCTTCCTGTGTACTTTATCACATTTCGAAAACTTAAAATATTGGTTTCTTATTATAATAAAATGAATGATGGTTAGGTCAAACAAATAAAACTCTTATTTCTAAAATATCAATTAAACACATTGTAATCCAACAATACTAATTCAAATCCGACATGTGTCATATATGGATATTGAAATAAATGAGAACGAATGAAATATTGACATGCATATTAATATCATCTACGAGAGATTTGATTCTCTCCACACATGATGAGTATGGTTCAATATTTCTTAATCACTCACATTAATTAGATACGTTACTAGATCTCTCACCATAATTAGTTATATTATTTGTTCAAGTAAACTAAATAATTTAAAAATAATCAAAACAAGCATTACACAATTAACTTGAGAAGATAAAAAAAAATCAAATATTAGATAAGCAAGGTCAATAGTGTAATGACAATCATAAAACGATACATAAATAAGTTTCAAGAGTAATTTTTTGAAATAAATATAACATAATCATACATCTTTGGTAAGAACGGTTGGTATGCCTCTTCATCACGCACCGATGTGAATACCGACTTGTTTTGAGTAAATTAGTTGAATCTTCTAAAGTAAAAAATTTTCCTAGCATTTGTTTTGAATTATGTCGAGCAATGAGTCCAAACTTTTAATCTTTTATGTGAGAATGAGAATATTATTAACCTCACAACATCTTTTGGAGTATGTCGAGGAATTGTTTGAAGAACTATAAGAGAATACTGATGTCAACAAAATAGAGGAGTACAATAAATATACAAAAGATGGTCTATTGATTCAAGAAAGAGTAACACATAATAGTTTCCAAGGAACATCGAAGCTATAAGATCAAAAAAGGCATGGGATATTCATAAATAAGAATATAGAGGAATTTCTTAATTCAAAATTGTAAAGTTTTAATATAATCAAAGAGATTTCAAGAGCTTGAAGATGGAATATTCATAGCTTTTGAAATAATATCTGACAAAAATCATGTAGTGGTTGATATATCAAATGAAGAAGTCTGAAAAAATAAATCTGAATTAAAGGCATTTTAAGGAAATTCTAATTAGCTTGGTGAAGATGTAGTATTCGATTGTGACTTGAAGAAAAAAACTGAACATGTTTTATACTTATCAAGTGACGAAATAAAAAAAAGGTATGGTTGACTCATAAAAGATGTAACAATCATACGATTACAACAATGAAATCATAATCAATGATATGTTTCGGCACACATTTCCGAGTAGAAAATGGAAACATAAAAATATTTAAATATTCCATAATTTGCATAAAATATCCTAAATTTTGGAAAAACTATAGAGCGATCATACACCGTTGATTTTGAGGATCTATGATGTAGAATGGATAGCCCACAATTATCGCACATTAATAGGCAAATGAAAATAGGCTTTATTTTATAATCGGGTACCAATATTAGGCGAAAGATTTATTCATGTTGAACACATTAACAAGCCCAACAATTTTCACAAACGTGACGGTTCTTATATCTATGGTTAGAGTTCCTAGAACATATTTTAGTATTTTTTTATATTATATTTTATGGATGTATTTTATTTAGAAAATTGAATCTGATTGCATCCAAATATTATTTTATTTTTGTTTTAATGTCTTAATCCTTTTTTAATATTGGATTAAGGTTTTACATGTTTATTATATAAATGTCTTCTATACTATTTTTTTTTTGGAATAAGATATTTTATTGTTGAATCCCAAAGATTAGGGTTTGGTTATCATTATTTACTTCTATAGATTGATGTTGCATGAATCTCTCTTGCAAAACCTTGATCAAAGAATGTGAAAAGCTAAAAATTAAAGATAGAATAATACAACGGAGAGAAATATTTTACAAGTAATATAAAATATTTCAAAACATCTTATGCATGAAGCTATCAAACTGTTGTAAGCCCGTCGTAAATCTCTTGCAATCTTGTGCTTAACCAAGTATGAATTTTATCCAATTGTATTATCCAAGTTGTGTAATGAATGTTTACAATACAATTAATCGGTGTACCCCTCTTAATAAACCTTAGAACATAAAATTAAAGTAGTAAATTGAATTCATAATTGTCGCTCTTAGATTACATGTTTAGAGATAGTAATCTTTTTAGTGTATTGACATTTAAGGACCATAGCTTTAAAGTAAAATTAAACAACAAAATTACGCATAAACCCTCTAAATCGTAAGCCCTCTAAATCTTAAACTCGAAATAAACTAATTCTATCAATATTATAGAATATTATAGAAATTAATAACTCAACATTACACCTCGATAAATAAATCATTATTATCGATCTTGGACTATATTACTAGAGAAAGTTATTGCATTGAATAAATGTTTTAACTTCTATCCAACGTAACTTTAAACTAAAATTAAAGTATTTCTTAGATTGAAATAATTGTCAAATTCCTAAATCTTAAATGTTAAATCCTAAATCCTGAAAGTTAAACTCTAAATAAACCAATGTTTTCAATCTTTTAGATTATAATTATAGAACTTAATTACATGTAAGTAATGTGTTAGATTCCTTGCAACATATATTTTTAAGTATTTATTAACATTATACAATAGATCTAGCTAAAAACAATGTTGATATAATTATATAAATTAATTAGATGTAATTAATGTGTTAGATTCCATGAAACATATATTTCTAAGTATATATTACCATTAGACAATACATCTCGCTAAAAAAGATGTTGATGTTGATTATGATTTTTTGATGTTTACTATATAAAGTCTTCTACCATAATATTAATTTTTATATAAATTAATTAGATGTAATTAATGTGTTAGATTCCATGAAACATATATTTCTAAGATAATTTCATGCCGAATATTCAGTGCAGGTTCTCTAGGATTAGGGTTTCGTTATCATTCTTTACTTATGTAGATTTATACCACATCTATCGCTTTTACAAAATCTTGATCAAGGAAAGTACAAAATATCAAAAGTAAAGATGGAGAAATATATAATTTTTCATCTTTTTTACAAGAATATTACTCTCAAAGCCAAAGTGTTTGTTGGCTCTTGGCTATAACATAGAAGACTCGAGCACTTCAATTTTCAATGTTTTAATAATCTTTATAAGAAGAACACGGTCTACAAACTTTCATCAATTAAAGAATTAATTGAATTATTTGAAAGTTGTACACATGGAAACTATCACTCTGGTGTCTTCCAAAATGTGTGGAGAGATAAAGCACCATTGAAGTTAGTTCACACCGATGTAAGAGGTCCAATGCCATAACACATATTTTATAACTTTAAATTTTTACTTTAGTATTAGGTGGAAAGAAAAAACGGAAACTTAATTAAAGTGCTAAGAAGCAGCTCGACGATAGCCAAGAACGAGTATGATTATTTTGGAAAATTGGCAAAATAACTTCATTCAAAATCAAAAATCATAATGCTTTAGCCGTTTTATACCATAAAATAGTTAATTATCAAAATTTTGTATTTATTTATCGTCGATCAAATACATAACCCATTAAAAATATATCAAAACAAAATATTTAATATATCTCATTATTACAATAAATTTATGAACTTTGACATTTTTAGATAAAAAAGTTTTTAATATCCACCACGTTATTGATAAGCTAAAAAAACTCTAAACAACTTATACCACTTTTCCAAAACCAAAGAGTTCAATACCAAATGGTCACTAATTAGGTGGATGGTGCATCGCAGATTTTCAATCTCGATCTTCAGTATTATCACTTCCTTAAAAGATATACATAGTAATAAATTTATAAGTTTTGTTGTCATTGATTCTCTATGTCATGGATTATTAAATAATTTCAAAAGTGCAATTTAGCATCAAAAGATTTGACATAAACATTATTATTTCCAATCAGATCCATATCGCTTTGGTCTGCTACACAGACTCATTACACCAGCTAGTATGTCTACACACCTGATACTGTGAAATATGATACAATTGTGACTTTAAAGGTTTGTAGGTAACTCGACATTTAGTGCTCCAATCCCTTTTACATCGCATGATTCGTCATTCGCGTGACTGATCCTTCCACCATCAAATATTTACACGTCTTCAAACCAATACTTACCGGAAGTCATATGAAATAACAAACCCAAAACTCATACCCTTTTATTGTTGCACATAAAAAAATAAGAAGTCATCAAGCAATCAACTTACTCACAATCATGAGACACTATTGGAGCATCTTCGCCCTTTATCTACTGATAGTTGTTTCAGTTTCCCTTCTGCGGGAAGTTCTGAAAAATATGTTCTTTATTCTTGTATATCCAACATATTAGTTTTGAACTCGTTTCAACCCATTTATAGTTATGCCAAGAGTTTCCTTTCTTATTACTTGAATCTCTTTTTCCCGAACAACCCCTTCCAGTGCGTGCCCCTCAGAGTGACCCTTTATAACACTCTTCTTTTAAAAATCTTTCAAATTCAAGGCGCTCTTGACTTCATCCTTCTTAATATATTATTTCATGTAGAGTATGGTGTCCACCAAGTGTTCATACTCATTTAGTAAAGATCTTAAAAGGAATATTGATTATCTATTGATAACATCTAAGGTTGTTTCTTCAGATACAATCTGTTTACCAAGGACTTCATCATGTGAATCGCCTCAAGTCGATATCATATCTTTAATATTTTAGGCTCTTCAGGTACCATTGGTGATACTTCATCTTCCAACCTCAATATGGGGGCACTATGAGATTTATATAATATTAGAACATCAACTTGTGTAGAAGTAACATCGATTACAGACACCAATCCTTCTAGTGTTTGGTATGCTTTAACATTAATTATAAAGGGTTTAAAATCATTAGATCTATCGAATTATTATATCCTAAACTTCATGGAACTCATATTTCGTGACATTCTAGTTCTCCAAACGAGATCTAATTTTACAACTAACAGATCGCAATCGACTTATTTTTTTCTATTGTTGCTCCACATTCACCACAGCACTTGTTGAGGGAAAAAACTAGTACATCAATCTATCATGGAAATAACCGATATAAGATCAAACGAACCTACAAAATAACCATCTAATTACTATGTACAATATGACCAACCATCTATATATAGGTTTAGGGAAATCGTAATTCTTCATGATACGTTCCAGGTAAAATCAAATTAATAACCAACTAAAATAACTCATACTCCATTAATTATGTGAAGCACAATTAACATACGCGCCATAATAAATAGAATATTTTGCTTCCGAACATGTGATTGACACTGGTAGTTCTGATAATGTCCTTTTTAAGTCCACCTATGATAGGATGATAAACCCACCTCGAATTACTCAATCGGATCGTAAAATTATCAGTCTCATGGGTGTAACAGCTCGTGTTGTTGGAAAATTCAAGGGAGAAGTTAGTTTGGGAAAAAGGCCATTTAAAAAAAAGGTCCAAGTACTTTTTGTGGTGGTGGACTGTCCCATAAGTTATAATGCTATTTTTGGAAGATCATGGCTTTCAAGAATGTATGGGGTAGTTTCAACAGTTCATCAATGCTTTAAGTACGTGGTTGGAGACAGAGTTACAGTGGTTCAAGGCAATCAAAAGGTTTCCAGAGAATATTATGCTACTGCGCTTCGGGTCCGAGGATCCAGCAACGAAGATTTGATGCGAGAATATCAGTTAGAGGGTACCCTCGGATTTGGAAGAAAGGGTTGACGATCCGAGGGAAACCCCAGGGTCTTTAACAATGAGTGACGAAATAGAGGAGTTTACGTTTTCGGAAGGAAAAGTGCTTCAGATTGGAATTTTATTGACCCCTTGTCTACGTCAACAACTGCATGATTTTTTATCTCAGAATTTGGATGTCTTTGCTTGGAAGACAGAAGATGTAACATGAGTACCTATTGAAGTAATTCGCCATAACGTGGCCATAAATCCGAAAGTCAAGCTGGTGATTCAAAAAATGAGAGCATTTTCCTCGGAAAAAGCGGAAGCAATTGTTGACAAAGTGAATCGGTTGTGTAAGGTCGGACACATAAGGGAAACATATTATCCTTTGTGGACGGCGAATCCGGTGGTGGTTAAAAAGAAGAATGGGAAATGGAGAATGTGTGTGGATTTTACAGATTTGAATAAAGCTTGCCACAAAGATCCATTTCATGTTCCTCGAATAGATCAGTTGAAATATTCCACTTCAGGCAACAAAATTTTGACTTTTATGGATGCTTTCGCAGGGTATAATCACATTCAAATGGATCCAAAGGATCAAGAGTGCACAACATTTGTAACTGATAGAGGCCTCCATTATCATAGAGTGATGCGCTTCACATTGAATAAATTTTTTATTACGTAGATCGAAAGAAATATGGAGGTATATATAGACGATATGGTAGTGAAAAGTTCAAGGTACTAAGTGCATCTTGATGATCTAGAGAAAGATTTTTTAAATCCAAAAGTGATCAGGTTGAAATTAAATCCTAAGAAATGCACCTTCGGAGTTCGATCGGGAAAGTTTTTGGGTTTTATTATTAGTGAAAAATGAATAGGAGCTGACCCAGAACAGTTAAAAGCTTTGATAACAATGAATTCACCTCGATCAGTCAAATAAGTGCAAATATTTATGAGAAGGTTAGTAGCACTTAATCGATTTATTTCACGATTTTCTGACAAATGCTTTCCTTTCTTTCAAGTGTTACAAGGACCTAACAGGTTCGAATGGACGTCGGAATATGAAGCAGCGTTCACAAATATTAAAAATTTGTTGTCATCACCAGAAATATTAACAAAGCCTCGAAATGGGGAGAAATTATTCTTATACATCGCCGTATCGGATTTTGCAATTAGTGCATTGCTAATTAGTGAAGATTCAGGAATTCCGAAGCTAGTGTATTACGTTAGTAAAAGTCTGGTGGCAGCACAAAAGAGATATATGAAGTTGGAGAAGCTAGCTTTAGCATTGGTGATTGCCGCTAGGAAGACACGTCCATATTTTCAAGCTTATACTATAGAAGTCCGAACTTCATTCTCCTTCAAAAATGTATTGCAACGACCTGATATTTCGGGGAGGATGACCAAATGGTCAATGGAGTTAGGGGACTATAATATTTTATTTACACCTCAAACAACGATCAAGGTACAAGCACTGGCTGATTTTTTATTGATTTCCACTTAAGTCTATCGGATGAGGAAGAAAGTATAAAAGTTTTTCCTATAGACTCGAGGTGGATTGTTCGAACGGATGAAGGGTCCAGTATTTCAGGGTGCAGTTCTGGGGTTCAATTGATAGCTCCAGCGGGCAAAACAATGGTCCATTCAATTAAATTCGGTTTCCATGCTTCGAACAATGAAGCTGAGTACGAAGTTGCTTTGGCAGGTTTGAGATTGGCACAAATTTGTGGGGCGATTTCAGTACGTCTTGAAACGGATTCTCAATTATTGGCAAATCAGGTATCTGGATTTTCCGGAGCAAGGAATGATAATTTGATTTTATATCTTCCGGAGCTTCAGGATTTAATGCTTATGTTGGACAATGTGGTTGTGGAATATATCGGGCAAAGAAGTAACATGGTGGCTGATTCTTTAGTAAATGTTTCTTACAAGGAAGAATATCCTTGGATTTTTCTACAAGAAAATCCTTCAATTGTTACTTAATCTAGCCAATGTGAAATTATAGAAGAATTTTTGGTCACCGATGAGAGCCGACGTGATTGGCGATCAGATATCCTTAATTTTTTTACCCAAGGATTATTGCCACATGATTCTCAATTGGCTAAAAATTTAAAGGGTAAAGCCTTCGGATATATAGTTCTGGATGGAATTTTATATAAAAAAGCATTAAGCAGACCATTACTACGATGTCTATGCAAACAAGAATCACAAGAAGTATTGTCAGAATTACATGATGGTGAAGGGTCAGCCATTGTGGGTTTAAAGCTTTATCCCGTAGAGTTTTACATGAAGGGTTTACTAGCCTGCAATCATGAACGATGCTAAGAATTTAGTCTGAGGTTGTGATACTTTTCAGAAATTTGCTAATGTTATTCACAGACCAGCAGTACCGCTTATGTCTATATCTGAGGCGATACCATTCAATAGATGAGGAATTGATTTGGTGGGACCTTTGTTGATGACTTATGGGGGAAGGAAAATGATAATTGTGGCGGTGGATTATTTTAAGAAGTGGACAGAAGCAGAATCGCTATCAGGAACAAAAGCAAAGGATGCCATCAAATTTATTGTGAATAATATATGTTGTCGTTTTGGGGTTCCTCAGAGAATTACAACAGGTAATGGCCCTCAATTTAATAATAGGGAAATGGCTGCATTCTGTAATTCTAAAGGGATTCAGCAATGTTTTTTTACGCTCTTTCATCCTCAAGCTAATGGGCACGTGATGATGTCATGACGATAGGCCATAGATACGATTGTTTACTTGAGAGATACACTTGTTTACTTGAGTGCTACCGTCTTTCACACCACTATCAAGGTCTTAGATAATTTATTTTTATTTTGTTAAGAATTTAATGACTTTGTATAATATTTTTAAGATGTCTATTATCATGCGTATCTTTTGTTAACACTATCTTTTTGTGATATTTTACAATCTTTTTTATTTTATTTTACTTAGCATTTTTACTAATTATGGTTTACCAATCTTGTTATGAACTCTTATATATATTTTTATTCCAAATTTTAATAAACCATTGTGTTAAAGTAGTTGAATGCCTAAAATATTCGACATATATCGTACATGACCGACGACTAATGGTTATGTACGGATATTTAGAGAAAATATTTTAAACAACAACGTGTGATAATATTAAAAAACATAGAGAAAACTGCAATGTAATATTAAAAGTGGTAACAATAACAATAAAGAAGACCTGACCAAGTGCCAAGCCTCTTTAGGAACACACAATTAGAATGACCTCGCCGCGAACAAGCCACGAGCCACGCCTACGGGCCATGAAAAACGACCTTATCTAAGATCAAGCCTTCGCATAGGCCATGCAATAGGGTCCGACCGACCTCGCCGCAAAAGGAGAATTTGTAGATGTACACAAAAAATGTACTAACGTTCGATTGGGCAAATAATCTCACCCTGAACTACACGTTTAAAACACATACATTCTCCACGAGCCACGCCTACGGGCCATGCAAAACGACCTTATCTAGGATCAAGCCTTCGCATAGGCCATGCAATAGGGTCCGACCGACCTCGCCGCAAAAGGAGAATTTGTAGATGTACACAAAAAACGTACTAACGTTCGATTGGGCAAATAATCTCACCCTGAACTACACGTTTAAAACACATACATTCTCCAAAATGACATTTATATACAAAGTTGATTCCAAATTTCTGCCACATTAAACAAGGGTCTGATAATACAAATCGCCAAAACTTAGGCCTCTCGCTTGTCTAAATCGGTCACCGCTTTCTTTTGCAGATTCTCACGCTCGTGCACCGTATCAGCCTTGAGTTCCTCCAGCACCGTGGTTAACCAGAAAGTTAGAGCAGCGATACGTTCCGCCTGATCCTCTACTCTTTTTGCGTGAGCAACATTTTGGGCCAGTAGCGTGCTGCTCTGAGTCATTACCATGTTATTCCTCTTTGCTAACTCATTATTTTGAGCAAGCATCGTGAAATTACCAGCAGCAAATTCCCAACGCGCCGATTCGCTTGCTTTCAGAGAGTTCTGCACGGAGGGCAACTGTTTGTGCAAGCCTTCATTCTCCTACAAATATCTCTCCTTCCTCACTTTAGCAGTACCATAGGTATTTTTGAACCTTGCCACCTCGATTGTTAGCCCCTTTACTGACCCAAAAAACATGAGATCAGGCCTCCACTTCTCTATGACCGCATAATTTCCGTTGGACATCATTCGATATGACATCACCACTGAATTATGATGCATCTGTACAACCACGCAACAATACAAAAAATGGTTTATTTATGCAACGAATTTACATAAACTAAAGACTTATGTCACAACACGTACCTCAATGGCTAACTCCACTTGCCTTTGTAAAATTTTACTCATCGATAGATGGTCATAAAATGAGAGCTCCAAAAGATGTCTCAACTGCTCGAACATAAACATAGAGGATGATGGTATCACAACTCCAAGAGGCAGGAACTCCTCCGCGGAGGACCCATCCTTTAGCGTCTTTGCTTCCTTCCTTTAAACGATGACAGATCATGGATCACAACGTTAACAGTCCTCGAACCAGACCGTACCTCCTGCACTACTGAGCCCGAGGGACGAACACCACCGGTCTTCACAAAATGCTCTATCGTTTTTGGTTATGTCCTCTGAGATCTGCTTATTTGTATTTCCTGTTTCTTTCTCCAAATTGTTTGAGGGTGCCTCTGTATGACCCTTATCCAAATATATCACTTTAGGAACCTTCACAGGTTCTTTATTGGCACTTTGCACCACGACAATTTCTTCCTCATCTCCATTACCACGAGCAACATCAGTATCATCATCATCTACCAGCTGCAACCTCCGAATTGAAACTGGCACCGCGTGAACTACCACTCCTGCTCTCTTCTGTAACGGATTCACCTGCTCCTCCAGATCTTCCTCATCATCTCGAACCGACCTTGTTCGATCTTTCTCCACTTCTACGGGGGAGGAGCATCATCTTTAACTCCTTGGTTTACCTTCCCTATTTCGCGAGACCCACTTGTTTCGTTCTCATTTTCCCGTTAGCAGGGCAAGAAAGATGAGCTCGTCGCGTCTTTCACTTTACGAGTTTGGGGAACCACCAACCACACCCCAACCGTATTTCGGTCCTTATACCTCTGCTCCATCAAAGCACACAAACGATCAATTGTTTGCTCTTCTCCACTTCCTGCCATGGTCAGCTTGCCGTCCTTTGTAATTACCAATTCTAGAATAGGCCACAACCCTGCCTTCAAATAGTTGATCTGCGTGAACAGATGAACAAGATCATGAAGCCACGTCCCACTGGCTAAGTTAGCAACTTGAATATGAGATTTTTTTTGCTTCTTCCTCTAAACCCTCCTTACACCACTCCTGGTGCCTTCCTTCACCTGCATCACACAATGTTTTGGGTAAGCATATATTCACCATATTTCCACATGCTAAGTTGAGAAGAACCCTTTTTACACTTGGTCTTCGATCACCGCTCCAACTATAGATTCATCAGGGCATTCTCATGTTCCCAGTTCCCCGATACAAATATAAACGAGTTCTTTCAGTTTTTGTCTTAATTAGGGAGTTCAACTATTTTTCTACACCCATTAAAGTGTAAATAAAAGAATGAGGAGTTCAACTATTTTTCTACACCCATTAGTCACATCTACCACCTCTAATAGATCGACTAGACTTATTGAGATACGTAAGAGCTTTGCGCTCAACACTACGTTGAGTAAGACTCTCCACCCATAAATAGCCAACTGGGTAGGGTACAAACCTATGAAACTAAAACAATCTAGTATAAGCAATGGCAATGGTAATCTTAAACCTAATCAAACACTTTAGTATAAAGGTAAGTCTCATTCTCCTTTTCTTGATATGGGTGTTCACCAACCTTTGGAATACTAATGGTTACATCGCTTGGAATTCTATACCTAGCTCTAAAACTCAACAATCTCGGTTCATCCAGATACCCATACTGCTAATCAGTTAAAGTAGAATTTTAAATTCAAAGGATCTTCAAACTCCTTTTCTGTGGCCTTCACCAAATTCCGAGGCCTCTTCGCAACCTTTTTTGGGGACATTTTAACTACAAGGAGCCAAATGGCGAGGTAAGTTTAAAACAGTTCGGTTAGAACTTCAGGAATAAGCATACCAGCCAACCTAGTCGCCTCCCGAAGGCATTTATTTAGGGTTCAGAGTCATACAACTACACAATTATGGTCTTCATTCAGAACTATACAACGAAGGAATAACGAGGAAGAAAGATTAGGAAGAGAAATCAGATTACCTTTTTTGTCGCAACGTAACTTGGAAGAAAGAGTCAAATTTTCGTTCTTTAGCCTGCAGAGGATTCAAGTCAAGCAAATAAACTGATGATTCTCTTTCTTACTGAAACACTTTCTTAAAAGACTTTATTTTCAAAATCGATTTAACTTTTCTAGGTAAAAGCTGCCACACGTGCAATTAGATGGCAGTTGTCACTGATAAGTATATAAATCGTCAAGTTGCTTGTTCTCAAGCACCGTTTTAAATGTTTAAATAGCTCCGTTTTCAGAAACAAATGCTACTAGATGGACACGTGTCGCACACAACCTGAAGCGCCCATATAGTTATTATTACTTTCACATGTCACCACTTTATTTATTTTTTCCACTCTCTCTGTTATGCAACGATTTCCAAGTTAATTATATTTTATTTTCATTCATGCATTGTGTGTATATCACACACAATCCCTCAACGAGTGGAGTGCCCTGATGAGGGAAGGATCATCATTCAACAAAGTCAAACAGAGGGAAATATAAGAAGACGGGCATAAACCTTCAGTAGGCAAGCGATAAAGTAAAAGAGCATATCTACAATAGTTCAAACCGACCAGAGTGTTGGATCCGAGGGTCAGTTAAGAAGTACAATATTTCATTCATGAATAAAAACCGACCGCTACGCATGATAACATAGGTTATAATCGAGCAGAGCTCCTTCATCAGTGAAATTACAAAGACAGGATACGGAGTAGAGCTCCTGAAAGCATCAAGTAGAGCAGAGCTCTTGAGAGATACAGAGCTCCACAATCGAACAAGGATCCTCTATGGAAAATGGATCCTTAGGAGTTCAGACTAATTCTTGGATTCGAACTTCATTATTGAGCAGAGCCACGTCAGAGTGCATCTCAGATCAACGACCCGACCAATGGCGATCACAGGAGGCCCAACTGAGCTGAAGCAATAATAGCGGAAAGTGTAATTAAGGAGGTCAATTAAAACTTCAGGCAATGAATGAGTCCACGACTACAAAGATAGAAGACAAGATTGCTTACCGTAATTCTAGGATTTATACCATAAATTATAGTTGGACCTTTGATTAGAGGGGTAGAATATGAGCTAAGGAGAATAATGTATAAAAAAAGGGCTAACCCTAAAGTGTTGTATCTTCTTCGACGTAAGAAAAGCTAAATAAATTAAAAATATTTTTTATTTCATAATTTGTTATATTCTACTAGAGCAATGAGTATGGTTCAATATTTCTTAATCACTCACATTAATAAGATGTGTTACTACATATTTCACCATAATCGGTTAGATTATTTGTTCGAGTAAATTAAATAATTCAAAAAATGATCAAAATAAGCATTACACAAGGAAGGTTAATAGTGTAATGACATAATAAAATGATACACAAATAAGTTTGAAGACTAAATTTTTTAAATAAATATAAAATAACCATACATGCTGGGTAAGAGCGGTTGGTATTGCCTCTTCATCACGCACCAACGTGAAGACCAACTTGATTTAGGAAATTGTTTTGAATCTTCAAAAGTAATAAATTTACCTTGCATTTGTTTTGAAGTCTATCGAGGAATGAGTCTAAAATTTTGACTTTAATACAAAAATGAGATCACTGT
Organism: Limnanthes douglasii subsp. nivea; assembly: GCA_036936605.1. NCBI lineage: Eukaryota > Viridiplantae > Streptophyta > Magnoliopsida > Brassicales > Limnanthaceae > Limnanthes > Limnanthes douglasii. The sequence goes on from JAUPFV010000002.1 coordinate 38,757,786, forward strand.
TGACATCACGAGATCGTTTTGAGTATTTCGAGGAATTGTTTGAAGAATCATAAGAGAATACTAATGCCTATACCGGTCACGTTCATAGCTTTTACTTGGACTGCAAGAAGCACGAGGCGTGTAACATCTTCGACAACAATGCAAGTTTTCAAAACTATATGTTATAATAATAATTCACATTTTTTTAAGTTTTATGTATTTTATAATACATACCTGATGTGCCATATTATTAATTTAAATGAGTATAAAATTTACTTTCTCAATCATATTTTTAAAATGGTAAATATTTCACATTAACAACCAAGTATTTAGAATATATTGTAAAAGGATAATTTGATATATCATAAACTATAATAAACAGTTGATATAATAATTAAAATAATTAAAGTAAGCTAAGCTCACATTATTAGATAAAACATACTTAGACTGTGTATTTGAAGGTTTATATGTATATCAGTTTGAGCGTTTGATATTATAAGGTATTTAACCAAATGGCAAAAATAGATCATAAAATACTTACTTTTATGAGCTTAACAAATTAATATTACAAAGTCGTTTGATATTAACCTTTACATCGGTTGGAGTAATGCTAATAGAAGAAGAAAGTTAGAAGAACCAATGAAGAAGAATCTTATTGAAGGTGTGCTCCCGAATATAAATGAGAATCAAGAAAGATAAACCTAGAGTGATCAATATTCTTCTGTATTTCATGGACACTGTGCAAGAGAGGGTTAACTAACACACTACTCTGCTGCTTACCATAAATAATGGAGAATAAAGTGCTCAATGTGGATACAATACCCTCCACCGAATATTATTCCTCTATGTTTATTATTGGCAAAAAATAATAGAGGAGACAAAGAAAAAAGTCAAACAATATGACACAAGTCAGCGATTCGTCAACTCAATACATATCCCGGAAGTACTATTGGAAACAATAACTAAAACTATCTCATTCGACATATGGGGTTTGGATATTGTGGGACCTCTACCAATAGCTTATACTAGTTTTAGTAAATTACTTCTCCAAGTGGATAAAAAGACAACCACTAAAGAACATCATGGAAAATGAAGTAAAAGTTTTTTTTTATATGTTACAGGTTTGAAATTTCAAGGATCATACGGCAACCTAGTATAAAATGATAAAATTTCAAGGTTTTGCCCCTAAAGATAAATGAAAAAAAAATCTTCTCCCGTATTTTCATCCTCGCGGAGCATGAGGAAGATGTTGGAGGGAGCAACTGGAACCTGACCAATAGTTTTTAGAAAAATTCATTGGAACCAAGGTGGTCTATCCTCTCCAATCTTGTTGTATCGTTTCTCACCTAAAATATTTTGGTTGCAGAGCTCTTTTCATTTTTAGGTGTCCAGGTTTTTGTTTGAACATGCTCTCTTATTAGTGGTCTCTCCTGGTACTTTTATATTTAGCTTTTCACTGTCCTCGCCACGTTGGTCTGTCTTATTTTTTTTATTTAGTGAAAATGCGGTGGTCTAGTGTTTTTTTTTACAACAAGTGGAGACATTCGTATTTATTTACCCTACCTTGATATGTCTCCTCTCGGATTTATACCACTCAGTCTTAAAGGTATGGGTCCAATTAAATACTCCATATAGTTTTCATTTGAATTTTTCAACATAGTGGGTTACACAATGTTTTAGGTTAGCATATATTCACCATATTTCCACATGCTAAGTTAAGAAGAGCCCTTCTTACACTTAGTCTTCCATCACCGCTCCAACTGTATATTCATCGGGGAATTCTCATCTACTGAGTTCCCCGATACAAATATAAAGGAGTTCTTTCAGTTTTTGTCTTAATTAGGGACTTCGACTATTTTTCTTCACCCATTAAAGTGTAAATAAAAGAATGGGGATTTCAACAATTTAGTCACATCTACCACCGTTAATAGATCGACTAGACATATTGAGACACCTAATAGCTTTGCGCTCAACACTACGTTGAGTAAGATTCTCCACCCATTCGCAACCAACTGGGTAGAGCACAAACCTATGAAATTAAAAAATATCGTATAAGCAATGGCAAGGGTAATCTTAAACCCCAATCAAACACAGTTGGATAAAGGAAAGTCTCATTCTCTTTTGCCTGATATGGGTGTTCACCAAACTCTGGAACCCTAATGGTTACAAAAGCATAATCTGCGTTGGACATCCTCTGATATGACAGCACCACTGAATTATGATGCTTCTGCAAAACCACGCAACAACACAGAAAAGGGTTTATTTATACAACTAATTTACATAAACTAAAGACTTATCTCACCACATGTACCTCAATGGCTAACTCCACTTGCCTTTGCAATATTTCACTCATCGACAGATGGTCATAAAATGAGAGCTCTGGAAGACATTTCAACTGCTCGAACATAAACATGGAGGATGGTGGCATCACGACTCCAAGAGGTAGGAACTCCTCCGCAAAGAACCCATACTTTAGCGTCTCTAGTTCCTTCCCTTAAACGATGACAGACCGGGAATCACAACGTTAATAATCCCCGAACCGGACCCTACGTCCTTCACTACGGAGCTCAAGGGACGAACACCACCGGTCTTCACAAAATGCTCTATCTTTTTGGCTATGTCCTCTTAGACCTGCTTTTTTGTATTCCCTATTTCTTTCCCCAAATATTTGTTTGAGGGCGTCTCTGTGTGACTCTCATCCAAAAATATCACTTCACGAACTTCACAGTTTCTTTTTCAGCACTTGGCACCACAACCATTTCTTCCTCGTCTCCCATCCCACGAGCACCATCAATATCATCATCATCTACCACCTGCAGCCTCCGAACTGAAAGTGGCACTGCGTCAACTACCACTCTTGCTCTCTTCTGTAACGGAGTCACATGCTCCTCCAGATCTTCCTCATCATCTCGAACCGACCTTCTTCGATCTTTCCCTACTTCTACGGGGGAGGAGCATCTTCTCTAAATCCTTGGTTTACCTCCCCTATTTTACGAGCCCCACTTCTTTCATTCTCATTTTACCGTTGGAAGTGCAAGAAAGATAAGCTCGTCACTTCTTTCGCTTTACGAGTTTGGAAAATCGCCAGCCACACCCTAGCCGTTTTTGGTCCTTATATCTCTGCTCCATCAAAGAACGCAGACCATCAGTTTTTTCCTCTGCTCCACTTCCTGCCATGGTCACTTTACTGTCCTTCATAATTACCAACTCTAGAATAGGCCACAACGCTGCCTTCAAATGGTTGATCTGCGTGAACAACCGAACAACTTCATGAAGCCACGTCCCACTGGCTAAGTTAACAACTTGAATATGGGGATTTTTTTCTTCTTACTCTAAACCCTCCTTCCAGCACTCCTGGTGCCTTCCTTCACCTGCACCAAACAATGTTTTGGGTTAGCATATATTCACCATATTTCCACATGCTAAGTTGAGAAGAATCCCTTTTACACTTAGTCTTCCATCGCCACTCCAATTGTAGATTCATCAGGGAATTCTCATCTACCCAGTTCCCCGATACAAATATAAAGGAGTTCTTTGAGTTTTTGTCTTAATTAGAGAGTTCGACTATTTTTCTACACCCATTAAACTGTAAATTAAATAATGGGTATTTCAACAATTTAGTCACATCTACCACCGCTAATAGAACGACTAGACATATTGAGATACCTAAGAGCTTTGCGCTCAGCACTACGTTGAGTAAGACTCTCCCCATTAGCAGACAACTGGGTAAGGCACAAACCTATGAAATAAAAAAACCTCGTATAAGCAATTGCAAGGGTAATCTTAAACCACAATAAAAAAAAAGTAGTATAAAGGAAAGTCTCATTCTCCTTTTCCTGATATGGGTGTTCACCAACCTCTGGAACCCTAATGGTTACATCGCTCAGAAATCCATACCTAGCCCTAAAACTCAGCAATCCCGGTTCATCCAAATACCCGTACTTAGGTGATAATCGGTCAAAGTAGCATTTTAAATCCAAAGGATCTTCGAACTTATTTTCTGTGGCCTTCACCAAATTCTGAGGCCTCTTCGCAACCTTTTTTGGGTCCATTTTAACTGCAATGAGCCAAATAGAGGGGTAAGTTTAAAACAATTGGGTTAGAACTTCAGGAATAAGAATACCAGCCAACCCAGTGGCATCCCCAAGATATTCGTTTAGGGTTTATAGTCATACAAATACATAACTATGGTCTTCATTCATAAATATACAACGAAGGAATAATGAAGAAGAAAGATTAGAAGAGAAATTGGATCACTTTTTTTGTCACAACGTAACTTGGAAGAAAGATTCAAATTTTTGTTCTTTAGTCAAACTGATGTTTCTCTTTTCTTAATGAATTACTTGCTTAAAAGACTTTATTTTCAAAATCGATTGAATTTTTCTAGGTAAAAGCTGCCCCACGCGCGATGGGATGACAGTTGTTACTATCAAGTATATGAATCGTCAACTTGGTTGTTCCCAAACGCCGTTTTGAAAGTTTAAACCGCTCCGTTGTTAAACAAAACTGCTACCAGATGGACACGTGTCTCACGGAACCTGAAGTTCCCATATAATTATAATTACTGTCACACGTCACCACTTTATTTCTTTTTTCCACTCCCTCTGTTATGCATCGATTTTCAAGTTAACCACATTGTATTTTAATTCATGCATTGTGTGTATATCACACACAATCCCTGAACTAGGGGAGTGCCCTGATGAGGGAAGGATCATCATCCAACAAAGTCGAACAGAGAGAAATAGAAGAAGACGGGCATAAACCTTCAGTAGGCAGGCGATAAAGTAAAATAACATATCTATAACAGTTTAGACCGACCAGAGTGCTGGATCCTAGGGTCAGTTAAGAAGCACAAGAGCACTGAGCAGAGAAGGACTAGATACCGATCGCTAGGCTTGATAACAGAGGTTATAATCGAGCAAAGCTCCTTCGTCAGTGACATTACAATAACATGATACAGAGTAGAGCTCCTACATGTATCAAGCAAAGCAGAGCTCCACGACCGAACAAGGATCCTCCATGGAAAATGGCTCCTTAGGAGTTCAGAGTAATTCATGGATTCGAACTTCATTATTGAGGAGGGCCACGTCATAGTGCAGCTCATATCGACAACCCAAGTAATGGTTAGCAGAGCAGGCCCAGCTGAGCTGAAGCAATAATAAGAGAAAGTGTAATTAAGGAGGTCAATGAAAATTCCAGAGGATGAATGAGTACACGACTACCAAAGATAAAAGACTATATTGCTTGCCGTAAATCTAGGATTTATACCATAAATAGTAGTTGGACCTTTGACTAGAGGGGTGGAATATGAGCTAAGGAGAATAATGTATAAAAAAGGAGCTAACCCTGGAGTGTTGTATCTTCTTCGACGTAAGAAAAGCTAAATAAAATAAAAATCATTCTCTTTTATAATTTGTTATATTCTATAGAGCAATGAGTATTGGTCTCAATATTTCTTAATCACTCACATCAATAAGATATGTTACTAGACCTCTCACATAATCAGTTACATTATTTGTTCGAGTAAACTAAATAATTCAAAAAATGATCAAAATAAGCATTACACAAGGAAGGTCAATATTGTAATGACATAATAAAATGATACATAAATAAGTTTGAAGAATAAAATTTTAAAATATATATAAAATAACCATACATCTAGGGTAAGAGCGGTTGGTATTGCCTCTTCATCATGCACCGATGTGAAGACCAACTTGATTTGAGAAAATTTGTTGAATCTTCAAAAGTATACAATTTCTCTAGTATTTGTTTTGAAGTATGTCGAGGAATAAGTCTAAAGTTTTGACTTTTTAATGCGAGAATGAGAACATTGTTGACATCACGAGATCGTTTTGAGTATTTCAAATAATTGTTTGAAGAACCATTAGAGAATACTAATGTCTATACCGTTGAAGCCAATAAAATAAAGGAGAACATAAATAAATATGGTAAAGATAGTCTCTTGAAAGAGTAATACATACTATTTTCCCAAAAAACATCAAAGTTATAAGATCAAAGAAGACAATGGATATTCCTAAATAAGAATATAAAAGAATTTTCCTAAATAAGATTCTAAGCTTTTGAAATAGTATTTTACTAAAATCGTATAGTGACCGATATATCAAATGTAAAAGTTTGAAAAAAAAAATCTGAATCAAAGATATTTTAAAGAATAAGGTTAATGATAAAGGGGAAAATGTAAACACATGTAAATAAAAAACAATTGATTCAAATTTTGTTTATGAAACTTTTGAAAATGGTTATAGAAAAACAAAAATATTGTTTACAACTTTCTTTTACTACGATTTTTTTTTGCATTATAAAACTAAACTTGTAGATATTTGCATCCATATATGGAATACTATTTTGACTATTCTCAATAAATGTGGAATTAAATAGGATATTGTTCCAAAGTTTATTGATATAGTTTTTTTTATTTATTTCGACAACTATTATGAAAAACATAATATATTTTTTTATGGAATTTGATTCATAATAACTAGAAGTAAGTATCTTCATATTTATACGTTTGTTCCACTATTTAAATGTTTTTAATTTATATGTAATTAAACTTTAAATTAATATGCATTTTGTTGATGTAAACTCAGTTGTGAAGATTTGGGAGAATCGAGATAATGGAAAACCAATCCGAACATAAGAAAATCGAATATACATGTCTAACTTACAAAATATAAAATCTTTAACCTAAAAACAAAATTACTCAATAGAATTAAACGATTTTATAATGAAAACTAATATCTCTATACAATTATTCATCTGCATGACATATCAACGAACAATACTAATACTAATATATAGCTTAAGATTTAGAAAAATTAAAAATAAAATATAAGAAAAGATACGTCAGTATATAAAAAAAAGCTGAACTAATATACAACCAACCTATTTTCATAATTCTTATCCAATTAAAACCAAATCTAGACATATAAACACAATAAATAAACAATTAATTTTGTTAAGATAAAAAAAAAAGAAAATAGATAAAAGTAATTAAATAGCTGAGATTTTTTAATAACCGGATGCTTATACATTTTACATACGTGTTTTGGGATGCAAATTTATGATTCGAATACTGACAAAAATAATATACGTGTTTTTAAAGAGTTATAAATTTTATAGAGAATTATGAGTGGACTCGATTATATAATTATAATAAAATTTATTAAAGAAAAATATTAAAGAGGTGGCAAATTTTATGAGAACAGAAAAATCAAAATATTACGATTTCAAAAATGAAATATTGTAAAAATAAAAGAGGCTTGAGTGGTTTTATAAAATTTATAGATAAAAAAGTTGATAGATGATATATGAAGGAGTGAAATATGTGCGAAGAAGTATAAAATATTGCAAAACATTTTATGCACTAATATTTTTTGTATAAGCAATAATATCCTACAATCTTATTTTTAATGGTGTTTGAATTTAATTTGATATTATTATCCCAAATTGTGTAACGAATGTTTATCATAAAATCAACCGATGCACTTAAAGATATTATAATTTAAGTAATTGTCAAATAGTCCGTAAACACAATAAATCTTAAATTCCTAATAAACCAATGCTACCAATATTATAAGATATATTTATGAAAATTAATAACTCAATATTATATGTCGTTACCAATCTTGGAATATATTATTATATAAAGTTATTTCATTGTTTAAATATCTAAACAATGTAACTTTAAAGTAAAGTTGCATTAATTTTCCGATTGAAATAATTTTCGAATTGCGCCTAAATTCTAAATGTTAAACCCTAAATCCTAAAATCTAAGCTCTACAATGTATTTAAAATATAGTTATAGAAATTAATTACATCTAATTGTCATAACTACTTATTAAGATTATACAATACATCTCGCTATATAAAATGTTGATGATGGTGAACTAATCCATAGTAATAAATAATGATCCTTCACAAGTTATATGTGTGTGGCTAACCGATTCCTAAAAGTGAAAATTTGGAAATAAAAACTTAAGTTATATAAAGCACAACCCCAAAAATTTCAAAACATTGATAGATTTAAAGAATTCATATGTAACATGCTAAAAAAATAAAAATAAAAAAATCCCAAAGCAAGTCATATAATAAATAAAGTCAACCATACCTTCAAAGAATTTATCTATAATACATCCATGAACAATCACTTTTCATACCCACAGATTTATGATCTACAAAATAAATAACATATAACAAATGATGATTAGAGTTCCAAATTGAGAGCACTAAATAAAAATGACCAAGTTGAAATATACTTTTATTTTAGGTTAACTTTTATTTTAGAATCACAATTTCATATAGGGTAATAGTAATGGGTGTAGAAAAATGCATAAATGTATCGATTTTCTTGTTTTTATATCCTTTCTTATTGTTCTTTTAGGTTAACTTTTATTTTAGAATCAAAATCTTATAGAGGGTAATAGTAAATAGAGGAAAGTACCCCTAAATACCCACTCAACTATCAAATACCAAAATGGTACCTGTTTTTGGGCTAGTTTCATAAAATACCTAGAGCCATATTTGGGATAATTATACCCTCTAGGGTATAAAAGGGGTTGTTTGGTTGAACACCACTTTTTTACACCTTCTAATCTGACTTTTAGGTTCCAATTCCCCCCACTTTCACATTTCTAAATTTGAAGAGAGAGAAACACGTGAAACGAGAGGGAACCCAAAAGACGTTTTTGAAACCAAAGCAAACCTTAGTACCGGCGACAACTAACCTTCGTTCCGATATTTCAAGCAACCGTCGTTCAACACGTACGTCGGTGAGCCTCCTACTGCAACGAACTATTCTTACGCCGTCGAACCGAACCAGGTATCCCTCGACCATTGTCTCTGTTCGAGTTATATGCCTCAATTTATAAAGCTTCGCCGGAATACGTTTAGTACTCCGGTAGTTAGAATACTCCGTTGTTTTACACTGATAGTCGATGCTGTCGAGTCAGTAAGGGTATTTCGTAGTGTTTCTAGACCGGACGATGTTAGTTGATAGTTGTGTTGGTAGTGATGTCCGACTCCATCGATTAGAACCTGCCTTGGTTGAATCCTGAACGTGTACCGTCGTCTATCAGACCTATAGGGCTTCTGGTCTAACCGGTGTGAGTTTACGTAGGTTTGTTTGTCATCTAGCAATGTGTGATACCTTATCTATCGGGGTCTGGTAATCGTCTACCTGTCATAGTGCACGTCTAGCGGAGTATTATATGATTCTGGTCACGTCTAGCAATGTTGAAATGCAGTGAGGTATATGATGTTGTGTAGTAACTTGGAGAAGTGCTGTGTCGAAGAGTTAACGTATATACTGGTTGCTTAGTTTTATTGTTTTAGTTACCATGGCAGTACTAACTAGCTTCTTACGTAAATGTTAACAGGTAAACATGACAAAAACAGGAGTATTCTACAGGTCCGGGTTGGTTAGCATTATCAACGTACTCAGACGGGATATCATTAAAGCTGAACACATCGAGGCTGCTAGAGGAACCCCGTTCTATACCTTCCTGAAAACCTCGTTCGACTTGAGGAACGAGGTTCTGAAGCTTAAAAAGTTCCACTACTTGATCGAGGAGATTTTTGGTTTATACGATGTCAGATGGAAGTCTTTCCAGATTGGACGGAAGCATGTAAGGCTGACGAGGAAAGATGTGAAGGCGATATTTGGCCTGAAACACGGCAACGAAGAGATGCCTATGAGAAAATCAGGCGCATTTATCGCTCGGTACGCTGATGGAGCTGAGTTAGATTCGATTCTGATGAAGAAATATTTTTTGAGCCCAAGGACGAGGAGGAGCGGGCCAACAAACGACAAATCAGTTTCCAATGCGTTGATAAAGGTAAATATAGTCTGTTAGAATGTAGTCGTTTTTAGTTTATGCTGCAGGCATATGACGATGATACAAAAACCTGCATGTTTATGTACGTATATAGCGTAGTAGTATATTATATCTAGCAGTGTGTTAGCAGTATAATATTACGTTGGTGTTTGGTTTTATGCATCTAGCAATGTCTGGGTTCATATCTAGCAATGCCTTTAATTGTTATTGCTGTATTCTTAGTATGATGTTGTTGATTTTGTAGGAAGGGATCGAGAAAGCAGTCAGTGAAGGAGGGGAGGATGAAACGAAGGATGTTGCTCGGCTCTTGATACTTTTCATATGCTCGAAACTGTTCTTTTCAGTGTCCGGCGACGTCGTCGGGTGGACAGCAATATTCTACGTGGAGAATCTTGAAAAGATAAACGACTATGACTGGTCTGGAGCCATCTTGGAGAAGCTTCACAAATCACTGGACAAATGTATTAAGGCCAGGCAGCCTGCAAGAGTGATCGGATGCGTTGCTTTGCTGTTTGTAAGTACAATGGATTATGATCAGCATGTTTGTTACGAAACCGTTTTTTTAATGGTTAGTTATATTCTGTACAGCCGTTTCTTATGGAGCATATTTCGATAAACATCGACGTACCAAGGCCAAACATAATCCCTAGATGTTATAAGTGGTGGGGACTAGAGGGCAAGGAATCGACATTCGAAATGATCCAGATGGTTAGTGAGCTTAGGGACGACCAGGTATGTAACGCATCTATCAATGTCCATGTTATAATATCAAACAAATCGCATACACACGGTTCTTACAAACAAATCGCAACCATGAATATTAGAACAAAAATAAAATAAACATATATATCGATAAAAATATCAAACAAATAGCATACCATGTAGCATAACGTCATAACTTCAACATGTCCATGGATCATAATTGTCTGTAATTCGCAGTAATGATTATAATATTGTGCTGCTCAATGTATATTATACTGTATTTCTTAGGTTGTGGCCGATGAGTTGGTGTTTTCAGCGTCTGAATGTTTTGTTTATGGAGTAAATGATTCGCGGAGGAAGTGCGAAGTTGCTGGAGAAACAACCAAACAGAGGAGTAGGAAAAGAAATAAATCTGTTGCGAACTGAGGTATAAGAAGGAAGGTCAAACAGGTAGATGAAGGGGCTGGAAGTAAGAAGAGAATACGTTCGAACACTGAGGTTGATGATGATGTTACATTGGGGGAATTCATTGTGGAGAGGAAGGCAACAGCTGGTAAAAAGAAAGGGAGATGTTGAAAAACAAAAACAAACGTAGGTCTAGTATTCCAAGCTTTGGAGTGCTGTCGCAGTCGGTGTTGCGTGACAACAACAAGCTGAAAAAAAGAAGCCGGTTGCACCGGTTGAAAGTTGAAAACAAGCGACTCAAAATATCGCTTGAGGAAAGAAACGAAGAGGTTAGTGTTACTATGTTTTTTAAGTACTAATAACCTCTATATGTTGGTTAAACTGAACATAGGAAATGTTTAGATGTTGTTTGGTAGCAGCATGATTATAATTGATTTAGTAAACGTAACTATAAGTTGTCTATCAACGATAATATGCTGTATCAATCATTGTAAAAATAATGAACTATTTCATATGCTCATTTGATTCAGGTCGAAAAGTTGAAGAAAGACTTGGAGGAGCTGAAACACAAGCTGGAGGTGAAAGGTGAAAGAGTGGATGGTGAGGATGACCATCTGCTGAACACCTTATCAATGCCATTTTTCCGTATTGATGAAGTGATATTGAAACCGTGGATGCAAACGTTGCTGAGAAGGTGGTTAAGGAAACACTGGTTTACAAATCTTAGAGGCATGGATTTGTTCCGAAGAGGAACCAAACAGTTTCTGACACAGAAAAAGCAACAGAAGAAGAGGATGTTCAGGGGGAGACAACAGCAGAAGAACAACAGGAGCTTGAGATAGCTGAGGAAAAAGAAAGGGACGTACCGGAGGAGGAGAAGGAAGAAGTTGATGGAGGGTGTGTTCAATCCGAAACACCTGTTGAACCAATGGAAGAGAGTACTACACCGGAAGCTATTGTTGTTGATGTGTCTAGGAAGCCGAAAGGGACTACAATAACTGGATGTGACGCTGGTAATGAGAAAGGGTAGGTGGCAGAAGAATTATCACCCCTAACTCATGCTGCCGGTGCGCAAAATGAAGTTTTGGTAACTGCACAGGGACCCGGAGCTGGAAACAACGAGGTTGAACAACAGGAGCTGATGGTGGACAGAATTGATTTGTTGGACGAAGGTTCCAACGAAGGAACGAAAACACTGAAACAACTGTTGGAGGAGTCGCCAGAAACCGTAGATCAAGGACAGAATGCGGAGAAAGGTGAGGAAAAAGGAGAAGCTGACACAGTAGCAACTGCCGTGACGAAGATCGCAGCCACAGAACTACAGGGTTCATAACCTGTCTCTGAGAATGTGGTGGAGAATGTGGCTGAAGATGTAAGTGGATCTTAAAATCCTTAAGATTCTTAAATTGTCAGTAATTATGTTTTGGCTTGTTTTGGAATGCTTTAAACTCTAGGTTGGATAACATTTACAGTATCTGGGTTGTTTTTTGTATGAAAAAGTTGGTTTGACAGTATCTGTGTAGTGTATGACACGATTTGAATGATTGTCTCAATGAGTTTTAGTTGATGCATGTTTGACAAATCGCAAACCCAATATGTATATAGTCTGGTTGATAAAAAATATATAGGATACCGTTCTCGTTGCAAACAAATTGCAATGTATAGTAGGAGTAAATAGTGTTGTTCTATTTGAATATCATCTATCAATGATAGTTGTGCTAATCTCGCAATGTATGGTTTCCAATATTGTAATGTTATGTTATTAGGAAGTGGAAACAGCGGCGCCGGAAGACACACGACACTCTAATGTAAAGACCTTGGCATTCAGTGGGATTGAAAAAGAAGCAAAGTGCGAACAACTATCGCAAGCTGTCTCTCCATTAAAGGTGATACCAATTATCAACGGAGAAGAGCAATCCGCAGAGAAGATTGAAAAAGTGTCACAGGTTGAGCAATCTTCGTACGCAACACCACAACAACAGAAAGCAACATTTAACGATCTGATTGTCCGATCGGTTACACCGTTGGCTGACGATAGCTTTGTAGACTGCACTCAATCATTTTACGCAGAAGTTGACAAGGCTGTTGAAAATTCAAACGAGAAGAGACGTACACTGGACTCCATCGAGGAAGAACAAACAGACGTTGACGTAAGTAGATATTTTGTATTATCAATAAACCTTCAAAAAGTAATGTTAACAGTTTACTATAATGCTTTATTTTAGGTGCCCGTTGATGAAATGCCTGGGTTCAACTTACTTACTCCGACGCAGGTTCAACAACAGCAGACTGCAGTCGTAGATTGGCCGTTCCCGACAGAGACAACGAAACTGATCAATGTCAGTGAGTACGAGAAGGTGCTGAAACTCAAACAGGTTGAACAACTAGAAGATCCAGAAGTATGGTACTTGCCAACAACAGAGTTCTCATACACGCTTTCCATTAGTGGGACCGAGATAATGGAACTTCCTAACGAAACTCAAGTTGACTTCAAGGTAATAATGTTTCAGGTTGTATCTATCATAGTAAAATTGTTAGTCTAGCAATGTGTCTATGTCCGTCTAGCAATATTAATATGCAGCATCTAGCAATGTGTAAACCAATAAACCGTTGGTTATTCTTTTCAATAATTGTCATTCAACTGATTTGAGCTTGTAATTGTGTTTTCATAGGTAATAGATGCTTGGATATATAAGCTGTTAAAGGATTCAGATTGGAAAGTCCCTCTGAAAGGGTTTGATGATAAGTATTCATTTCTTGTGAGCGCCATTCAAATAATTGGGATTGCAACTGTAAGTTCCCAGGGAATTATTTGTGTTATATTGGAAACATCTACTTCCTGTAGTAATGACTTAAACTTACAGGGAACACTGGCTATCAAGGGAGATTTGTCTGTCATTGTGGACAAGGTTTTTGAAACAATGAAACCAGAAACATATGTTGCACTTGTTCCCTTTTGTACCGTAAACACGGCCGGTGTGAACCACTGGATGCTCCTGGTTATAGACATGGAGAATGGGGCTGCAAGGAGCTACAACCCACTGTTGCCGTGGAGCAAACACATTGCCGATAAGACGAAAAACACAGCTGATGCTCTGGTATGGAATTTAAATGATAAGGATCTATCTTGGTTGCCTATCTAGCAATGTCTCATACTATATCTATCAATGCATACAGTATTACATAGCAATGACTACTACTCGTAAGTCGCATAGTAACCATGGATTACTTGATTTTGCAGCTGGCCTATTGCATGAAGAAAAAATACATACCTTATGCAAAAGGTGGATACAAAATAAAGACTGTGTTAAATATCCCACAACAAAATAAGGATAGCCTTGACTGCGGGGTTTTTTTTTGTAAGTACGCAGAAGACATCATTACAAGAGGGTTTGTTCCGCGGGAATATGGAAAGGAAATGCCGGCCGAAACAAGAGCTAAAATATTTAAGCATTTCATGAATGATCGAAACACAAACAAACGTTGGTAGTATGTAATTTATTTTTTGGTACCCATTTTTATGATTCGGATAGATTAGCAATGGGTGAATTAGACAACTAATATGATTTCTGTTGGTAGTAGAAAAATCACGTGTAAACACAAATTTTCACATCACTATTACATCATTCAGTGTTGAATCTACTAATTTATATATGTTGTATCATTCAGAGTAGTTTTCAAGTTGTTAGCAAAGTTTTTATTATTACCTATCAAACGTGAACTAAACATCTAGCAATGTCTATTTGCGTAACTATCAGAATCCTAAACAGGTGGTGTATGTAGCTCTATACGAAATTCTTTTTAATCAGGCTTAAACTCAAGTAAATATGAAGGAAAATGTTTTTCTAAACTACCTTGGCATATCCCCCATTTGTTGCATGAATCAAGTTCACACCTGGGCAGATGTATCTAGTATTTTTTATGTTCTAGATATGACAGATTAATAGTAATTTATATCGCAATGTCTACCTTCTTATCTATCAGAGATTTAATAAATTATCTATCATACTTATATCCAAGTACATAGCAATGTCTACCAGTTTTATCTATCGGGGTTATAATCAAGTATGTATCGTAGTACGAACTACATATCTGTCAGACTAATTAGCTACTATATATGGATGTCCACATGTAAAAAAGTTTTGTTACGAACCATATAGTACACTTTTACATATCTGTGAGACTAATTATCTAGAGCAGATAGGTTTTAAATTTTAAATATAATATATCTAGTATTGTAAATTACTCGTAAATCGCATATAACATATTAGTGATGGACGAAATATATATATGGACTGGAGGATATGGTTATTGGTAGATGAGTAAAATTAATTTTTTGAAAGGACTTTTAACCACACCAATTACTCATTAGAAGTAAATGTGTTAAAACTATTGGTTAGATTGAAAGTTGAAAAGACAAAGGTAGATGGACTTGAATGATTTCTTAGGTGCGACCAAAGTCCCACATCCCACATCGGTTAAACATGGGAAGAAATATCAGTATATAAGCTAAGAATACATCTCCATTAGTGTGAGGCCTTTTGGAAGTGGACCAAAAGCAAAGCCGTGCGGGCCAGTGGGCCCAAAGCGGACAATATCACACTATTGTGGAGATCGGGGTATTCTTACTTATATACAAAGGCGGAATATACTGACCCAATATTCCTACAAATGGTATCAGAGCACCAGGCCCAGACAGAATGTGATGTGGTGGGTTGTGATGATGTGGGTGCCGAACATCTTGCCAGACAGAACGCGATGTGGTGGGTTGTGATGTGGGTGAAATTCTGCGAACATCATACTAGAAGCCAGGAGTCATACTCAAGGTGAATGATCATCTGGATAGATGGAGCGCCACGGCTCATCAAACAGGTGGCTTGATAAAGGAGCGGCGCAGATTCATCTAAAGATGGAGTGCCTGATAGCTCATCAAGCAGGTGGATTGATCAAGGAGCGGCACAGTATCATGGAGTAGGCGGATGGAAGTAAATTAAGAGGTCAATTGAGAGGAGGCTATAATGGTACTTTGTTCGAGATGAGGATTGTTAGGTGCGACCAAAGTCCCACATCCCACATCGTTTAAACAAGGGAAGAAAGATCAGTATATAAGCTAAGAATACATCTCCATTAGTGTGAGGCCTTTTGGAAGTGGACCAAAAGCAAAGCCGTGCGGGCCAGTGGGCCCATAGCGGACAATATCACACTATTGTGGAGATCGGGGTATTCTTAGCCTTGGGCATTGTGTTTTGCTTTGCAAACAACGAGAAACTCTAGCCTAAGTTGAAACCAAACCACCTTCGTTAATGGCACCTTCCTCACCTTTCTCACCAATGAACTCCATCGACAACGGGTGGTCAACTGACCACTACGTAGACAACAAGGCGTACAAGCGAACCACAACATCGGAGTACTCCGATGATGAAGAAGACGACTGGTCCGTTTGGTCTGAGGACCAAGAAGACCCCTACGGTTCATGGGACTCATGGTCGTTCGACGACAGTTATTAGTCTGACGATGAAACACTTCCAAAACGGAAGAGACGTAGGAACAATTGCAAGTGGGAAAAAGAAGAGGATGATGATTCAGAGGAGGGAGACGATGAGAAGTCTGAAGACGAAGAAGTGGAAGAAGAGGAAGAAGAAGAAGAAGAAGAGGAGGAGGGATCTGATGAAGATGATTCTGACTAGGTTTAAACACGTTCATGTAGTTTCATTTAATCATCTTTCTATTTTGTTGTTTTTAATGTTTTGTTTATGCTCTGTTGGACGGTAACTTTCACCAACCCTGTACAATAGTATCAGTTTTTGACAGGCTTGGTGTATTTCGAAGATCTGTAGCATTGAATGATTTTCTAGTAATGTTAAGGTTTTATTGCATTTTGCGTTCTCTATCTTACAATGGTGGGTTAATTTTTGTGCAACAAGTTAACATATGATATGAAGCAGTTGACTGAAGCAGTTTTAATTGCAGTTATCATACAGAATTGCATTGTATGTAAACTAACCTATCAGACTTAGGTTAACATTAAAAGAGCAGTTTATATAGACCTAATCTATCAGATGTAAGCTAACTTATCTCTCAACCACTGTTTATGTCATATTTATGTCATCAATCTATCTGGCTATTAAATAACGAGATGAATCAGGCAAGGGAGACTTAAAAGACCTCTTGAACAAATGCAAGTATGGTATTAGATGGATGTACAGCAAAACAGAAAACATAAATTGATGTATCTGTCAGATGTATAATCCAGGGTCTATCAATGTTACATAGAATGTCTATCAGAGTATAACAGCGTATCTAGCAATGTAGAAATGAATAGATATCAGAGTCTGAAACAAACAGATATGGTACATGTCAATGTTAAAAGTGTACAAAAACATAAGTCGAAAGATAAAGAGTGCTTATCTATGAGATGTAAAATGTTACAAAAAAATCGGTTTAAAATGTTTATAAATGGAGCATCACATGACCTCCTATTATGCCCCGATTTGAAACATGGACCACAACGGGACTGGCTGCTGGAAACTTCACCTCTTGATGGAATACGCTTTTTCCTCGGACGCCCATGTCGTCTTTTAACATTCGGGGGCATCACCACGGGCTCTCCATCATAATCTGCAGTACTGGATTCACCAAACTCTGTTATAGCCGGCATGTCTAATGAATAGCTGGACCGGTAATGCGCAGCACTGAAAAACGGCTCAACCAACGTCATAGGATCCTCGTTTAGAGATGCAATTGTAGCCAACGCATGAGCGCATGGGAAACATTCTTGCTGCCAAGAGCCGCATGTGCATTTGAAATCAAGTATGTTGACCACCATGGCTGGGTCTGACAAAACCTCAAAATAAGCGACAGAAGACTTGCGAACTAACCATGTCCGACTGCATTGTACATTCTCTTTGAACATCTTGTCAAACTCGGGGCACAAATGTGTGTTCCAACTTAGGCCCTCTCCTAAACATCGAGACATTTGAGTTATCAGAAGAGCTCTAATCCGGTCGACCAATTCAACTATAGGCAGATGGCACAACTTTTTAATATGGGAATTGAACGATTCAACAGCGGTTGATGCCATTGCCCCATACCGTTTGCCTTTGACATATGCCTGAGCCCATTTTTCTGGTGGCAAATTTCTTACAAAGTTGCCAATACGCTCACCGCCTTGGCACAAAAACTGACCAAAACGTTCATTAAAAAGTTCCACCGTCGGGGCATAAGCACAACTCTTAAACATCACTAGCATATTTTGTTTATAGACTCTGTTAGTGTGTTCAAGAGCTTTAGTCAAGTTCTGGATAAGATGGAAGATACAATAAGCGTGGTAGTCAGTAGGATAAAGAGTTGCGACAGCGCTAATAATACCAGCATGACGGTCTGAAATGAAAGTTATTTGGTGCCCTAACAGATGAGGTTTTAAACTTTCCAAAAACCAAAACCAGTTATCTGAGTCTTCACTACCAAATATACCAAAAGCTACGGGGAAGAGACCTGAAACGGAAACGATACAGTTTAAAAACAGTACTACATTGACAGGGGCGAACAGACTCAAATCGCAATGTATATGTAACATATCTTTCAGACTAAGGAAGCCTGTGTAATAATCAACGTAGCACAGTATACAATGCATAAATCGCAATGTCAACATAACTAAGATAGCAATCAATAATAACAAATACAACAGGGTATGTAACCTAATCTATCAAACAGTTCACGTAAATCGCAATCTATGTTAACTTATATAGCGGACTAAACGTATATTGAAACATGGAGTGACCGTTGTTTCCATCTTTTGCCACTGCTGAAAGCAACACGCCACCATGCTTCCCTGTTAGGTGGGTTCCGTCAACGTACAGTAGAGGGCGGCACGAATGGAAACCCTGAAGACACGCCCCAAACGCTATAAAACAACGACGGAAAACATTGTCGGGAGCCAAATCCAGATGGCAGTCCGTAGTAATGTCACGACTCTTTAGTCTCTTGAAGTATGCTTTTAGCAATCCGAAAGAGGTATTGCTATCTCCAAATACAACACGATGGGCCTTCTCCAACGCATTCCAAGATAGACGATATGAAATGTCTAAACTGTAGTCTTGCTTGATGGTGGACTGTATAGTCTTAGCTGTTACAGATTGGCAGTTCCGTAGAGAATCGTGAATTTCATCAGCAATCAAATCGGACGGCAGATGCCTACTTTTCTTCTTTGTGAATACGGGACTGCACGTATGGGTACTGACAAATCTTTTAATTGTCATCAAACCGGTCTTAGAATCAACAGAAGCATAAAGCCTCCATTTCCAGCCGTACGAATCTTTGTTTACACAATAAACGGTGATCTTGCTGAAGGTATTGTGCATGTACCTAAACGCAAAACCATTCTCTAATGTGTAACAAGATAAGGATAACCTCAGACCTTGAGCACCATCTGGAAAAGACTGTCTAACACCGATGATAGCTTCTGCCCATCCGGTTGTAGCTAGATGCCTTTTTTTGGGGGTTGAAATGGCCAAACAGCTACTGCTTTCACCGCTAGTTCGTTGCATATGAGAGGATTCTTCGAACAGTTGAACAGGTTGTTTACGTTTAATGGCGGAGCCTTTATCAGCAACATGTTCTTCAATAAGAAAACTAACACTCTTCAGACGCTCAACATCAAGGTAACATTCCAACCCAATAAAATCGGTCTCTTTATTAAACATACAATTATTCTGAGCAATGCAAGAGTACGTAATGCTGTAGTTTCCTCTAACAAGCCATTGCCATGTCTCCTCAATGTACTGTTGAAAAGACTCGTAGTTTTCGAATTCGGACAACGGAACAATAGCTGTTTCCCTACCAAATTTGAAAATGCAAACTTTTGGTTTCGACATTGTGTACCCTGAATTGTAGGAGTTTTGGTTAGTTTGTTGTAGGGAAGCGTACAACAGTTGAATGTGTTACTGATATAAGTAAATGGTTGAACACATCTAGCAATATCCCGTAACTAACATATCAGGGTATATGCATTAGTGGTCTATTTTTCAACACATCTAGCAAACTGTGATAACTAAACTATCAGGGTATATGGAGTCATGGTCTATTTTCCAACACATCCAGCAACCTATTATAGCTAACATATCAGGGTGTCTGCAGTCAGTGGAGATGGTTGAACACATCTAGCAATATCCCGTAACTAACATATCAGGTATATGCATTCGTGGTCTATTTTCCAACACATATAGCAAAATATCATAACTAAACTATTAGGGTATATGGAGTCATGGTCTATTTTCTAACACATCTAGCAACTTATTAAAGCTAACATATCATGGTGTATGCAGTCAGGGGATATGGTTGAAAAACATCTAGCAATATCCCGTAACTAAACTATCAGGGTATATGGAGTCATGGTCTATTTTTCAAGACATCTAGCAACTTGTCATAACTAACATATCAGGGTGTATGCAGTCAGGGAATATGGTTGAAACACATCTAGCAACCTGTCATAGCTAACATATCAGGGTGTATGCAGTCAGGGGATATGGTTGAACACATCTAGCAATATCTCGTAACTAAACTATCAGGGTATATGGAGTCATGGTCTATTTTCCAACACATCTAGCAACCTTTTATAGCTAACATATCAGGGTATATGCAGTCAGTGGATATTTTCCAACACATCTAGCAACCTATTATAGCTAACATATCAGGGTGTATTCAGTCAGGGGATATGGTTGAGCACGTCTAGCAATATAACGTAACTAAATATCAGGGTATATGCATTCGTGGTCTATTTTTCAACAAATCAATCTACCTATTATAGCTAACATATTAGGGTGTGTGCAGTGATCTAGCAAACTCTACCATACATTAACAGGCAACAAATCGCAGACTTTAACACACACAAATCGCAACCTATATAACAGAGATCGAAAACTGAAATTTCTTACCGGAGTGTTATCGGAGCCGGTATCGATGCTTTGAATCGACCAGAAACATATAGTAATAAGTTTCCTGCCTGAAACGTACATTATATGCGAGTCTATAATCGATTTCGAAAATGGAAAACGATTTTGAAACTGAAAACTCAGGTCCGATACTGACCTGAAAGCTGTAACGTCGGAGTTGATTTCAATGGTTAGGAGGCTGATAAACGGTGGAGCTAGGAGGCTGATAAACGTTGCAAAATCGGAGCTAGGAGGT
Source organism: Limnanthes douglasii subsp. nivea (assembly GCA_036936605.1). Lineage (NCBI taxonomy): Eukaryota > Viridiplantae > Streptophyta > Magnoliopsida > Brassicales > Limnanthaceae > Limnanthes > Limnanthes douglasii. The sequence continues at coordinate 38,778,911 of JAUPFV010000002.1, forward strand.
TGAGTCGACGACAAATGAATGAGCTAGGAAACTCTCGGCGACACTCTCTGTAACTGACGGCGTCGAACCGAAATTCCAGAGTTCGCCGGTGATCGGAACTCTCTTCGACGGTTGTAGCAAGGTTCGCCGATGGTTGCGATGTGTAGCCGGTGGTGAGATAGTGTCGCTGGAGCTGGTGTGATCAGCCTACGTTTTTTGAAACGAACATACGTTCTTGAAAAATGGGTTGTTTGTTAGGTTAGGAGAGATGAGAGAGAGAGGGGCTAATAAATTCAAAATTCAAAATTCAAAAGTAATAAAGAAGGTGCTGAAGCCAAAAGGGACCATTTTTCAAAAATTAACCCTTATATACTAGGTTGAGATTATGGTATTAAAAAAAGTATTAGAAGTGGATATGTTTAATGAGATGGGTATTAAGTGAGCATTAACCCATTTTTGGATACTAGGTTGTAATAGGTTTGGCTAAAAGGTATTAGTGTGTCATTTCCCTAGTAAATATACTTTTAGATACATTATATAATATAATCAGAAGTCGTTTCATATTAACCTTTACATCGGTCGTAGTAATGCTAATAGAAGAAGAAAGTTGGAAGCCCCAGTGAAGAAGAATCTTATTGAAGGCGTGCTCCCGAACATAAATGAGAAGTAAGAAAGATAAACCTAAAGTGATCAACATTCTTTTGTATTTCATGGACACTGTGCAAGAGAGGGTTAACTAAGATACTACTCTGGTGCTTAGCCGTAACTAATTGAGAATAAAGTGCTCAATGTGGATACAATACCCTCCACCGAATATTATTCCTCTATGTTTATTATTGGCAAAAAATAATAGAGGAGACAAAGAAAAAAGTCAAACAATATGACACATGTCAGCGATTCGTCAACTCAATACATATCCCGGAAGTACTATCGGAAACAATAACTAAAACTATCTCATTCGACATATGGGTTTAGATATTGTGGGACCTTTACCAATAGTTTATACTAGTTTTAGTAAATTACTTCTCCTAGTGGATAGAAATACAATCACTAAAGAACATCATGGCAAATGAGGTAAAAGTTTTTTTTATAAGTTACAGGTTTGAAATTTTAAGGATCATAGTGCAATCCAATATAAAATGATAAAATTACAAGGTTTTGCCCCTAAAGGGAAATAAAAAAAATATTGCCTCCCGCATTTTCATGCTCGCGGAGCATGAGGAAGATGTTTGAGGGAGCAACTGGAACCTGACCAATAGTTTTTACAAAAGGTCGTTGGAGCCAAGGTGGTCTATCCTCTCCAATCTGTTTTATCGTTTCTCACCTAAAATATTTTGGTTGCAGAGCTCTTTTCGTTTTTAGATGTCCAGATTTTTGTTTGAACATGCTCTCCTATTAGTGGTCTCTCCTGATACTTTTATATTTAGCTTTTCACTGTCCTCGCTACGTTGGTCTCTCTTGTCTTTTTTATTTAGTGAAAATAGGATAGTTTAGTGTTTTTCTTTTGTTTACAACAAGTGGCGGCATTTGTATTTATTTAGCCTACTTTGGTGTGTCCTCTCTAATTTATACCACTATGCCTTAAAGGTATGGCTCAAATTAAATATTTGATATAGTTTTCATTTGAATTTTTCGACATTGAAAAACATAAATGTATCGATTTTTTGGTTTTTATATCCTTTCTTATTGTTCTTTTAGGTTAACTTTTATTTTAGGATGACAATTTTACAGACGGTAATAGCAAAAATACTTTTAGATCCATTATATAATATAATGAGAAGTACGTGAGAGAGAGCCGGAACGCATTTTGATAGGCGGCGCATGGAAAGTTTTGTTAATTTTGTCTTGTACCAATGACTTCATCAGGTTAAGGGCGTTGAAATGTCTTATTTCCTGTCATTTTCTGAATCGGATTTCTTCAAGATAATGTTTCTGAATCGGATTTCTTCAAGATAATGTACTCGGTAGGCATGAAAGGACCAGCGATAATATCAGATTTCCCCTAGAACATAATGCAGACTTGGTAGGCGATAGGCATGAGAAGAGGGACGACTTGTCCAGCATACAGCTAACTACATTAGGAAAGAGATCAGAGTATCACGAAATAATATTCCTATTCATAAGAGTTAACTTTTTATATATATATATATATATATATATATATATATATATATATATATATATATATATATATATATATATATATATATATATATATATATATATATATATATATATTATTTATTATTATTATTAAATTTCTCATCATAAAAAATTTCTTATTATTTTTGTTGGATTTTATGATTTTTAATAATATTATTATTTTCAAAAACATGTAAAATCTAATTTGTAGGGATATTTCATTATAATTTTGTCTATTTTTACTACTTAGACACTAGTATAAAACAATTCATTTCACAAGTTCGTTTTGTTTTTTCAAATTTGATTTTTAACACAATTAAGTTAATTAATACAAATCTAATAATGTTTTTTGAATTTGATTTTATTCTTTTGTTTTAGTGGTTCTTTAAGATTTAGTTTTTTGAAATTAAAAAAATTGAGTTTTGTATTTTTTTAGTTGTTTGTTAGATATTTTGTTAGTTGTATATTGTACAGTATTGATAGATATGTGTTTTGGATGCTTTTGTGTCAAAAATGGGATTAATTTGAGTGATTTAAGTTTTGATGTAGGATAAACAAGTGTGGTTAGTAAGCATAGTTCATGCTACATACATTTTATTAGTCGCATACTGGGTGAGATTAAAGGAAATCTTCAGTGTGCGTACGACAAGGTTCATCGTACATTATGTCGACTAAAATATAGTTCATCATTCATGTTTACGCGATGATAATGAATGTTTAGTGCAAGTCACGCGCCACTTAGTTACTTTGTGTTGCTTGTTATATAGAACTATTACATGCTTGAATATATGGTTTTATGACTCATTTTTAAACGCCGTGAAACCGTTTTAAGCTAGTATAGATATTGAATTGCATTTTTAAGTAGAAAATTTTCATGTTCGTTGAGTTATATGATTTTTGTTAAAACTTATTTTGTAAGCTTATTCTTGTTTAGTTTTACATGACATCTTCCCAACATCGTGTTCTAATTGAACATTCAATGTCGGAAAATGATTGAACTTCTTCTTATAGAAAGACTCATTTCATTGTATGAGTGGGTAGCAAAGTTGCACCTAGCGGTCCAACAGGACCGACCAATGATCGGGTATTTCTTAACACTACTAGTCACGTTCATAGCTTGTACTTGGACTGCAAGAAGCACGAGGCGTGTAACATCTTCGACAACAATGTAAGTTTTTCAAAACTATATGTTATGATAATAATTCACATTTTTTTTTATGTTTTATGTATATTATAATACATACCTGATGTGCCATATCTGGGTTAAGAATAACTTGTGTTATATAGGGTGCAAACCGAATTCGATATGACCAAATACATATGTTAGTGCAAAACCCTCCGGTGAGAATGTATTAGCTCAACACATATGGCAGTTTCGAACATATTTTCTAGGTGGAGGTATGTGATGATGTCATGACGATAGGCGAGAGATACGATTGTTTACTTGAGAGATACGATTGTTTACTTGAGAGATACGATTGTTTACTTGAGTGATACACTTGTTTACTTGAGTGCTACCGTCTTTCACACCACTATCATGGTCTTGGATAATTTATTTTTATTTTGTTAAGAATTTAATGATCTTGTATAATATTTTTAAGATGTCTATTATCATGTGTATCTTTTGTTAACACTATCTTTTATGATATTTTACAATATTTTTTTATTTTATTTTACTTAGTATTGTTACTAATCATGGTGTCCTAATCATCTTATGAACTTTTATATATTTTTTTTATTCCAAATTTTTAAAAACCAGTGCGTTAAAGTAGTTGAATGCCTAATATATGCGACACATATCGAGCATGACCTGCGACTAATTGTTATGTACGGATATTTAAATAAAATATTTTAAATAACAACGTGTGATAATATTAAAAAACATACAGAAAACAACAATATTATATTAAAAGTGGTAATAATAACAATAAAAGAAGACCTGACCAAGTGCCAAGCCTCTTTAGGGACACGCAATAGGGTTTAGAATGACCTCGCCATGAACAAGCCACAAGCCATGCCTACAGGCCATGCAAAACGACCTTATCTATGATCAAGCCTTCACATAGGCTATGCAATAGAGTCCGACCGACGTCGCCGCAAAAGGAGAATTTGTAGACGTACACAAACAACGTACAAACGTTCGATTTGGTAAAGAATCTCACCCTAAACTACACGTTTAAAACACATACATTCTCCACAACGACATTTATATACAAAGGTAATTCCAAATTTCTGCCATATTAAACGAGGGTTTGATAATACAAATCGCGAAAACATGGCCTTAGTGTTTGCCCATACCAACATTAGTTACATAAATTAAACATCCCACTTCTCGCTAGGATTTTTGTTCAAAACATCCTTAGAGCTATCCACACCTATCCTCGAATCACCCAACATCAATCCCAAAGTCTGCACAATAGGGACTGCACTTCCTTCAGGCCAAGCCGAACGAGTAGGAAGCATCCCAACCTCCACATGTTACTGTTCTTCGGTTTCTAATTTTTCAAGGAAACCCGGGTTCATCCCTGAGTTCAAAGTTAATAGCTCTTGTACAGCCTGGCTTACTTTTTGCGCCACCATAGCCATCGCTACTTCCATAACTTGGGCCTCTCGCTCGTCTAAATCGGTCACCTCTTTCTTTTGCAGCTTCTCATGCTCGCGCACTGTATCAGCCTTGATTTTCTCCAGCACCGCGGTTAACCAGAAAGTTAGAGCAGCGATACGTTCCGTCTGATCCTCTACTCTTTTTGCATGAGCAACATTTTGGGCTAGTAGTGTGCTGCTTTGAGTCATTACCATGTCATTCCACTTTGCTAACTCATTATTTTGAGCAAGCATCGTGACATTACCAGCAGCAAATTCCCTACGCGTCGATTCGCTTGCTTTCAATGAGTTCTGTACGGAGGCCAACTGTTGGCGCATGCCCTCATTCTCCTGCAAATATCTTTCCTTCCTCACTTTAGCAGTACCATAGGCATTTTTGAACCTCGCCACCTCGATCGTTAGCCCATTTACTGACCCAAAAAACATGGGCTCATGCCTCCACTTCTCTATGACCGCATAATCTGCGTTGGACCTCATCCGATATGACAGCACCACGGAATTATGATGCATCTGTACAACCACGCAACAATACAGAAAATAGTTTATCTATGCAACGAATTTACATAAAGTAAAGACTTATGTCACAACACGTACCTCAATGTCTAACTCCACTTGCCTTTGTAAAATTTCACTCATCGGCAGTTGGTCATAAAATGAGAGCTCCAGAAGACGTCTCAACTGCTCGAACATAAACATAGAGGATGATGGTATCACGACTCCAAGAGGTAGGAACTCCACTGTGGAGGACCCATCCTTTAGCGTCTTTGATTCCTTCCATTAAACGATGACAGATCATGGATCACAACGTTAACAGTCCTCGAACGAGACCCTACCTCCTGCACTATTGAGCCTGAGGGACGAACACCACCAGTCTTCACAAAATGCTCTATCTTTTTTGGCTATGTCCTCTGAGATCTACTTCTTTGTAGGCCCCTCTATGTGACCCTTATCCAAAAATATCACTTTAGGAATCTTCACAGGTTCGTTTTCGGAACTTTGCACCACGACCATTTCTTCCTGGTCTCCATTACTACGAGAAACATCAATACCATTGTCATCTACCAGCTGGAACCTCCGAACTGAAAGTGGCACCGCGTCAACTACCACTCCTGCTCTCTTCTGTAACGGAGTCACCTGCTCCTCCAGATGTTTCTCATCATCTCGAACCGACCTTGTTCGATCTTTCTTCACTTCAACAGGGGAGGAGCATCATCTTTAACTCCTTGGTTTACCTCCCCCATTTTACGAGCCCCACTTGTTTCGTTTTCATTTTCCCGTTGGCAAGGCAAGGAAGATGAGCTCGTCGCTTCTTTCACTTTACGAGTTTGGGGAACCCCCAACCATACCCAGCCGTATTTCGGTCCTTATACCTCTGCTCCATCAAAGCACACAGACGATGAGTTGTTTCCTCTTCTCCACTTCCTGCCATAGTCACCTTATCGTCCTTCGTAATTACCAACTCTAGAATAGGCCACAACCCTGCCTTCAAATAGTTGATCTGCATGAACAGATGAACAAGTTCATGAAGCCACGTCCCACTCGCTAAGTTAGCAACTTGAATATGAGGAATTTTTTTGCTTCTTCCTCTAAACCCTCCTTACACCACTCATGGGTGCCTTCCTTCACCTGCATCACATAATGTTTGGGTTAGTATATATTCACCATATTTCCAAATGCAAAGTTGAGAAGAACCCTTCTTACACTTAGTCTTCGATCACCCCTCCAACTGTAGATTCATCAGGGCATTCTCATGTTTCCAGTTTCCCGATACAAATATAAAGGAGTTTTTTCAGTTTTTATCGTAATTAGGGAGTTCAACTATTTTTCTACACCCATTAAAGTGAAAATAAAAGAATAGGGATTTCAACAATTTAGTCACATCTACGACCACCAATAGATCGACTAGACGTATTGAGATACGTAAGAGCTTTGCACTCAGTACTACGTTGAGTAAGACTCTCCAACCATTAGCAGCCAACTGGGTAGGGCACAAACCTATGAAACTAAAAAAATCTCGTATAAGCAATGGCAAGGGTAATCTTAAACCCTAATCAAACACATTAGTATAAAGGCAAGTCTCATTCTCCTTTTCCTGATATGGGTGTTCACCAACCTCTGGAACCCTAATGGTTACATCGCTTGAAATTCCATACCTAGTCCTAAAACTCAACAATCTCGGTTCATCCAAATACCCATACAGCTAATCGGTCGAAGTAGAATTTTAAATCCAAAGGATCTTTGAACTCCTTTTCTGTGGCCTTCACCGAATTTGAAGGCCTCTTCACAACCTTTTTTGGGGACATTTAACTGCAAGGAGCCAAAAAGTGGGGTAAGTTTAAAACTGTTCAGTTAGAACTTTAGGAATAAGCATACCAGCCAACCCAGTGGCGTCCATAAGGCATTCATTTAGGGTTCACAGTCATACAACTACATAATTATGGTCTTCATTCAGAAATATACAACAAAGGAATAACGAGGAAGAAAGATTAGGAAGAGAAATCGGATTACTTTTTTTGTCGCAACGTAACTTGGAAGAAAGAGTCGAGTTTTCGTTCTTTAGCCTGCAGAGGATTCAAGTCAAGCAAATAAACCGATGTTTCTCTTTCTTACTGAAACACTTGCTTAAAAGATTTTATTTTCAAAATCGATTGAACTTTTCTAGGTAAAAGCTGCCCCACATGCGATGAGATGGCAGTTGTCACTGTCAAGTATATGAATCGTGAAGTTGGTTATTCCCAAGCACCGTTTTGAAAGTTTAAACAGCTCCGTTATCAGAAAAAGTGCTACCAGATGGACATGTGTCTCACAGAACCTGAAGCGCCCATATTGTAATAATTACTATCACATGTCACCACTTTATTTCATTTTCCATTCCGTCTGTTATGCAACGATTTCCAAGTTAACCATATTTTATTTTCATTTATGCATTGTGTGTATATCACACACAATCCTTGAACTAGGGATAGTGCCCTGATGAGGGAAGGATCATCATTCAACAAAGTCGAACATAGGGAAATATAAGAAGATGAGCATAAACCTTCAATAGGCAAACGATAAAGTAAAAGATCATATCTACAACAGTTCAGACCGACAGGAGTGCTAATGGGTGATAACAGAGGTTATAATCGAGCAGAGCTCCTTCGTCAGTGACATTACAAAGACAGAATATAGAGTAGAGCTCCTGCAAGTATCAAGCAGAGTAGACCTCTTGAGAGATACAGAGCTCCACGACCGAACAAGGATCCTCCATAGAAAATGGCTCCTTAGGAGTTCAGAGTAATTCTTGGATTTGAACTTCATTATTGAGCAGAGCCACGTTATAGTGTAGCTTAGATCAACAACCCGACCAATTGCGAGCAGAGTAGGCCCAACTGAGCTGAAGCAATAATAACGGAAAGTGTAATTAAGGAGGTCAATTAAATCTCCAGACCATGAATGAGTCCATGATTGTTTACTTGAGTGTTACCATCTTTCACACCACTATCAAGGTCTTGGATAATTTATTTTTATTTTATTAAGAATTTAATGATCTTGTATAATATTTTTAAGATGTCTATTATCATGTGTATCTTTTGTTAACACTATCTTTTATGATATTTTACAATATTTTTAATTTTATTTTACTTAACATTGTTACTAATCATGGTTTTCCAATCTTGTTATGAACTTTTATATATATCTTTATTCCGAATTTTAAAAAACCATTGTGTTAAAGTAGCTGAATGCCTAACATATGCGACATATATCGAGCATGACCTGCGACTAATTGTTATGTACGGATATTTAAAAAAATATTTTAAACAACAACGTGTGATAATATTAAAAAAACATACAAAAAACAACAATATAATATAAAAAGTGGTAACAATAACAATAAAATAAAATAATATGGGAAACAAATACATTAGTTTAATAAAATGAATAAAAATAGATGTACGAGATACGAATAAACAGAATTTTAAAAAGAGTAATACCGATAAAAAAATATATAATTTTAGGCATTTAGCTTCAACATGAGCATTCTTAGTGAGGCAAAACTTCATATTTTCCGTCATATATTTTTGTTGGAATCATTCAAACTAAAATAAACCGCCATGCACGCCTATTAACTAATTTTGTGCTAGAGGTCAGAACTTGTAAGCTTGAAACTGATTTTATATATTCGAACTTAATATAAAATTCTTCATAAGTGACATTAAATACGCATGCTATTTACAGTTTATATCATATTGATTTTTAGTAAGTGGTTATCTTCTTGTGTACTTTATTCCATTTCAAAAAATTAAAATATTGGTTTCTTATTATAATAAAATGAATGATGGCTAGGTCAAAAAATTAAAATTCTTATATATAAAATATCAATTAAACATAATGTAATCCAACAATATTAATTAAAATCCGACATGTGTCATATGTATATGGATATTAAAATAAACGAGAACGAATAAATTGTTGACATTTATATTAATGTCATCTACGAGATATTTGATTCTTTCCGGCTTTGAACAGTAACTCATCCCTCGACTATCGCACTTGGTGACAAATAGTCCATGGACTTTCAAAAGTCCGTTCGTAGTCCCTCGACTATCCAGTTTGGATAAAGTTAATCCCCTCGCATGTGTTGACTATCAATATTTTTGACAAATAGTCCTTCAACTATTCATTTTCAATAAATTTAGTCCTTTGACTTTCTATTTTTGATAAAGTTTGTCCCCTTAAGAAACATGCGCATGGGACTAACTTTATCCAAACTGGATAGTCCAGGGACTACCAACGGACTTTTGAAAGTCCATGGACTATATGTCACCAAACTGGATAGTCCAGGGACTAGGAACGGACTTTTGAAAGTCCAGGGACTATCTGCCACCAAAGTCGATAGTCCAGGGACGAGTAACTGTTCAAAGCCGATTTTTTCCACACATGATGAGTATGGTTAAATATTGCTTAATCACTCACATTAATAAGATATGTTACTAGATCTCTCACAATCATCAGTTACATTACTTGTTCAAGTAAACTAAATAATTTAAAAATAATCAAAACAAGCATTACACAAGTAATTTGAAAAGAAAAATAAAAAATCATTATATTAAATAATCAAGGTCAATAAAAATCTAAACTCCACAATGCATTTAAAATATATTTATAGAAATTAATTACATCTAATTGTCATAAGTACTTATTAATATTATACAATACATCTCGCTAAAAAAATGTTGATGTTGGTGAACTAACTCATAGTAATAAATTATGATCAGTGCTAACTTGTGAAGGTTGTTTTGACAATATTCAAATATTTGTTAAAGGGTCGTTGTATGTGTGCGGCTAACCGATTGCTAAAGGTGAAAATTTAGAAATAAAAATTAAGTTATATAAAGCATAACACCTACAGTTTCAAAACATTGATACACACTTAAAGAATTCATCTCTACCATACTAAAAAAATAAAAATAAAATAATCCCACGGAAAGTCATATAATAAATAAAGTCAACCATACCTTTAAAGAATTTATCTATAACAATCTTATTATAACATAAACGACAATACATCCATGAACAATCTGTTTTCATACTATTATGGAAATTAGTTTTTAGGATTTAATTTAAGAACAATGTAAATTCATGGACTTGATTGTAATTAGTGTACATTTTGTCTTTAATTTACGAATGTTGTAAGTTTTAGGAAGCTATTATGACTTTACATAATTTGTAAGGACTAAATAGCAATTATTCCGTTTTTGTAACAGATTCAGTTATTTAACTAAGTCTTGGCTCCTCTATATAAAGCACCACACAGACCTAATAAAGGGGTTGAACACTTTTTACTTGAAACTCATTTTTTACTTGTGTTTTCTCTTTCTAAAAACTCTAAAGTACTTTCTCTCTCTAGAATTTCTCTCTAGCAATTTACCTAAGCAAATCAAAACCTTATTGAATTGGCGACTCCACTGGGGACTGAGCAGAAAAACCAGTAGCTTATTCGTTTGGTGATATTCATTAACTCAAATTCATAAGAAGAATCCCAAAAATAATAATCCTATACTTCAATCAGCGTTAGAAACAGTGAGAGATTATTTCCAAAAGAATGAGACTAATGGGAATAGAACTGATGGATCGTCTCTGGTCCAAGTTCGATCTGATTTTGAGACAAAAATTAATCAACTTCTTGATATAATCAATGCGTTGAATGAAAAATATGAGCAAAAGGAACAAGAAATACTCTCTGCTAGGATCAGATCTGAGGTTAGGCAGGAGTTGGAAAATACCGATGTTGAAGGTCAGTCAGATCAATCTTTCGATGATAAACATGCTAAGTTTGAGCATAAAAAAGCTTATTTTGTGTCTCATAAAGAGAGATATTCATCTCGAAAGGATAAGAAAGATAAGCAAAAGTTTATAACATATAGTGATGATGAGGTAGAAAGCTCAGCTTCAGGATTTAAGAGGCATAGAGGTTCTTCGAAGAGAGAATCAGAAAGAGATTATTCAATGAGATATAAAAATGAGAGCAAGTCTAAGAATCCTCCTCAATCAACCTGGCATAAATGAAATCCTTTGAATCAATATGTAGAGACAGACAGGAATTTGTATGCTACAATGGGGACCGATGATCAATTAATTCAAGGTGTTGATTGGGGGAAATCTCCATTAACAGATGAAATTCGCTCTATAACGCTTCCGAAGTGTTTTGATATTTCGAAGGTTGAAAAGTTCGATGAGATGCAAGATCCCGATGATCACATCGAACAGTTCAAAAATTATATGATGAATTACGACCGGCTTGTTTGTCGTGCTTTATCTCAAACTTTTAAAGGAACAGCTCTCAAGTGGTACAACAAAATTCGGAGGGGGTCCATTTCAAATTTCAGGGATTTTTATACTGCTTTTCGAAGGCAATTCGTTAGAAGCAAGGAAATAAGAGCTAACGGTGATACAATTATCCAGTGTAAGCGAGCACCATGAGAAAAATTGAAAGATTATACTAAGAGGTTTGTGTTAACCAAAGCAAGTTTAGATAATTGTGAAGAGGATGTGGCAATTGCTATTTTTCGTCAGGGTTTGTTGTCAAGGGATCTGGGTTATGAGACGTCAAAGAGAAGGGCTTTGACTTTTGGAGCGTTTATGGCTGAGGTCGATGATCAAATTAAGGTTGAAGAATCTAGCAGAGTCCGAGGGGCACCAGTTAATACTTCAAAGAATTCGGGACATGCATCCAATAATAAGGGGCATCCCTCGAATGGAAATGACACTGGTAATGAGAATAATCAGCAGTCGAGGCAGAAGAATATCAATTTTCCTCATTCGAGTGATGGATATTCGAACCACACTTAATCCAACAATTACAACAGACCTAAGCCGAATACTTGGGTTAGGCCAAAGTACTATGCTGATTTAACAGAGAGTGTTTTTGTTATTTGGGATAAAACTAAGAATTCTGTGAACTTTAGGACACCAGCTCCTATCAGCAGACCAAGGGAAGAAAGGAATAATAAATTTTCTAGGTATAATGATGACATTGGGCATGATACAAATGATTGTATTTCTTTGAAAAAATAAATCCAATATTTGATTGAGAATGGGAAGCTTTTGACTTATGTGAAGTCACATGGAAGTGCATCACAGAATAACGGTGCATCAACTTCAAAGGTTGCATAGCCAGTTGATAATTTAATGATTATGGATTCACAGGTTGAGTCATTCGATGCTTCTGATGAATATGTTGAGAAGGATCCAAACAGGTTGCTTCTGATGGCAGTCGAGGAGCCTGTTGAGGTTGTTTCTATAGAAAAGGGACATGTTCGGGAGTTATGCAACTTTTTCAAATCGTTAGCAATTTTTGGGGGCGATTCAATTACTGGAAATTCAGACAGCTCAAGGAAAAGGCATGTTGTCAACTTGACAACTCAAATTGAAGGGAGGATGTCAATGCATTTGTATGGGAAGAAAGACATTCATTTTGTTTTGTTTGATGAAGATCAATTGAGAGGAACTGCGGGACCACATGAGGATGTTGTGATAATCGGAGCTGAGGTGGTTGGCGTCGAAATTTGACGTGTGTTGATTGAAACTGGCAGTTCTGCCAATGTTCTTTTTAAGTCCATCTATGATAGGATGACAAACCCTCATTGGATTACACAATCACATTGTACAATTATTGGATTCACGGGTGTAACAACTCGTGTTGTTGGGGAATTCGAGGGAGAAGTTAGTTTGGGGCAAGGACCATTTAAGAAGAAGGTTCAAGTGCTTTTTGTGGGGGTGGACTGTCCCACAATTTATAATGCTATTTTTGGAAGGTCACGGCTTTCAAGAATATATGGGGTGGTATCAACGGTCCAGCAATGTTTTAAGTACGTGGTTGAGTTGGAGTAGTTCATGGCGATCAAAAGGTTGCTAAAGAATGTTATGCCACTGGACTTAGGGTCCGAGAATCCAGTATTGGATATTTGATGCGAGAATAGCAGTTAGAAGAGGTTCCTCGGAGTTTGAAGAAAGGGTTGACGATCCAAGGGAAACTCCAGGGTCTTTAACAGTGAGTGAAGAAATAGAGGAGTTTACTTCTTCAGTTGGAACTTTATTGACCCCTACTCTACGTCAACAACTGCTTAATTTTTTGTCTCAGAATTTGGACTTCTTTGCTTGGAAGACAGAAGATGTAATAGGAGTACCTATCAAAGTAATTCGACATAGCTTGCCCATAGATACGAAGGTTAAGACAATGATTCAAAAAAGAAGAGTATTTTCATCGGAGAAAGCGGAAGTAATTGTTGCATAAGTGGATCGATTGTCTAAAGTCGGACACATAAGGGAATCTCAATATCCTTTGTGGACTGCGAATCTGATAGTGCTTAAAAAGAAGAATGGGAAATAGAGGATGTGTGTAGATTTTACAGACTTAAATAGAGCTTGCCCCAAAGATCCGTTTCCAGTTCCTCGAATTGATCAGTTGATTGATTCCACTTCAAGCAATAAAATTTTGACTTTTATGGATGCTTTCGCAGGATATAATCGGATCCAGATGGATCTGAAGGGTCAAGAATGCACGACTTTTATAACTGATAGAGGCCTCCATTGTTATAGGGTGATGCCCTTCCGATTGAAGAATGCTGGAGCCACTTATTAGAGATTAATGAATAAAGCTTTTGCTACGCAGATCGGAAGAAATATGGAGGTATATATAGACGATATGGTAGTAAAAAGTTCAAGGGATGAAGTGCATCGTGATGATCTAGAAGAATCTTTTTTGAATCGAAGGGCAATCGGATTGAAGCTAAATGCGGAGAAATATACGTTCAGAGTTCGATCGGGGATGTTTTTGGGTTTTATTATTAGCAAAAACGGAATGGAAGCCGACCCAAAACAATTAAAGGCTTTGATAACAATGAATTCACCTCGATCAGTTAAGGAAGTGCATATATTGACAGGAAGGTTAACAGCACCTAATCGATTTATTTCACAATTTTCTGATAAATGCTTTCATTTCTTTCAAGTATTGCGACGACCTAACATGTTCGAATGGATGTCGGAATGCGAAGCAGCGTTCACAAGATTTAAAAATTTGTTATCATCACTAGAAATATTAACAAAGCCTCGAAATGGGGAAAAATTATTCTTGTACATTGCCGTATCGGATTTTGCACTCAGTGCAGTGCTAATTAGTGAAGATTCAGGTATTCCAAAGCCGGTTTATTACGTTAGTAAAAGTCTGGTGGCAGCAAAAAAAAGGTATATGAAGTTGGAGAAGCTGGCTTTAGCATTGGCGATTGCTGCTAGAAAGATGCTTCCATATTTTCGAGCTCATACTATAGAAGTCTGAACTTCATTCCCTTTAAAAATGCATTGCAAAGACCAGATATTTCAGGGAGGATGACTAAATGGTCATTGGAGTAGGGAGACTATGATATTTTATTTACACCTCGAATATAAATCAAGGCACAAGCGTTGGCTGATTTTTTTTGTTGAGTTCCACTCAAATAGATCGGATGAGGAAGAAAGCACAAAAGTTTTTCCTACTGATTCGAGGTAGGTTGTTTGAACATATAGATGATCCAGTATTTTAGGTTGCAGTGCTGGAGTTCAATTGATAGCTCCGACGGGGGAAACAATGATCCAATCTATTAAATTTGGTTTTCATACTTCAAACAATGAAGCTGAATACGAAGCTGCTTTTAGCAGGTTTGAGATTAGCAAAGATTTGTGGGGCGACTTCGGTACGTCTGGAAACGGATTCTCAATTATTGGCAAATAAAGTGTGTGTTTTTTCTGAAACAAGGAAGGATCGTTTGATTTTATATATTTGGAAGCTTCGAAATTTAATGCTTATGTTTGACAACGTGGTTGTGGAATATATCGGGCGAGGAAGTAACATGGTGGCTAATTATTTTGCAAATGTTTCTTACAAGGAAGAATATTGTTGGATTTTGCTACAGGAGAATCCTTCAATTATTGCTGACCTTGGCCAATGTGAAATTATAGAGGAATTTTTTGCCATTGATGAAAGCCGACGCGATTGGCGATCAGATATTCTTAATTTTTTTACCCAAAGATTACTGGCAGATGATTCTCAACTGGCTAAAAAATTTAAGGGGTAAAGCCTTTGGAGATATAGTTATGGATGGAATTTTATATAAAAAGGCGTTAACCAGACCATTGCTACGATGCTTAGGCAAGCAAGAATCACAAGAAGTATTATCAGAGTTGCATGATGGAGAAGGGTCAGCTCATTGTGGCTTTAAAGCTTTATCTCGTAGAGTTTTACTTGCAGGGTTTTACTGGCCTACAATCATGAACGATGCTAAACATTTAGTCCGAGGTTGTGATACTTATCAAAGATTTTCTAATGTTATTCACAGACCTGCAGTGCCGCTTATGTCTATGTCTGAGGCGATACCGTTTGATAGGTGGGGAATTGATCTTGTGGGACGTCTGCCGATGGCCTACGGGGGAAGACAAATGATAATTGTGGCGGTGGATTATTTTACAAAGTGGGCAGAAGCAAAACCGCTATCAAGTACAAAGGCAAAGGATGTTATCAAATTCATTGTGAATAATATATGTTGTCGTCTTGGGGTTCCTCGGAGAATTACAACAGATAATGGCCCTCAATTTAACAATAGGGAAATGCCTGCATTCTGTACTTCTAAAGAGATTCAGCAATGTTTTTTGACGCCCTTTCATCCTCAAACTAATGGACAAGTGGAAGTGACAAATAGAGAAATCTTAGATGACTTGAAGAAGAATCTATCGGGGGCAGCACGAAAATGGCCAAATTATTTGCAAGAGGTTCTTTCGGCTTATCGAACAACCACAAGAGAGGCTACCAAAAAAACTCCTTTTGTTTTGGCATATGGTATGGATGCGGTTAGCCCTATTGAATCTACGGTGTCATCATTTAGAATATCTCAAAATTCTGAAAGATTTAATGATGAAATTCGAAGGGCAAATGTGGATTTGATCGAGGAAAAAAGGGTTCAAGCTTATTTGAATACCATACATTATCAATCTCTCATGAGAAGTATATATGATTCAAAGCTAAAAAGAAGAGAATTTAAAGAATGCGATAAACTGTTGCGAAACGTTTTTCTATACACAAAGAATAAGAGCTTCGGCAAAATGGCTCTGAATTGGGAAGGGCCTTATACAGTGGTTGAAAGAGTGAAGCCAGGGTCTTTCGTCTTTGTGATTTCGAGGGGAGGATGCTACAACATCCATGGAACATTCAACATTTGAAGCTTTATTGGGAATAGACATGTATTTATATTTTGACTGTTTGTTTTTAATGGCGCACTCTTTCCTACCCTATTGGTCCATGAAGGTTTTAATGAGGCGTCATGTACTTGTACATATTCAACTTTATCAATAAAGTTTGTTTTGGGCAATGGTTATTTTACTGTTATTTGGATACTATCTTAACAAATCATCAAAGATTGATCACCTTTGAGATTAGTTAAAGGAAGTATATTCCAAACTGTTTAGAACACTTTTCGAAGAAATAACCATGTTTTATAACAATTTTACATTTGGAATTTCGAGGTGAATGTTTTAAAATTCACTGAGAATTTTTATGAGCTAATCCAGCTTAACAATACATTTATATATTTTCGAAGAAGAGAATACTTTGTATTTAGCATCGAATACTGTAAGGAACAACGATATAAAAAATGAGCAACACTTTGTCATTCAGATTGAGTTGTTACAATACAAAGGAGGTATTCTGATTAGACAAGCACAAAAAAGACTAAATTAAAAGAGTAGTTAGTCAGAAGATTCTTCTTCTTTGGATGATTCCTCCTCTGAATAGGATGCGCTGAGAACAAGGTCGAATGCCTCACTTGGACTTTTTTTCGGGAATATTGTTCCACAAATTTGTGAGGTTAATTTTTGGATAAGCAGCATAGAGTTTTGGAAGGAGAAGGATAGTTGCATCTTCTTTTCCGACCTGAATAGATGTCTACATATTTTTTGAGAGTTCAACTTCGGCAGTAGTTATAGCAACAACTTTTTCTACTTCAAAATTCTTCTTCAATATCCCTATCTCATCGGACAACTCTTTATTTTTTGCTTCAGAAAGACTTAGAGAATTTTGAAGAGTGGAAGAGTTGGATTTTTCAATGTTCAATTCAGAGACGTGTTCGGTTTTGAGTTTCTTTATTTTGTCTTCGTGAGACTTTGTCAGCACTTCTGTGTCAACAATATTCTTGATCCGAAGAGCGCCTTTTATCAGCTCGGATCTAGCTATTTCACAAGCATAAAACTGCTCGGCATAAAACTGCTCGAATACTTATAGTAAACCATATCCTTGGCCAGCTACTTGAGATGGTCTTGAGAGGCTTCAATTTGAGAAGCAAGAGCTTTTGCAACAACATCAAGACCAAAAATTGGTTGAATATCGATAGTTATTGCAATATTTGGAGGGGGTTACGGTATTCTGAGGTACTATGCTTATCGATCATATCGAGAGATGTAATAGGTTTGAAGGTACGAGGTGATCTTGGAATTTCTTTCTCTGGGGTAGGCCTCACAAAATCAAGCATGCGATTCTGAATGGCTTCAAGGGTAGGATCCTCTTCGCCACCAAGTGCTTATGTGTTTCCAAAATCAATGAACATATCTGGGTCAAAGCTTGTGCGACGATGGTAAACAGTAGGAGAAAAATCATAGATGACAATCACAGGATGTTCTTGCGAGGAATGATCTTCGGTTTGAGGATTTAGCTTGTGCGACGATGTATAAAGTGATTTTTATTTGTTTCTTCTTCCATCCGAGGGAATCAGAAGATTTTTTCTTCTTTTTCGATGACTTCTCTTGATTTTCTCCCTCTTCGATAGGTGAAAGAGGGTTTTCAGTAGCTTTTCATTTTTGATGCTTCGGTTTAGAGGGTGTGGAAGGGTTAGCACCAGATGTGCTAACTGCATTTTTTCCTTTCTTCTCTCTGGTGATTTTTTCCTTTTTCTTTTTAGGAAGATGGCTGTCTGATTTGTTCCGGATTGGGAGGAAGACTTTACAATCGACTTGTGGAATTCGTAGGACGAGGAGCTTCAGATCTGGGTCAGAAGATAAATCTTTGGGAGGCATCCCACCTTCTGTGATCGGAAACATGTGGCATTGAATAAAGTTAATGGGCTGGAAGGCGGTATGGAAGGCGTTATTCCACTCTTTTTCATCCCAGACAGCCAATTTTTGGAATATCACCTTAGTTGCTTCTCGACGAGTGGAGTATCGCTTTGAAATTTCTGGTATAAACAAAATAAAATATTAATTAAAGGAAATTAAATATGTATTAAAAAATTAAGGAAGAAACGAAAATTTTAGAGAACTTATGATTGCTTCTTCAGACGATAGTTAACTTCGAAGGATTGCCTTCGGAAATTGGCTTGCCATTCACCCAAACTCCAGAGATGAAAACAAATCTTTGTTTCCAGAACTTGTCAGATTCCAAAAGATCGTCGATGATTTTAAGATCTTAAATCAGTGTAAGATAATAGAATGGGAGCTTCAGACCTTTTGAGAGTTGAGTAAGTGAAATGAAGTCCTTGATGTTGATCGGTATTTTAGAGAGGCGAGATGCCATGATCACTGACATTAGGGTGAACCACTGGTTTGGAGTTACTTGGGTAGGGCACAAGCTGAGAGTTTCGAAGTACTCCACGATCATCAGATCTAGTGGAAATCGAAGACCCCAGTTGAGGATTTCTGGGTAAACCACCAACTACTCATCTTTGCAGTCAATGGGAGTATCTCCTTCTTTTGGTAGTCGAAGGGTTATGTTATCTCCCATTCTCCATTGCTTTTTGAGGAAAGAGGCCTGGATTTATTTATAATATATGTATTGAACCTTTTTAAGGCGATAATATATTTACTCTTGAGGTTTCTTAGGTTCCTCCCATTTTTCTCCCTTTCCTCCTCAGAAATAGAACATACATCAGCTTTCTCTTGAGATTCAGCTTCAGCATCGGATTTAGTAGCCTCTAAATCAGCTTCATTGGCTTAAGAGGTACCTTCTTGAGGATCTTGAGAAGAGAGAATGTTTGCTTCTGATAGAGGAATTGCGGTTAAAATTGCTTCTTCTGTTATTTCTTTTTGAGGAGGATCGTTGGTGGTGATTTTCGAAGGAGATGAAGTTCGAATTATTGTTGATTCATCTCCCATTGCGATGAAGATCTTTTTAGGTTTAGAAGAAATGGTTATTTTTTTCAGTTCCGGAGGAGAAACTTTGCTTTGATTTGAAAATGTTCGAGGGGTTTTAGGGCCAGAGATTATAGATGATGATTTTTCTTCGATATTTGAAGTAGGAGAAAGTTTTGGGACTTTTGTATGATCGAAGTTACCGTAGTGAAATGTCTCAGTCGTAGTACCAATTCGGCCACCAAAAATTAACCCTGCTCTTCGATACTCTTCGGCTCTTTGTGTTATGCAAAAATAGTCGTAAGAACCGAAGACCTGATTGCTATCGGTATCAGAAGATTCTACTGTTTTGGGTAAAATGACCTTCGATATTTTGGTTATCGGTTTCTTTCTCATAAACCAGGAATGGATTGATCGGAGAAAATGAAGATTGATCAGAAAATTTGAGTTTTGTAGCTAGAATTCTAGGATTAGGGGAGAAGGAGTTGAAGGTAGCCAAAAAAAGCTCTGACGTCTCTCTAGACTGGTTGTGTGTAAAGAGAGTTGAAATGAGAAATGAACGGTATTT
The DNA here is from genome assembly GCA_036936605.1 of Limnanthes douglasii subsp. nivea. Taxonomy (NCBI): domain Eukaryota; kingdom Viridiplantae; phylum Streptophyta; class Magnoliopsida; order Brassicales; family Limnanthaceae; genus Limnanthes; species Limnanthes douglasii. The sequence continues at coordinate 38,798,829 of JAUPFV010000002.1, forward strand.
ATACTAAAGTAGGTGAAGACCTGTGAAGATGGGCAGACCCATTTGATGATAGGTTGGAATACGAATCGATTGGTGGGTTAGATGTTCGACACTTGTCAGATTTACTTCATCGATTGAATGTAAACGTTACGCATATAACCGTTACATTCGAAGGGGGAACACCTAAGCAATATGTCAAAGGAAATTTTTGTTTGGAAATTATTTGAAGTAATTACATCAAATCTTTTGGTTAATATTCAAAGTTTATTTGGCTATGGCCTCGAATATATCATTAAGATTAGTTTGGTTTTAAGAGTTTATAATTTTGATTTCATATATACGCTTCGAATATTAGTTCAGGATAATGGCTTCGAATTGTTATTTATATGATTATAAATCTGTTATTCGAAGACAATGGCTTCAAATAGTTTGCTTGTTTTGATTTATGGCAGGTTGATGATTCAAAGATAAACGACTTTAAAGACTTTTTAGTTCTCATTCATTTACTGACATGAGAACTAGGGGGCTTTTGATATGGAAATGAGTTTTTAGGATTTAATTTATAGATAATGTAAATTTAGGGACTTGATTGTAAGTAGTGTAAGTTTTTTCTTTAATTTATGAATGATGTAATTTTAGGAAGCCATTGTGACTTTACATAATTTGTAAGGACTAAATAGCAATTAATCCGTTTTTGTAACAGATTCAGTTATTCAACTAACTCTTGGCTCCTCTATATAAAGGACCAGACAAATCTAATAAAGGGGTTGAAGATTTTTTACTTGAAACTCATTTTGTACTTGTGTTTTCTCTTTCTAAAAACTCTAAAATACTTTCTCTCTCTAGAATTTCTCTCTACCAATTTACCTAAGCAAATCAGAACCTTATCATATACGCACAGATTTATGATCTACAAAATAAAGAACATATAACAAATGATGATTGGAGTTCCAAATTGAGAGCAGTAAATAAAAATGACCAAGTTGAATGGAAAAACATAAAAATATGATGCAATTGAGCTAAAATTTACTCATTTACATTGGGATTCAAAATATTAAAAATTATCAAGTTGATTAATAGTAAATCAAAATTAAAAAATAATTACAAGTAATTTGCTAATGGTGCTACGACGTTTCGAAACATTTATTTGTAAGTTGCAACGAATTCTAAAAATTATGTTTACAAAGAAGGAAACAACTACTAAGATTAGTTTAAATATTAAATTAACATTGTTTAATACACGTAATGTTAAATAATTTAAATTTATTGTTTTCGTGTAAAAAATGTTAAGATTACAAGTAAAATAAGATTGTTTATATGGTACGTTATGGGCATTCTCCGGTTTACAATTTCCAAAAACATTGCCCGAAAAAAGAAAAAGAAGATAACGAGTAGTACAAATGACGTAACAAAACTTACCGTCCTCGGAAAATTTCCATGTATGAGAACAAGACATGCGCGCATGGTGGGTGGTATAACATAAGAAAAACGCGTTTGATGGGGAGCGTAACAGAGAAAGAGTAACCAAAACCTAGGTCGTCATAATTGCAAAAACTGGGGTAACTTGTCCTGGTAAAGAGAGTCCCAATGAGAAAAACCTACAACTAAAATATTGAGTTAGTGAGGCTCGAGTAAGCCAGAGGACTTAACATAAAATATATAGCCGACTTTTAAGATGATGATGAGATATTGCAGATCCCAATGAGGCGAGAGAATAAAACTTCCACCAAAATATGGTTGGTGAATTTCAGAAAGCTATAGCGGAATCAGAAATAAAGTTTAAACCTCAAGTGAGAAGTTTGTACACAATATCAACATAAGTTTTTACAATCTAACTTACCTCTTTATCTTAATAAAAGTAATAAAATGTCATAAATACCATAAAATAGTCCAAAATATTCATACAATATTATTAGTTAAAAAAATTCAACTTGTACTACATTGTTAAATATATATATATATATATAATTAAACATATTATTAATTTAAAAGAGTAAAACATTTACTTTCCCAATCATATTTTTAAAGTGATAAATATTTCACATTAACAACCAAATATTTAGAATATATTGTAAAAGGATGATTTGATATATCATAAACTATTATAAAGAGTTGATATAATAATTAAAATAATTGAAGTAAGATAAGCTCACATTATTAGATAAAGAGTTGATATAATAATTAAAATAATTAAAGTAAGATAAGCTCACATTATTAGATAAAACATACTTAAACCGTGTATTTGAAGGTGTATATATATCAGTTTGAGCGTTTGATATTATAAAGTATTTAACCAAACGACAATAATAGATCATAAAATACTTACTTTTATGAGCTTAACAAATTAATATTACAAAGTCGTTTCATATTAACCTTTACATCGGTCGTAGTAATGCTAATAGAAGAAGAAAGTTGGAAGCTCCAGTGAAGAAGAATCTTATTGAAGGCGTGCTCCCGAATATAAATGAGAAGTAAGAAAGATAAACCTAAAGTGATCAACATTCTTTTGTATTTAATGGACACTGTGCAAGAGAGGGTTAACTAAGATACTACTCTGGTGCTTAGCCGTAACTAATGGAGAATAAAGTGCTCAATGTGGATACAATGCCCTCCACGGAATATTATTCCTCTATGTTTATTATTGGCAAAAAATAATAGAGGAGACAAAGAAAAAAGTCAAACAATATGACACATGTCAGCGATTCGTCAACTCAATACATATCCCGGAAGTACTATCGGAAACAATAACTAAAACTATCTCATTCGACATATGGGTTTGGATATTGTGGGACCTCTACCAATAGTTTATACTAGTTTTAGTAAATTACTTCTCCTAGTGGATAGAAATACAATCACTAAAGAACATCATGGAAAATAAGGTAAAAGTTTTTTTTATAAGTTACGGATCATAGTGCAATCCAGTATAAAATGATAAAATTACAAGGTTTTGCCCCTAAAGGGAAATAAAAAAAAAAATTCTCCCGCATTTTCATGCTCGCGGAGCATGAGGAAGATGTTTGAGGGAGCAACTGGAATCTGACCAATAGTTTTTACAAAAGGTCGTTGGAACCAAGGTGGTCTATCCTCTCCAATCTGTTTTATCGTTTCTCACCTAAAATATTTTGGTTGCAGAGCTCTTTTGGTTTTTAGATGTCCAGATTTTTGTTTGAACATGCTCTCCTATTAGTGGTCTCTCCTGATATTTTTATATTTAGCTTTTCACTGTCCTCGCTACGTTGGTCTCTCTTATCTTTTTTATTTAGTGAAAATAGGGTAGTTTAGTGTTTTTCTTTTGTTTACAACAAGTGGCGGCATTTGTATTTATTTAGCCTACTTTGGTGTGTCCTCTCGAATTTATACCACTATGTCTTAAAGGTATGGCTCAAATTAAATATTCCATGTAGTTTTCATTTGAATTTTTCGACATTGAAAAACATGAATGTATCTATTTTTTGGTTTTTATATCCTTTCTTATTGTTCTTTTAGGTTAACTTTTATTTTAGGATGACAATTTTACAGACGGTAATAGCAAAAATACATTTAGATCCATTATATAATATAATGAGAAGTACGTGAGAGAGAGCCGGAACTCATTTTGATAGGCGGCGCATGGAAAGTTTTGTTAATTTTGTCTTGTACCAATGACTTCATCAGGTCAAGGGCGTTGAAATGTCTTAGTTCGTGTCATTTTCTGAATCAGATTTCTTCAAGATAATGTACTCGGTAGGCATGAAAGGACAAGCGATAAGATCAGATTTCCTCCACAAGATAATGCATACTTGGTATTTGGTAGGCAATAGGCATGAGAAGGGGGACGACCTGTCCAGCATACAGCTAACTACATTAGGAAAGAGATCAAAGTATCACGAAATAATATTCCTATTCATTAGAGTTAACTTTTATATATATATTATTTATTATTATTATTAAATTTCTCATCATAACAAGTTTTTTATTATTTTTGTTGGATTTTATGATTTTTAATAATATTATTATTTTCAAAAACATATAAAATCTAATTTGTAGGGATATTTCATTATAATTTTGTCTATATTGTCTATTGGGTGAGACTAAGGAAATCTTCAGCATTCTAACAGTGTGCTTACGATAAGGTTCATCGTACATTATGTCGACTAAAATATAGTTTGTCATTCATGTTTACGCGATGATGATGAATTTTTAGCACAAGTCACGCGCCACTTAGTTACTTTGTGTTTCCTGTTATATGGAACCTTTACGTTCTTGAATATATGGTTTTATGACTCATTTTTAAACGTCGTGAAACAGTTTTACGCTACTATAGCTATTGAATTGCATGTTTAAGTAGATAATTTTCATGTTCGTTGAGTTTTACGATTTTTGTTAAAACTTATTCTTGTTCAGTTTTACATGACATCTTCCCAGCATCGTATTCTAATTGAACATTCAATGTCGGAAGATGATTGAACTTTTTCATATAGAAAGACACGTTTCATTGTATGAGTGAGTAGCGAAGTTGCACCTAGCGGTCCAACAGGACCGACCAATGATCAGGTATTTAAAGAAAATATTAAACAACAACGTGTGATAATATTTAAAAACATACAGAGAACAACAATAACATATTAAAAGTGGTAACAGTGACAATAAAAGAAAAAAATATAGGAAACAAATACATTAGTTTAATTTAATGAATAAAAATTAAAGTACGAGATACAAATAAACAAAACTTAAAAAAGAGTAATACTGATAAAAAGTATATACTTTTAGGCATTTAACTTCAACATGATCTTGCTTAGTGAGGCAGAACTCCATGTTTTCCAGCATATATTTTTATTGGAATCACTCAGTAAAATAAACCGTCATGCACGCCTATTAACTAATATTGTGCTAGAGGTCAGAACTTGTAAGCTTGAAACTGATTTTATATATTCGAACTTAATATAAAATTCTTCATGATCTCTTGCAAGTGACATTAAATACGCATAATATATACACTTTATATCCTATTGATTTTCAGTAAGTGGTTATTTTCTTGTGTACTTTATTCCATTTCGAAAAATTAAAAGATTGGTTTCTTATTATAATAAAATGAATGATGGTTAGGTCAAACAAATAAAACTCTTATTTATAAAATATTAATTAAACACAATGTAATCCAACAATACTAATTCAAATCCAACATATATCATATATGGATATTGAAATAAATGAGAACGAATGAAATATTGACATGCATATTAATGTCATCTACGAGATATTTGATTCTCTCCACACATGATGAGTATGGTTCAATATTGCTTAATCACTCACATTAATAAGATATGTCACTAGATCTCTCACTATAATCAGTTATATTACTTGTTCAAGTAAACTAAATAATTTAAAAATAATCAAAACAAGCTTTGCACAACTAATTTGAAAAGAAAAATAAAAAATCATTATGTTAAATAAGCAAGGTCAATATTACAATGACATAATAAAACGATACATAAATAAGTTTCAAGATTAATTTTTTGAAATAAATAGAACATAATCATACATCTTTGGTAAGAACGGTTGGTATGCCTCTTCATCACGCACCGATGTGAAGACCGGCTTGTTTTGGGTATATTAGTTGAATCTTCTAAAGTACAAAATTTCCCTATCATTTGTTTTGAATTATGTCGAGCAATGAGTCCAAAATTTTAATCTTTTATGTGAGAATATTAGGCGAAATAGTTATTAATGTTGAACGCATTAACAAGCCCAATAATTTTTGAAACATCTTATGCATGAAATTAGCAAACTGTTGTAAGCCCGTCGTAAATCTCTTCCAATCTTGTGCTTAACGAGGTATAAATTTTATCTAATTGTATTATCCAAGTTGTGTAATGAATGTTTACAATACAATTAATCGATGTACCCCTCTTAATAAACCTTATAACATAAAATTAAAGTAGTAATTTGAATTCATAATTGTCACTCTTAGATTACAGCTTTAGAGATAGTACTCTTTTCAGTGTATTGACATTTAAGGACCATACCTTTAAAAATTAAACAACAAAATTGCACATAAACCCTCTAAATCGTAAGCCCTCTGAATCTTAAACTCCAAATAAACCAATTCTATTAATATTATAATATATAATTATAGAAATTAATAACTCAACATTACACATCGATAAATAAATCATTATTATCCATCTTGGACTATATTACTAGAGAAAGTTATTGCAATGAATAAATGTTTTAAATTTTATCCAACATAACTTTAAACTAAAATTAAAGTATTTATGATATTGAAATAATTGTCAAATTCCTAAATTTTAAATGTTAAATCCTAAATCTAAAAGCTAAAAGCTAAACTCTCAATAAACCAATATTTTCAATTTTTTAGATTATAATTATAGACCTTAATTACATGTAAGTAATATGTTAGATTCCATGCAACATATATTTTTAAGTATTTATTAAAATTATAACAATACATCTAGGTAAAAAAGATGTCGATATAATTATAGAAATTAATTAGATGTAATTAATGTGTTAGATTCCATGAAACATATATTTTTAATTATTTATTATCATTATACAATACATCTCGCTAAAAAAATGTCGACGTTGAGTATGATTTTTTGATGTCTACTATATAAAGTCTTCTGCCATAATCTTAATTTTTATATTTTTATGAATAAGATAATTTCGTGCTGAATATTCGATGCTAGTTATCTAGGATTAGGGTTTCGTTATCATTCTTTACTTATGTAGATTTCTACCATATCAATCGCTTTTACAAAATCTTGATCAAAGAAAGTATAAAATATTAAAAGTAAAGATGGAGAAATATAGAATTTTTCATCTTTTTTACAAGAATATTACTCTCAAAGCCAAAGTGTTTGATGGCTCTTGGTTATAACATAGAAGACTCGAGAACTTCAATTTTCAAGGTTTTAATAATCTTTATAAGAAGAACATAGTCTACAAACTTTCAAGAACTTCAATTTTTAAAGTTTTAATAATCTTTATAAGAAGAACATGGTCTACAAACTTTCATCAACTAAAGAATTAAATGATTATTTGAAAATTGTACACATGGAAACTATCACTCTGGTGTCTTCCAAAATAATATGTGTGGAGAGATAAAGCAACATTAGAGTTAGTTCACACCTATGTAAGAGGTGCAATGCCATCCAAATCTAAGATATGTAACACATATTTTATAACTTTAATTTTTTATTATATCATAATGATCTAGGTGTATTTGGTGGAAAGAAAAAACGGAAACTTAATTGAAGTGCTAAGAAGCAGCTCGACGACTGCCAAGAACGGGTATGATTATTTTGGAAGATTGGCAAAATAACTTCATTGAAAATCAAAAACCATAATGTTTCAGCAGTTTTATACCATAAAATATTTAATTATCAAAATTTTAATTTATTTACCGCCGATCAAATACATAACTCATTAGAAGTATATCAAAACAAAATATTTAATTCATATCATTATTACAATAATTTTATGAACTTTGACATTTTTAGATAAAAAAGTTTTTAATATCCACCACGTTATTGATAAGATAAAAAAAACCCTAGACAAATTTTCCAAAACCAATCAGTTTAATACCAAATGGTCACTAATTAGGAGGATAATGCATCGCAGATTTTCAATCTCGATCTTCAGTATTATCACTTCCTTAAAAGATATACGTAGTAATAAATTTATAAATTTTTTCGTCATTGATGCTCTATATCATGGACTAAAAAATAGTTTCACAAGTGCAATTTATCATCAAAAGTTGACATAAACATTATTATTTCCGATCAGATCCATATCGCTCTGGTCTGCTACACAGATTCATTACACCAGCTAGTATGCCTACACACCTGATACTGTGAAATATGAAACAATTGTGACTTTAAAGGTTTGTAGATAACTTGAGATTTAATGCTCCAGTCCCTTTTACATCGCATGATTCGTCATTCGCGTGACTGATCCTTCCACCATCAAACATTTATAGGTCTTCAAACCAATACTTATTGGAAGTCATATGAAATAATGAACCCGAAACCCATACCCTTTTATTTTTGTACAAAAAAAATAAGAAGTCACCAAGCAATCAACTTACTCACAATCATGAGACACTATTGGAGCATATTCGGCCTTTATCTGCTGATAGTTGTTTCAGTTTCCCTTCTGCGGGAAGTTCCGACTCATATGTTCTTTATTCTTGTATATCCAACATATTAGTTTTGAACTCGTTCTAACCCATTTATAATTCTACCAAGAGTTTCCTTTCCTATTACTTGAATCTCTTTTTCCCGAACAACCCTTTTTAGTGTGTGCCCCTCAAAGTGACCCTTTTTAACACTCTTCTTTTTAAAATCTTTCAAATTCAAGGCGCTCTTGACTTCATCCTTCTTAATATATTATTTCATGTAGAGTATGGTGTCCACCAAGTGTTCATAATCATTTAGCAAAGATCTTAAAAGGATTATTGATTATCTATTGATGGTATATAAGGTTGTTTCTTCATATACAATCTGTTTACCAAGGACTTCATCACGTGAATTGCCTCCAGTCGATATCATATCTATAATATTTTAGGCTCTTCAGGTACCATTGGCGATACTTCATCTTCCAACCTCAATATGGGGGCACTATGAGCTATATATAATATCACAACACTAACTTGTGTAGAAGTATCATCGATTACAGACACCCATTATTTCTGTGCTTTGTAAGCTTTAACATTAATTATAAAGGGTTTAAAATCATTAGATCCATCGAATTATTATATCCTAAACTTCATGGAACTCGTATTTCGTGACCTTTGAGTTCTTCAAACGAGATCTAATTCTACAACGAACAGATCACAATCGACTTATTTTTTCTATTGTTGCTCCACATTCATCACAGCACTTGTTGAGAGAATAAACTAGTACATCAATCTATCATGGAAATAACCGATATAAGATCAAATGAACCTACAAAAGAACCATCTAATTACCATGTACAATATGACCAACCATCTATATATAGGTTTAGGGAAATCCTAATTCTTCATGATACGTTCCAGGTAAAATCAAATTAATAACCAACTAAAATAACTCATACTCTATTAATTATGTGAAGCACAATTAACATACGAGCCATAATAAATAGAATATTTTTCTCCCGGACATGAGATTAACACTGACAGTTCTGCTAATGTCCTTTTTAAGTCCACCTATGTTAGGATGATAAACCCACCTCGAATTACTCAATCAGATCATACAATTATAGGTTTCACGGGTGTAACAGCTCGTGTTGTTGGAGAATTCGAGGGAGAAGTTAGTTTGGGAAAAAAGCCATATAAGAAAAAGGTCCAAGTACTTTTTGTGTCGGTGGACTGTCCCACAAGTTATAATGCTATTTTTAGAAGATCATGGATTTCAAGAATATATGGGGTAGTTTCAATAGTACATTAATGCTTTAAGTAGGTGGTTGGAGACAGAGTTAGAGTGGTTCGAGGCAATCAAAAGGTTTCTATAGAATGCTATGCCACTGCGCTTTGGGTCCGATAATCCAACAGTAAAGATTTGATGTGAGAATAACAGTTAGAGAGGGTACCCCCGGATTTGGAAGAAAGGGTTGACGATCCTAGGGAAACCCCGAGGTCTTTATCAGTGAGTGAAAAAATAGAAGAGTTTACGTTTTCAGAAGGAAGAGTGCTTCAGATTGGAATTTTATTGACCCCTTGTCTTTGTCAGCAACTGCTTGATTTTTATCTCAGAATTTGGATGTCTTCGATTGGAAGATAAAAGATGTAACAGGAGTACCTATTGAAGTAATTCGCCACATCTTGGTCATAAATCCGAAGGTCAAGCCGATGATTCAAAAAAGGAGAGTGTTTTCCTCGGAAAAAGCGGAAGCAACTGTTGACGAAGTGGATCGGTTGTCTAAGTTCGGACAGATAAGGGAATCACGGTAGCCTTTGTGGACGGTGAATCAGGCGGTGGTTAAAAAGAAGAAAGGAAATTGAGGATGTGTGTGGGTTTTACAGATTTGAATAAAGCTTGCCCCAGAGATCCATTTCATGTTCCTCGAATAGATCAGTTGATTGATTCTACTTCAGGCAACAAAATTTTGAGTTTTATGGATGGTTTTGCAGGGTATAATCAGATTCAAATGGACCGAAAGGATCAAGAGTGCACGACTTTTATAACTGATAGAGGCCTCCATTGTTATAGAGTGATGCCATTCGGATTGAATAAAGCTTTTGCTACGCATATCGAAAGAAATATGGAGGTATATATAGACGATATGGTAGTGAAAAGTTCAAGGGACGAAGTGCATCTTGATGATCCAGATGAAGATTTTTTGAATCTAAGAGCAATCATGTTAAAATTAAATCCTGAGAAATGCACCTTCGGAGTTCGATCGGGGAAGTTGACCCAGAACAGTTAAAAGCTTTGATAACAATGAATTCACCTCGATCAGTCAAAGAAGTGAAAATATTGATGGGAAGGTTAGCAACATTTAATCGATTTATTTCACGATTTTCTGACAAATGCTTTCCTTTCTTTCAAGTGTTACGAGGACCTAACAGGTTCAAATAGACGTCGGAATGCGAAGTAGCGTTCACAAACATTAAAAATTTGTTGTCATCACCAGAAATATTAACAAAGCCTCAAAATGGGAGAAATTATTCTTATACATCACCTTATCGGATTTTGCATCTAGTACAGTGCTAATTAGTGAAGATTCAAGAATTCCGAAGCCGGTGTATTATGTTAGTAAAAGTTTTGTGGCAGCAGAGAAGAGATATATGAAGTTGGAGAAGATGGCTTTAGCATTAGTGATTGCCGCTAGGAAGATGCGTCCATATTTTCAAGCTCATACTATAGAAGTCCGAACTTCATTCTCCTTAAAAAATGTATTGCAACAACTTGATATTTTGGGGAGGATGACCAAATGGTTAGTAGAGTTAGGGGACTACGATATTTTATTTACACCTCGAACAACGATCATGGCACAAGCACTGACTGATTTTTTTATTGAGTTCCACTCAAGTCGATGGGATGAGGAAGAAAGTACAAAAGTTTTGCCTATAGACTCGAGGTGGATTATTCGAACGGATGGAGGGTCCAGTATTTCAGGGTGCAGTTCTGGGGTTCAATTGATAGCTCCGGCGGGGGAAACAATGATCCAATCAATTAAATTCGGTTTTCATGCTTCAAACAATAAAGTTGAGTCCGAAGCTGCTTTGGCATGTTTGAGATTGGCAAAAATTTATGGGGCGACTTCAGTACATCTGGAAACAGATTCTCAGGTATTGGAAAATCAGGTATCCGGATTTTCCGGAGCAAAGAAGGATCATTTGATTTTATATCTTCGGGAGCTTCAGAATTTAATGCTTCTGTTTGACAATGTGGTTGTGGAATATATCGGGTGAGGAAGTAACATGGTGGCTGATACTTTAGCAAATGTTGCTTACAAGGAAGAATATCCTTGGATTTTGCTACAATAAAGTCCTTCAATTGTTACTCAATCTAGCTAATGTGAAATTATAGAAGAATTTTTTTTCATTGATGAAATCCGACGTGATTCGCGATCAGATATCCTTAATTTTTTTACCCAAGGATTATTGCCACATGATTCTCAATTGGCTAAAAATTTAAGAGGTAAAGCCTTCAGATATATAGTTCTGGATGGAATTTTATATAAAAAAGCATTAAGCAGACCATTATTACGATGTCTACGTAAGCAAGAATCACAAGAAGTATTGTCAGAATTGCATGATGGTGAAGGGTCAACTCATTGTGGGTTTACAGCTTTATCGCTTAAAGTTTTACTTGTAGGGTTTTACTGGCATACCATCATGAACGATGCTAAGAATTTATTCTGAGGTTGTGATACTTGTCATAAATTTACTAATGCTATTCACAGACCAACAGTACCGCTTATGTCTATATCTGAGGTGATACCATTTGATAGATGGGGAATTGATTTGGTGGGACCTTTATCGATGGCCTCTAGGGGAAGACAAATGATAATTGTGGCCGTGGATTATTTTATGAAGTGGGCAGAAGAAGAACCGCTATCAGGCACAAAAGCAAAGGATGTCATCAAATTTATTGTGAATAATATCTGTTTTCGTTTTGGGGTTCATCAGAGAATTACAACAGATAATGGCCCTCAATTTAATAATAGGGAAATGGCTTCATTCTGTACTTCTAAATGGATTTGGAAATGTTTTTTGACGCCCTTTCATCCTCAAGCTAATGGACAAGTGGAAGTGGCAAATTGAACGATTTTAGATGGCTTGAAAAAGAATCTATCGGGTGCAGCAGGAAAATGACCAAATTATTTGCAAGAGGTGCTTTTGGGCTTATCGAACAACTCCAAGAGAGGCTACAAAAGAGACTCCTTTTGCTTTGGCATATGTAATGGATGCAGTTAGCCCTATTTAATCTACGATGTCATCTTTTAGAATATCTCAATATTTTGAAAGATTTAATGATGAAATTTGAAGGGCAAATTTGGATTTAATTGAGGAAAAAAAGGTTCGAGCTTTTTTTAATGAAATACATTATCAAACTCTTATGAGAAGTAGATATGATTTGAAGCTGAAAAAAAGAGAATTATAGAAGGTGATAAAGTGTTGTGAAACTTTTTCTCACACATAAAGGAAAATAGGCTCGGAAAAATGGCTCCAAATTGGGAAGGGCCTTATACAGTGGTTGATAGAATTAAGTCGGGGTCTTATTGTCTTTGTGATTTCGAGGGGAGAATGTTAAAACATCCATGGAATATACAACACTTGAAGCTTTATTGGGAGTAGACTTGGAATTCTTGTTTTGAATGGCGCACTCGTTCCTACGCTGTTGACCTAGGAAGATTTTAACGAGGCCTCATGTACATGTACATATTCAACTTTATCAATAAAGTTCGTTTTTTGGCCAATAGTTGTTTACATTTATTTGGACATTATCTTAACAAATCATCAAAGATTGATCGCGTTTGAGATTAGTTAAGAATAGAATATTTTGAAGTGTTTATGACACGTTTTGAAGAGATGACCATGTTTTATAACCATATTACATTTATTATTTCAAAGTGAATGCTTAAAAGCGCACTATGAGTTATGATGAGCTAATCAATCTTAACAACATATTCATATCTTTTCGAAGAGATATAATTTTTTCGAAGAATTATAATATTCATCAATTTTTATTAAGGTATTTGAGGTGGTAAGTTTATGTTGTTTTGTTAAAATTTCGAAATCATTGTAAGTAATTAGCATTAAATAATATGTAAGAGAACGGTAACATAAAAAGAAAGAACTATTTGTCATTTAAATCAAGGTGTTACAGTACAAAAAAAAATATTCTGATTAGACAAAGACAAAAAAACTCAAAGGATAGCTGGCCAATTAGTCAAATGATTCTTCTTCTTCTTCTTCGGATGACTCGTCTTCTGAAGATGATGATCTGAGAACAGGTTCGAAAGCTTCACTTGGACGTTTTTCTTCAGGAATATCGTTCCGAAAATTTGTAAGATTGATTTTTGGATAGGCAGCATGGAGTTCTCGAAGAAGAAGGATGGTTGCATCTTCTTTTCCGACCTGCATAACTGTTTGCATATTATTTGAAAGCTCAGCTTCGGTAGTAGTTATAGCGGCAGCTTCTTGTGCTTCGAAATTCTTCTTCAGCTTCTCTATTTCATTGGTCAATTCTTTATTTTTTTCTTCACAAAGAGTTAGAAAATTTTGAGGTGTGGTGGAGTTGGATTTTTTGATATTCAATTCAGCAACATGCTCGGTTTTGAGTTTCTTTATTTTTTCTTCATGAGAGTTTGTCAGAAGCTCTGTGTCAACCATATGCTTGATTCGAAGATGATCATTTATACAGAGAACGCCTTTTATCAGCTTGGATCTAGCTATCTCATACCCATAAAACTGTTCGGCTACATTGTTGTGCAAAGTCTCTCTGAATTTCTTTTCAGCTTCATAAGATTCCTTATAGTAAACCATATCTTTGGCCAGCTGTTTGAGATGGTCTTGAGAGGTTTCGATTTGAGTGGCAAGAGTTTTTGTAGCAGTGTCGAGATCGAAAAGGGGTTGAAGAGCGATAGCAATTGCAGGGTTTGGAGGAGGACTATCAAATTGCGATGTACTAGGCTTGTGAATCATATCCAGAGATGTGACAGGTTTGTAAGAAAGAGTAACTTCTGGACGAACTTTGTCTGGAGTAGGCCTCGCAAAATCAAGCATGTGATTTTGGATGACTTGAATAAGTGGGTCTTCTTCACCAGCAAGCCCTTCTGTGTTCTCGAAATTGATAAACATATTTGGGTCGAAGATTGTAGGAGCAAAATATATATATATATATATATATTATTAAATTTCTCATCATAAAACGTTTCTTATTATTTTTGTTGGATTTTATGATTTTTAATAATATTATTATTTTCGAAAACAACATGTAATTAAAATCTAATTTGATATGGATATTTCATTATAATTTTGTCTATTTTTACTATTTAGACACTAATATAAAAAAATCATTTGACAAGTTATTTTTCTTTTTTTCAAATTTGATTTTTAACACAATTAAGTAAATTAATACAAATCTTATAATGTTTTTTTGGATTTCATTTGATTTTTTTATTTACGTGGCTATTTAAGTTTAAGTTTTTTTTTTAAATTAAAAAATTTGAATTTTGTATATTTTAGTTGTTTGTTAGTTGTATATTGTACGGTATCGATAGATATGTGTTTTGGATGCTTCATTGTCAAAAATGGGATTTATTTGAGTGATTTAAGTTTTGATGTAGGATAAACAAGTCTTGACAGTATTAGTTGCATAATTCATGCTACATACATTTAGTTACTCGCATATTGGGTGAGACTAAGGTCATCTTTAACGTGCTAACCGCGTGCCTACGATAAGGTTCATCGTACATTATGTCGACTAAAATATAGTTCGTCATTCATGTTTACGCAATGATGATGAATGTTTAGCGCAGGTCACGCGCCGCTTAGTTACGTTGTGTTTCTTGTTATATGGAATTTTTACATGCTTGAATATATGGTTTCATGACTCATTTGTAAACCTCGTGAAACAGTTTTACGCTACTATAGATATTGAATTTCATTTTAAGTAGATAATTTTCATGTTCGTTGAGTTTTACAATTTTTGTTAAAACTTATTTTGTAAGCTTATTCTTGTTTAATTTTACATGACATCTTCCCAGCATCGTGTTCGAATTGAACATTTAATATCGGAAGATGATTGAACTTCTTCTTATAGAAAGACTTGTTTCATTGTATGAGTGAGTAGCGAAGTTGCACCTAGCGGTCTAACATGACCGACCAATGATTATGTACTTCTTAACACTACTAGTCAGGTTCATAGTTTGTACTTGGACCACAAGAAGCACGAGGCGTGTAACATCTTCGACAATAATGCAAGTTTTTCAAAACTATATGTTATGATAATAATTCATATTTTTTTTATGTTTTATGTATTTTATAATACATACCTGATGTGCCATATTTGGGTTAAGAATAACTTGTGTGATATAGGGGGCAAACCGAATTCGATATGACCAAATACATATGTTAGCGCAAAACGTTCCGGTGAGAATGTATTAGCTCAACACATATGGCAGTTTGGAACACATTTTCGAGGTGGAGTCATGTGATGATGTCATGAAGATAGGTCAGAGATACAACTTTTTACTTGAGAGATACGATTGTTTACTTAAGTGCTACCGTCTTTCACACCACTATCAAGGTCATGGATAATTTATTTTTATTTTGTTAAGAATTTAATGATCTTGTATAATATTTTTAAGATGTTTATTATCATGTGTATCTTTTGTTTACTAATCTTCTTATGAACTTTTATATTTTTTTTATTCTAATTTTTTTTAAACGAGTGTGTTAAAGTATTTGAATGCCTAATATATGCGACATATATCGAGCATGACCCGCGACTAATTGTTATGTACGAATATTTACAGAAAATATTTTAAACAACAACGTGTGATAGTATTAAAAACATACATAAAAAACAATAGCATACTAAAAGTGGTATAAGTAACAATAAAAGAAAAAAAATGGGAAACAAATACATTAGTTTAATAAAATGAATAAAAATAGAAGTACAAGATACGAATAAACAAAACTTTAAAAAGAGTAATACCGATAAAAAATATATAGTTTTAGGCATTTAGCTTCAACATGATCTTGCTTAGTGAGGCAGAACTCCATATTTTCCAGCATATATTTTTATTGGAATCACTCACACTAAAATAAACCGCCATGCACGCCTATTAATTAATATTGTGCTAGAGGTCAGAACTTGTAAGCTTGAAACTGATTTTATATATTCATGATCTCTTGCAAGTGACATTAAATACGCATAATATATACAATTTATATCTTATTGATTTTCAATAAGTGGTTATCTTCTTGTGTACTTTATTCTATTTTGAAAAATTAAAAGATTGGTTTCTTTTTATAATAAACTAAATGATGTTTACGTCAAACAAATAAAACCCTTATTTATAAAATATAAATTAAACACAATGTAATCCAACAATACTAATTAAAATCTGACATGTGCCATATATGGATATTGAAATGAATGAGAACGAATAAATTATTGACATGTATATTAATGTCATCTACGAGATATTTGATTCTCTTAACACAAGATGAGTATGGTTCAATATTGCTTAATCACTCACATTAATAAGATATGTTACTAGATCTCTCACCATAATGAGTTATATTATTTGTTCAAGTAAACTAAATAATTTAAAAATAATCAAAACAAGCATAACACAACTAATTTGAGAAGATAAATAAAAAATCATATATTAAATAAGCAAGGTCAATAGTGTAATGATATCATAAAACGATACATAAATAAGTTTCAAGACTATTTTTTTTGAAATAAATATAACATAATCATACATCTTTGGTAAGAACGGTTGGTATGCCTCTTCATCACGCACCGATGTGAAGACCAACTTATTTTTTGTAAATTAGTTCATTCTTCTAAAGTACAAAATTTCCCTAGCATTTGTTTTGAATTATGTCGAGCAATGAATCCAAAATTTTAATCTTTTATGTGAGAATGAGAATATTATCCGATTGTGACTTGAAGAAAAAAACTCAAAGTAAGCTTTATTAAAAGGATCATTTTTATGCCCATCAAGTGAGCAAATAAAAAAAAGAGTATGGTTGACTCATAGAGGATGTAACAATCATATGATTAAAACAATGAAATCGTACTCAAGGATATGTTTCGGCACACATTTCAGAGTAGAAAATAGAAACAAAACAAATATATAAATATATAAATGAGATGTGTTTGTACTTCCACAATTTGCATAAAATGTCCTAAATTTTAGAAAAGCTATAAAACGACGATACATAGTTCATTTTGAGGATCTATGATGTAGCATAAAAGGCCCACAATTATCACACATTAATAGGCAAATGCAAATAGGCAAACGCAAATAGGCTTTATTTTATAGTCGGGTACCACTATTAGGTGAAAGAGTTATTCATTTTGAACGCATTAACAAGCCCAACAATTTTCACAAACGTGATGGTTCCTGTATCTCTCGTTAGAGTTCCAAGAGTATATTTTAGTATTTTTTATATTATATTTTATGGATGTATTTTATTTAGAAAATTTAATCTTATTTGATCAAAATTTGATTTGATTTTTGTTTTAATATCTTCATCTTTTTTTTAATATTGGATTAAGATTTTACATGTTTATTACATAAATATCTTCTATCCTAATTTTAAATAATATTTTTTGGAATAAGATATTTTATTGCTGAATCCCTAAGATTAGGGTTTGGTTATCATTCTTCACTTTTATAGATTGATGTCGCATGAATCTCTCTTGTAAATCTGTGATCAAACAAAGTGCAGAGCAAAAAAAATAAAGATAGAATAATACAACGGAGAGAAATATTTTACAGGTAATATAAAATATTTCAAAACATCTTATGCATGAAGCAATCAAATTGTTGTAAGACCGTCGTAAATCGGGTAAAAAGAATTGTTAGTCCCTCATGTTTACCACTTGTATCAATATAGTCCCCTTCCTTCACCTCTGCATAAACCTCATCCCCTTTGTTTTAATAATTTGCAAAGATAGTCCCCCCCGCACATGTGAAGCCTGAGAGATTGACACGTGACATCAAGTTTTGTTGCAAGATTGGTCCCCCAAATGTTTGGCCAAAAATACCCCTGCTCATGCCGAGTAGGATGCCAACTCAGATTTACCATTTACCTTTAAAAGTTACCATTTACCCACCATAATTATGAACAGACCGGGTTGAACCCAATCTATTCTAACCCAAACCCGAAAACCCAATTACTCTAACCCAATCTTTTCAATTTGTTAGAAAACCCTAATAACAGAAGAATACAGATTTTTATCTTCTTCCTTCCACTACCAGTAATCGTATACGTATCAATTCCTCTTCCTTCTGTCACCAAAACCCATGACTTACTCTAGTGTTTCAAGAACCTCTGCTAACTCGGGTGGTGATGGTATTTGTGAATGCGCGTTACCCAGTATAATCCGGACTGCTTCGACGAATCCAAATCGAGGAAGAAGATTCAAAGGATGTAGCAATTTCTGGGTAACTATCTTGTACGAGTTACTATATCTTACTGAAATAGCCCATACTCTTCTTTTAAAATGTGATTGTGTACAAAGGAGAACATTGTCGTTATTTTCGGTGGAATGATCCCCCAATTAACAATGGGTCACAACCTGCTTTCAATGGATTGCTGAAGAGGTTTTCAAGATTAGAAGCAGATTGTGAAAGGATGAAGAAGATTATTGTTTTTGTATTTGTATTGATAAGGAGTATAATAGTATTTCAATTTTTTTCTTATGGTTAGTTAGCCACTGTAATTGCTAAGAAGCTAAGACTTGTATTTGTTGGGTGGATGTTTTTTATTTCAATGATAATGTAATGTATGATTTGTATTTCAATGTCTCGTAGTTGTAGATTTGTATACATTTGAACTTTTTTTTGTCCCTTGTTAAGTCGAAAAACCAATGATTTTAGCCCCTGTATTTGTGACCTATAAATGAACTGTAAATTACAACATCATGTGAACCTGTAAGTATTCAGGACCTATAAGTTTTATAAAATATACTTATAACTTGGTTCAACAAATGGCTTGTAAAATGAAAATGTGAACCTGTAATTTTTACAACCTTCAAAATTTAATGTATACAAATCTATAACCTGCTTTTTGGTATAGTGTATACAGATATACTAAAACATGTGAAATATGAAACATTTCAAGTTTCATTAAATTAAAACATCTAGTGTTTACAAAAAACTAATACTAGTACAGTGGTCTAAACCTTCAAAAAATTCAGAAATCAGTTTCTAAATTGGTCTAAACATTCACATGAACTCAAAAAATACATCACATAGTTGCCTAACCATCCATATCTTTACAAAAAATAACACCATAGTTACATTAACAATTGAAGATAGAAAAACTAGATTATGGTTGCTTTCTCTTTTGAAGGTTGGAGGGAGCTTGTTTTGCATATTTAAACGTCTTCATTTCTCTTGTTCTCTTCCAAGTAGTATGAGTAGAGGTTATGTTGTTCTGAGAAGAAAATATACAACTTGGTTCCCTTCACTTCCAGTACTATATACATAAACTTTAATAAAGCTAAGTTGAGAATCCTACAGGTTGGAAAACTTTTTGTTTCTCCAATTGTCTACTACGTGAGCTGTCTCTTCTATCAACACAGTATATGAAAATATCGTGCAATCATTCAACAAACAAAACTATTAATTGGATGAGCAGCAACCAACAAGTAATTGAACCATCTACCAACAACTAATTGGACCACCAACCAACAAGTAATGGGACCATCTACCAACAACTAATTGGACCATCAACCAACAAAAAATAGCTGAAGCATTCAATAAGGACAAACTCCACTACTTATGCCCACTTGGATTCTTTAAAACAGTTGTACATTCAAAGGCAATTACATCACTCACACCAAGCCCATTCAAATGCAATTACAAGACTCACATCAAGACAACACAGCAACAAAAGTGAATGATTTATATTACAAGCCTAATAAACAAGTAATTCATTAGAAACAAGAACAATATTAAAGAAACAATACTATGCAGCCAGTATCAAGCAGTATTATAATAATAAAACAAATCAGACTTACATCAACCATAAACATTTGGTTCCTAACTCCACCTCTTCTCACATGTTGTAAAATGGACCTTAAGTAACTTACTTAAAGAAGTGATAAAATAAAAAACTAATAGATTCCGGAATTAGGAAGTACTTACCGTTATGAAATTGTAGTTCGACCCTCATGCTGACTGAATTTTGGACGTGGTGGAGTACTTGTTGGAGGTAGTGGACCTTCTGGAACGTTTGTTGGGGTTGTTGGGGTTACGGTAGCACCTTCTGGAACGTTGGGTTGAGCTGATGGGGTTACGTTTGGACATTTACGTCGATTATGTCCACTACAAATGCAAATACCACATATGCTGTTGTTATGTTTCTTAGACAGCCTTGTTCAGCTTGGTTCAACAACTGATGGTGGTTGGAGTCTTTGAGAATGCTATTTTCTTCTGGATGTTTGTCGTCCGCCTCAAACAACCTTTGTTAGACGAGTTGTTTTAGGTTCGCAGGGGGTTGAAGGCCATAGCATAGACCCGTTGATATGGTAACTGGTGTGATAATAAATCCTTTTCTGCGTTGCAACGTGATAACAGTCAGCCACGTAGTCAATTGGATCATGCTCAGCTAAAAATATTGTCGCAACAACATGGCAAGAAGGAATTCCCGAGAGCTGCCACTTTCTACACGCACATTCCCGTATTTCTAAATCCACCACAAACTGGTTTGTTTCTTCCCTAACTTGGTACTTTGGTCTATCAGTTTCTCCTACGTAATAATTACCAGTGATGTTTATAATCTTATTAAACTTCTTTAGGATTGACGGATAGATTTTTTTATCCCACTTCGCTAACTACCTTCGCTTCTTTACTATGGGAGCGATTGTTTGTTCTCTGATCCCCTCCAACACAGTGATCACCCCTTTGGCACTGTAATCTAAGATGCCAGAATTAACATTTCAATCAAATTACTAGTTTGCATGTAACATTTGTTCTCTGTGTCATAATGTGATCTTGTCCATTGCGATGGAGGTTCTCAAACAGCCACTTGTGTGCTGCTTGGTTGCATCTTTCATTTCCTCCATGTGGTACTGGAACTCTTTCACAAATTTCAACCTAGTGCATGCCTAAAATAGGTTGTGTTCTTGTTTATCGGGGAATGTCTTTTTCAAGTTTGCGTATAAGTGTCTTGCACAAATCCTGTGCTCCGAGTTAGGGAACAATGCAACCAGTGCAGGAACCAGACCCTTTTGTTTGTCAGCTATCCAGGTGAAGTTACCTCTATTCTAGATATTCACCATTTATACCATCCCCTTTAGCCTCTACATTTTCCCTACCATCAACATTAACCTGCATATCATCAATACCATCCCTTTTAGCCTCTATATTTTCCCTAATATCCCCTTCATCCTCTGCATTTTCCCTAACATCCCCTTCAGCCTCTATATTTTTCGTAACACTTTCACCTCTACCAGCAGTCTCATCAACATCCACACTGTCACCACCAACAGCAGTCTCATCAACATCACCATTCATATTTTCAGTACAATTATGAAATATTCCTAAACCATCAGCCACAATTAAACTGCTATCACCTTCATATCGACAGTTGGAATGAAGGTTTTGTTTCTTAGTTTAGTTGGAGATACCACTTCTAGAGGGGTGTCATATTACAGAATATTTTCACTGCCCTATCACTACCAATCTTTTTTGTTACCTCGTAGCAGTTTTCATGTGTCTCTAATATTCTGAGAGAAGTGCTTGAACTCGGCAGCGAGTAAGCAAACAAAAAATGTTCATCTCTTCTTGATGCTTCTGTTAAATCATGGATGAAATGGAGTTCCAAAATACAGAATTTATTGCAGCTAATGAAGTCGACGATTTCGGACCTGCCCCCAATGTACTTGAGCTTATTGTTTCCAGTTAGTTTACCATCGAAGTGGTAATTCATAGCAAACAAGTCGTCTGAAATACGAAGAAAAACATAATCGTTAGCACGGGGGGTTAAAACCCAGTTTGTACACCAATTGTGTAGACACAAAACACTAATCAAAACACCAATAAGAACATAAACCTTAAACACAGAAACCATAACATTAATAGTAGCAAAAACCATAACATTAGCAGTAGATTCAACAACAATCAAAACAACATAAAACATCAACCCTAACACCAAAAATAACACTAATTCTGTAGACATTATCCCATGACAACAACATCAACGGTTATTGTCACTCTAAAATTCAAGCCAAATCAACCCACACCAATAATATTCAAAAATTAACAATACATGAACTACAATACCAGCCCAGAACACTACCATTAAAAAAATTAGTTCACAAGAATAACATTACACTATAACATCATAATCATCCAGAACAGTGATATTAAACACCATAACACCAACAACAACATCAAATAACTCGATTTTCATTATATTTAAAGTTAAGAATCTATCTAGCCATGAAAATATAAATACAATCAAACAACTAACCTCTGTAAAAATGCTTATCCATGGTGGAAGCGCTGCTTCGACTGGTGAAAGATTTATGGGTTTGGGGAAAATGGTTCCAATTTAGTAAGGATGAAGAAATGGATATGATATTAAGCTTGGAAAATCCTTTTTTGTGATGAAGAACTGCAAGTGGCTGAAATCTATTAGGGAATGAAGAAGTCGTGTTTAGGGAAAGGATGAAAATGGTTGAAATCGATGGCTTAGGGTTTAGTGATGGTCATGGCTTCAGTAGAGACAGAGAGGAAGGGAAAGAGGTAGGGAGAACAATCGAATTAGTTGCATTTTGGTCTCTCTGGTTATGGGTTTCTTTGAGATTTTTGATTTTCTCGATTTGGAGGGAGAAATTAGGGTTTGTGTTAATTGGGCTCTGATTTTTTTAAACGGGTCACCAGGGTAAATGGTTTGGCGTTTGGGTTAGACTTCATTAGGTTTTCGGTTAGGTTATATTGTAGTGGGCTGGGTTATATTGTATTGGATTTTGGGTTGGGTTTGTTTTAATTGGGTTTGACTCGGTCCGTTTATAAAATTGGTGGGCAAAATGGTAACAAGAAATGGTAAATAGTAACTTTTTAAGGCAGATAATAAATCTGACTAGGCGGTGAGTTGGCATCCTACTTGGCATGGGCATGGGCATTTTTGACAAAAAAATTTGGGGACCAAGCAACAAAACTTGATGCCACGTGTCAATCTCTCAGGCTTCACATGTGCGGGGGGGCTATATTTGCAAATTATTAAAATGAAAGGAGATGAGTTTTATGCAGAGGTAAGTGAAGGGGACTATGTTGATACAAGTGGTAAACATGTGGGACTAAGAGTATTTTTTACCAGTCGTAAATCTCTTGCAATCTTGTGTTTAACAAGGTATGAATTTTATCTAATTGTATTATCCAAGTTGTGTAATGAATGTTTACAATACAATTAATCGATGTACCCCTCTTAATAAACCTTATAACATAAAATTAAAGTAGTAAATTGAATTCATTGTTGTCTCTCTTAGATTACATCTTTAGAGATATGTAATCTTTTTAGTGTATTGACATTTAAGGAACATAGCTTTAAAGTAAAATTGAACAAGAAAATTGCACGTAAACCCTCTAGATCGTAAGCCCTCTAAATCTTAAACTCCAAATAAACCAATACTATCAATATTATATAATATAATTGTAGAAATTAATAACTCAACAGTACACATCGATAAATAAATCATTGTTATCGATCTTGGACTATATTACTAGAGAAAGTTATTGCATTGAATAAATGTTTTAACTTTTATCCAACATAACTTTAAACAAAAATTGAAGTATTTCTCAGATTGAAATAATTATCAAATTCCTAAATCTTAAATGTTAAATACTAAATTCTAAAAGCTAAACTCTATATAAATCAATGTTTTCAATCTTTTAGAATATAATTATAGAACTTAATTACATATATTTTTAACTATTTTATAAAATGATACATAAATAAGTTTCAAGACTAATGTTTTTGAAATAAATATAACATAATCATACATCTTTGGTAAGTACAGTTGGTATGCCTCTTCATCACGCACCGATGTGAAGACCTACTTGTTTTGGGTAAATTAGTTGAATCTTCTAAAGTACAAAATTTCTCTAGCATTTGTGTTGAATTATGTCGAGCATTGAGTCCAAAATTTTAATTTTTTATGTGAGAATAAGAATATTATTGACCTCACAACATCTTTTGGAGTATGTTGAGATTTTTTTTGAAGAACTATGAGAGAATACAAATGTCTCTACTAGTGATGCCAACAAAATAAAGGAGAACATCAATAAATATACAAAATATGGTCTATTGATTCAAGAAAGAGTAACACATAATAGTTTCCAAGGAACATCAAAGCTATAAGATCAAAGAAGGCATGCTATATTCCTAGATAAGAATATAGAGGAATTTCCTAATTCAAAATTGTAAAATTTTAATATAATGAAAGTGATTTCAATACCTTAAAATGGAATATTCATAGCTTTTGAAATAATATTTTACTAAAATCATGTAGTGATTGATATATCAAATGAAGAAGTCTGAAAAAACAAATATGAATTAAAGGAATTTGAAGGAAATTCTAATCAGCTTGGTGAACAGGTATTATTTGATTGCAACTTGAAGAAAAAAACTAAAAGTAAGCTTAATTAAAAGGAACATGTTTTATGCCTATCAAGTGGCCAAATAAAAAAAAGGGTATTGTTGACTCATAGAGGATGTAACAATTATATGATTAAAAAAATGAAATCATACTCAAGGATATGTTTCGGCATACATTTCCGAGTAGAAAATGGAAACATAAAAATATTTAAATAAATAAATGAGATGTGTTTGTACTTCCACAATTTGCATAAAATGTCCTAAATTTTGGAAAATCTATAAAGCGATGATACACCGTTCATTTTGAGGATCTAGGATGTAGCATGGAGGGTCCACAATTATCAACCATTAATAGGAAAATGAAAATATGCTTTATTTTATAGTCGGGTACCAATATTAGGCGAAAGAGTTATTCATGTTGAACGCATTAACAAGCCCAACAATTTTCGCAAACGTAACGGTTCCGGTATCTCTCGTTAGATTTCTAAGAATATATTTTAGTAACTTTTTATATTATATTAAATGGATGTATTTTATTTAGAAAATTGAAACTACTTAAATCCAAATTTGATTTAATTTTTGTTTTGTTGTCTTCATTTAAAAATGGATTAAAGTTTTACATGTTTATTGTACAAATATCTTCTATCCTAATTTAAATAATATATTTTGGAATAAGATATGTTATTGCTGAATCCCTAAGTTTAGGGTTTGGTTATCATTCTTCACTTCTATAGATTTATCTCGCATGAATCTCTCTCTTGCAAGATCCTTGTTAAAATAAAATGAAAAGTAGAAAAATTAAAAATAGAATAATACAGAGGAGTTAAATATTTTACGGGTAGTATAAAATATTTCAAAACATCTTATGCATGAAACTATCAAACTGTTATAAGCCCGTCGTAAATCTCTTGCAATCTTGTGCTTAACGAGGTATACAAATTATCTAATTGCATTATCCAAGTTGTGTATGAAAATACAATTAATCGATGTACCCCTCTTAATAAAATTTATAACATAAAATTAAAGTAGTAAATTGAATTCATTGTTGTCACTCTTAGATTACATCGTTAGAGATAGTAATCTTTTTAGTGTATTGACATTTAAGGAACATAGTTTTAAAGTAAAATTGAACAACAAAATTTCGCGTAAACCCTCTAGATCGTAAGCCCTCTAAATCTTAAACTCCAAATAAACCAATTCTAATAGAATATAATTATAGACATTAATAACTCAACAGTACACCCCGATAAATAAATCATTGTTATCGATCTTAGACTATATTACTAGAGAAAGTTATTGTATTGAATAAATGTTTTAATTTCTATCCAACATAACTTCTCATATTGAAAGCTAAACTCTAAATAAACCAATCTTTTCGATCTTTTAAAATATAATAATAGAACTTAATTACATATGACTAATGTGTTAGATTCAATGCAACAAACATTATACAATGCATCGCCCTAAAAAGGATATAGAAATTAATTAGATGTAATTAATGTGTTAGATTCTATGAAACAAGTATATATTAACATTATACAATGCATCTGGTTAAAAAAAGATGTTGACGTTGATTATGATTTTTCGGTGTCTACTATATAAAATCTTCTGCCATTATCATAATAATTATTTTTTTATGAATAAAATATTTTCATGATTCTCTAAAATTAGGGCTTCATTATCATTCTTTACTTGTGTAGATTTTCTACCACATCAATTGCTTTTACAAAATCTTGATCTACAAAATATCAAAAGTAGAGATGGAGAAATATACCATGTGAGTTAATATACCTACTATAGAATAAAAATACAATAAGAGTTAAAAACAGACAAATAATAGATTATAATCTTGTAAGTACTTGGATGATGGGGAGTACATTTTTATACAACAAAATTATAAAATTTATTCATAAACATAGATTACAAAAGAAACCCATACACAAATTACACTCAGTGGCTGATAAAGTTGGGATGTGACACAATCTACATATAATGGATTATGCTTAAACACTTATTTATTTAAGGTTAACCTTTAGTATACATTAAGGATCGGCTGAGTGTAAATAGATGAGTTTTTTAGCAATGCCCGTTGTGGAAGCAACAATTCTTGCAGTGGTTGGCGCAAGGGGGAAACCTGGACGTCCCTGCAAACCTTAGACAGATACGGTCGCATCTTGCTGGGCATACTGGTGTATTTAGAAATAAAAAAAAAATCAATCATTACTTAAAACTTATATGTAAAAGAAGAGCACAGAAAAATAAAAGATTACTCACTGCTAGTCAAGTCAGGCGAAATGTGAGATTCAGTTGTGGATGACTGCCATTAATCAAATATTGAACAAAGATTAAGAGTTTATATATAAATAATTTAACTAATCTTATGAATATAGAGGAAGAGGGAGAGGGAGAAGTTACCGTAAAGAATTTCCGGAAAATGTTGGGAAAATCGGATCCAGAAGCCTACGCACAATCGAAACCGTAAATGTGTCGGAAGTCAGAGATGGAAGAAGAAGAAGAAAGATTGTGAATGTGAATGTGAATATGAATATGGATATGAATATGATTATAAAGAAAGAGAAATTACCGGGTCCAATATCTCGTCTTTGTTTCCAGAAGCATAAACCTACATCCAAAAAAAGTAAAATGAATGAGAGACATTAAGTAGTTAAAAGTTTGATCAGAAATGGATAGAGAAGATAGATTCTGACCATCGTGTCAAACATGGAAATGGAAATGGTAACCAAAAGGAAGAGAGCTCCAAACTTAGACATGGCCATTTAATCCGATTAATTATCACAGTGGAAGAGAAGGGTTTGAGTAGCACTGCATCAGTGGGGCATCTATTTATACAAAAAGTGAATGGTTTAAGATGTCATTAGGCTTACGTACGTGATGGCCTCTCTAACTCGTAATCGGGGAGACGTCGCCCGCCATCAAATGGTACCCACACCCCACCCTCAAACAAAATAAAATGAATAATCATAGATAAAATAATATAAAAAAGTTAAACATTTCTTCTTTTTATCGGAATCATATATATATTTTAGGTAAATGTCACACTAAATACCTTCTCACCAAACTTATTATCATCTAGTATCCAAACTATTTTCTATGCCTACTAAATACCAATCTCACCAACCTTTCTAATACCAAGCTAATATTTCCCTTCCTCAAATACCCTCAAATGTGCTCTATTCTCTTCTTTCTTGTTTTCTATCTTTTTCATCTCAGCCATTGTGAGAACGAAAGTTGTAATATTGGTCCTGCTTCTAAAATTATCGAAGATGTATCTGTTTCGTGTAAACAAGATCTATTATCGTATAGGTGATTAATATAATAAGAGTAACATTCCATGTACTCACCCCATAAAATGCTCCAGGAGAAGGAAAGTCCGTAGACATACCAAGATGCTCGACAAGATTATCTATACAAATATGTTCATCTTCCATGTATTGCTTAGGTCCTGTTTCAGCACAGCTTCCTGATCGGAGAACAGGCATAAACTCCGATTTATCAACACACGGCGGTGACTTGATAACCACAACGCCAACATCCAAATTACACATTCATATACTTGATGTATTTAGTTTCTCACAAGACATATATACTGAATAATTTCTTTCTTTATTTTCTATTTCGTTTGCGAAACCCGATCTGTAATGGTGTTTAGTTCTTACATGTCCAGTGGTTGAAGACGATACATGTACTACGACGCTAGATATTCCTTGATTATGACGCTAGATGTTCATTGACTATGACGCTAGATGTTCCTTGACTATGACGGTAAATGTTCCTTGACTATGACGCTAGATAAGTTGCATTTGCCAACATCACGCGAGATGTTCGTCTAATATGACGCTAGACGAGTTGTCCTTATGACGCTAGACGAGTTGTTCCTTGACTATGACTATGAAGCTAGACGATACCTGTAATACGACGCTAGATGTTCCTTGACTATGACGCTAGATGTTCATTGACTATGACGCTAGATGTTCCTTGACTATGACGCTAGATGTTCCTTGACTATGACGCTAGATGTTCCTTCACTATGACGCTAGATGAGTTGCACTTGCCAACATCACGCGAGAAACCCGGGTGTGAGTGGAGTAAAAAAACCCGGTTTGTAATGGTGTTTTGTTCTTACATGTCCGGTGGTTGAAGACGATACTTGTACTACGACGCTAGATGTTCCTTGACTATGACGCTAGATGTTCATTGACTATGACGCTAGATGTTCCTTCACTATGACGCTAGATGTTCCTTGACTATGACGCTAGATAAGTTGCACTTGCCAACATCACGCGAGATGTTCGTCTAATATGACGCTAGACGAGTTGTTCATTGACTATGACTATGACGCTAGACGATACCTGTACTAAGACGTTAGATGTTCCTTGACTATGACGCTAGATGTTCCTTGACTAAGACGCTAGATGTTCATTGACTATGACACTAGATGTTCCTTGACTACGACGCTAGATGTTCCTTGACTATGACGCTAGATGTTCTTTGACTATAACGCTAGATAAGTTTCACTTGGTGAGAAGGGTACCTCAGCCACATATACTACCCTTCTTTAAACCTGTTGATTATGTCAAAGTTTTAGCTCAAATTCATGAAGAACTCGAGACATGTCATTTGGAAGGCAAGTCCAACCTTTTTTATTATAGTTTCAAGTCTTTAGAGGCCTAGGAGAAACCAAAATAATGCGAAGAAGCCTCCGTTCTGCTTGGAAGAAAGCTCGTACCGTTCATGAAAAACTAGTGTTTGGTGCCTGGTTAAGATATTAAAATCGAGGCGAAGAGTTTGTAGCTGATTTGGAGAGACAGAGAAAAAACACAGTGTCAACATATATTGAATAAATCGAAGGAGAGAGAAGGAGATAAGTATTAATAATAACCTACTTTCTCTTTCTTCTAGTATTGGGACCTACTTTCTCTTTCTTCTAGTATTGGGGCTAATTTGGTAAAAATATTGGTTTCTTACTACTAGTGTAAGGGTCTTATATTTGGGTACTTATTTGGGATTACATACTTGAAAAGGTATTTAGTAGTACTTTTCTCTATATTTTAAGGATTAAGGTTGATAATAAAGGGGAGAATGTAAACACATAATTAAAGTCGGATTTTGTTTATGAAATTTTTGAAAATGATTATAGAAAAACAAAATAAATATCACATAACAAAATGAATAGAGTTCCAAATTGAGAGCACCAAATAAAAATGACCAAGTTGAATGGAAAAAATGAAAACATGATACAATTGAACTAAAATTTACTTATTTACATTGAGATTCAAAATAGTAAAAATTATCAAGTTGATTAACAGTAATCAAAATTAAAAAATAACTACAAGTAATTTGCTAATGTGCTACGACGTTTCGAAACATTTATTTGTAAATTGAAACGAATTCTAAAAATTATGTTTAGAAAGAAGGAAACAACTACTAAGATTAGTCTGAATATTAAATTAACATTGTTTAATACATGTAATGTTAAATAATTTAAATTTATTGTTTTCGTACGTAGGGGCATTCTCCGGTTTACAAGTAAAATAGTCTAAAATACCTAAAATCCTCATTTGACTTTAGTTCGATTTTTTGACCAAATTACTCTCGACAATAAAATTAATCTCGAAACTGCCATTAAGTAAAAACAACTAATAAGTGTATCCTAAGTATACCAATTCACCAAATAACCTATTTCGCTATCTATACCCAAACAAACATTCTTCTTTAATGAGTTTATATCCAAATAGTCTAGTTTTCTTAAAATCTTTGAAACCAAGTTCAAACTTCAAAATAATATCAAGAACATTCAACCAAAAATACAAAATCGATCATGACTCACACAGAACTAGGGATCAGTGTGGAGGAGTTGATGTCGCCGGAGATAAGGGATGATGAAATGTCGCCAGAAAATGAGTTGGAGTCGCCGGAGAAGCAGCCACCGTCGCCGGAAAAGCAGCCATCGCCGGAAAAGGTAAAATTTTTACCGGTGGCCTTAGCAACATTGGTTCCTGGACATGGAACCTGTTGTGCGTAGCTCACGCACGACCGGTTCTCGACCTTAGAACCAGCCGTGCGTGGCCTACGCACCACCGGTTCCATAGCCAGGAACCGATGGTGCTAGGGCCACCTGCCGGTTGGTACCTAGGATTAAATACCACCGGTTCTGAGGCCTTGAACCGGTGGTGCAGAGGCCTCAGTCCACTCGTTTCTGAGGCCCCTTCACCACCGGTTCAAGGCCATAGAACCGGTGGTGTACATGGTCGTGTCCGATCGGTTATTAAAAAATCAAGGTTTTTTTTGTTTTTAATTATACCTGATTGCTTATTATGGTTTGTTATTGTCTAATAGGGGACGGATGTCGTCAATAGGACTGAGGAACCTTTCGCTACTGACTACAATCATTTGTTCTTCACTACCGAGTTCTACACACACGACACGTTGATAAAATGGGTTACGAAGACATGAAAACTCCATGGTATGGTTATCAACATAAGTCGGCGCGACAAAGTAAATAGTAGAAAAACGTCAGATGATGTATTTCTAATGTGAGAGGTCGGGAAAATATACTCCAAGAGTAGCAGAAAAAGGCCGTAAACGGAAGTCTACAGGAATGAAAAAGATAGACTGCCCATTTCAGCTTTTCGGGCTAATGGTGGAACCAGATCAATGGAAGTTAGAATTGAAATGTGGTATTCATAACCACGAGAGTTCAAAACATCTAGACTGTCATTCTTTTGCTGACCGTTTGAATGATGAAGAGATGGAATATGTTGAACGAGCGACCTACATTGGTACTAACCCCAAAGATATACTGAATGGTGTTAAGAAGCTGAACAAAGATAATGTTTTTACAATGCGCACCATCTACAATGCACGACAGAAAAGTAGGGTTTTAAAAAAGGCGGGTAGGTCACAACTCCAGTTCTTGTCGGGGGAGCTTAAGTCGCATAATTATTATTAATGGCATAAATCTGGTGAAGACAATGGACACGTCATTACAGATATGTTTTTCGCCAATCCAGTCAGTGTTGACCTTTTGCGGACATTTCCAACAGTTTTGATCATGGATAGTACATATAAAGTCATACGATATGGTATGGCATTGTTTGAGATAGTGGGTATGACGTGTACCGGATTGACTTTCTGTGCGGCATTTGCCTTCATGTCCGGTGAGAAGTTAAACAACTTCAAATAGGTGTTAGAGTGTTTGAAGTCGTTGATTTTCGTTCACGGAATTCAAGAACCTCGTGTCATCCTGATCGACAGAGACTTAGCGTTGATGAACGCCATAGAAGTGGTATTCCCAAAGACAACGCATATGTTATGTCGATGGTACATAGCACAGAATATTCAGGGGCAAACAAGAAAATACTTCCCCGAGAAAAGTGATCATGTGAAATTTGTTTCTGCTTGGAAGAAGATTGCATATGCAGCATCATAGATTGAATTCGATCACGCCTGACGAGACATGCTATTGGAGTACAAAGACTATCCTCTTGCAATTGAATACACTGAAAAATCGTGGCTCGATCAATACATGGACAAATTCGTTGTATGGAAGACGAACAATAACTTGCATTTGGGACATCGCACGACTAACCGCATCGAGAGTGTTCATTCTAACCTAAAGCGTTACCTACGTACAAACAAAATAAACTTTGAATTATTTTGGGGGAGGGTTCATTCGCTTCTCGAAATCCAACATGCTGGCATTAGATCGTCGTTCGAGAAGATTCGTTACATAGCACTACATAAGTTCGCGGACAAACGTTTCGATGAAATTCGAGGCAAGGTTTCCCACATAGCGTTAGAACTATTTTTCTACGAAGTAGAGAAGGCCGAAGATAGCAAGATGGTCACTATTGGAGATGAGTCTGATGTTAAAGACAATGGCGTCTGTATATACGCTATAAAATCTACCCATGGTATACCTTGCTATCACCAGGTCCGCAAGTGGCATAAAGACGGAATAGCTGCATCGTTAGATGCTTTTCAAATCCGCTGGACAATGTTAGAAATAATGCCTCGATCATTCCGTACGACCATGGAGATTCTCAAAGATGATCTGCAAAAGCTAGTAACCGATGTTATGGAGACAAAAGACGAAAGCCGTATAAAACACATTTATAAGAAATGGTTTGAAAATGTTTATCTTGAAACATCCTCATTGCTAGAGCCATTGGAGAAGCAGAAACACCGAGGCAGCCCGTAAGTGAAAAGAAAGTTAGTTGTCGATACATCATCCATTAAACGGGACAAATGCTATTGAGAACACAAGGAAGATGATGATAATGCTAATCATTACTCAGTCATGAACTCTTTAAAACCACCAAAAGTTAAAAAAGGTAAAGCAGTTGCTAGTGCAAATACGATTCAGGCAGATATGTCTAAAGTACCTCGTACTCGTAGTTCTTCCATTGCCTCGCTCGCTAGCAATATCGTACAATAATCCATTGGTGGAGTCACAGAACTAATACATGACCCAAAAGGTTTTTTGCGTTGGTTTCCGACTCACTTCAATCCTTTTATATCGGGTATAAATGATGTTAAGGCAGATGGTCATTGTGGATATAGAGCAGTTTTGTTTGGGTTGTACGGTCATGAAGAAGGTTGGCGAGGTGTTCGGAAGGAAATATACGATGAACTCATGGACAACTATGACACATACAGCAAGATATATAACGGTACAGAGGATTACCTAAAGGTTGCAGAAAGTTAAACTACTACGAAACACCAGCATCACCCATATATTGGATGACAATGCCAGAAATGGGCATTGCGATTGCAACCAAGTTCGAATGCATTGTTCATTTGTATCACTCGTGGGGTCTCACAACTGTAGTAATACTTTTTTACCTCTGCGCGGTTAACCTCCCATTATGGCCCAAAGACGAGAGATTGGGTTTGGATTCGTTGATACTAGCGACTTCGTCAATGTAAGTCATTCGATTTATGGTTTTGTTATTACTTACAAATGTATTACTCAATTTTTTGTTCTAATTTAAGTAGTATTAAACATCTATCAATCAAGCCCCTATGCCCTTGCGCACGCATACATCCTATGTGGCAGAAGTTGAAGAGTGAAGAGGCTACGTATTGGGAGCTACCAATAGTTGGTTGCTGCAAAAAATAAACGGAACTCGAAGGGAGAAAGCCAGTTTGTTCATTCCCAGAAGTAACTAATCTTGATGAATTTTAGTAGTCGATTTATATCTTTTGGTCGGATTTATGTTCATGTTTCGATTGGATTTATGTCTTTTGGTCGCTTTATGTCTTTTGGTCGGATTTATGTTGTTTAGAACTTTGTTTACTTTATCATAACATTTTGTACTTAAGTTATCTGACCGTCATTCATGAAATTTTCCAACTTATAACGATAAACAACTAATCATTTCATAACTTAATATCAAACGTTACAAACAAGCAACAACAACATCGCATAAACATGAGTAGATAACTTGAGATTGAACAGACAGTTAGTCAAAATCGTAGCCACCATTGTCGCTAAGAATACACATTGTTTCCTCCTTCGTGGAAATTTGAGAATGAACGTATTCTACCATTTCTAAAGACAAATAGTTTGTGATCATTAAACCGAAGGAGTCGAATGCGTCGTTCCTAACTTCTTGGGGCTCATTAAACACCAAGAACATCGGTCCACTAGTTATACACTTCTTCATAGTCGCTACCTCCTCACGAGTACGAGATTGAGGCATTTTTCTAGACGTAGATATTTTGCCGTACATGAAATACATCATACAAAAACGTTCATCGAAAAACTCATTGTTATTATCGTCCGACCGTTTGAACTTCACAGCTTTCGCAGCCTTGAGTAGATGAGCATCATCAAACACATTCCAACCCATTAACAAAGACTTCAACTAGGTTTGAAGAAGAGTTTTGTGTGTTTGGTGTTGTAAGGTAGACCTCTTTAAATAGAAAAATGAAAAATTACTTTGGTGGGAATTAAAGAGCGCGAAAAAAGAAGTTGCGGGAACAGACAACAACAACATCGCATAAACATGAGTAGATAACTTGAGATTGAACAGACAATTAGTCAAAATCGTAGCCACCATTGTCGCTGAGAATACACATTGTTTCCTCCTTCGTGGAAATTTGAGAATGAACGTATTCTGCCATTTCTAAAGAGAAATAGTCTGTTATCATTAAACCGAAGAAGTCGAATGCGTCGTTCCTAACTTCTGGGGGCTCGTTAAACACCAAGAACATCGGTCCACTAGTTATACACTTGTACGTAGTCGCTACCTCCTCACAAGTACGAGATTGAGGCATTTTTCTAGACGTAGACATTTTGCCGTATATGAAATACATCATACACAAACGTTCATCGAAAAACTCATTGGTATTATCGTCCGGCCGTTTGAACTTCACAGCTTTCGCAGCCTTGAGTAGATGAGCATCATCAAACATATTCCAACCCATTAACAAAGACTTCAACTAGGTTTGAAGAATAGTTTTGTGTGTTTGGTGTTGTAAGGTAGACCTCTTTAAATAGAAAAATGAAAAATTACTTTGGTGGGAATTAAAGAGCGCGAAAAAAGAAGTTGCGGGAAAAAAAACCGGGAAAAAATTTCAAGTTTCAATTGCGCACCATAGGTACTGCCTACTGTGTACCTATGGTGCACAGTGGAGTGTACCGATGGTGCCAAGTCCGTAGCACCATCGTTACACCACCCCGTGTACCTATGGTGCATGAAGGTTGCACCATAGGTACACAGTGTGAGGCACCATCGGTGCACCTCACTCTGTACTGATGGTGCCATGCACCGGCCGGTACTTGACATGTCGGCCGGTGCATTGTATCATCGGTATTATGGGCATGTATCATCGGTACATGCCCCTTTTACCGATGGTACAGCGTACCATGGGTACGCCTTCTATAGTACCCATGGTGCACACACTGTTGTACCATTGGTACGCAGTAGTGTGCACCATAGGTACTACTGACTGCGTACCAATGGTGCACAATAACTTGTAATTTTTTGATTTTTTTGTTATGGTTTAAAAACTGAAGTCTTAGGGAATGGATTGGAGTGGGTTTGATGGTGTTAATTTTTTATAACAGTTGAAGTATTTTGTTAATTTTTTGTTATGGTTTAAAAGTTGGATGGTTACAATGGTACGAATAGGTGTTTTGCGGATTCTAAATTGTAAATAGAAATTTAAATAAAGTTTAACAAATCTAAAGAAAAGGATGGAAATAAAAAAGTAGATGTCATAATACAAAAGACGATAGTTTAACAAATCCTACAAATGAA
Source organism: Limnanthes douglasii subsp. nivea (assembly GCA_036936605.1). Taxonomy (NCBI): domain Eukaryota; kingdom Viridiplantae; phylum Streptophyta; class Magnoliopsida; order Brassicales; family Limnanthaceae; genus Limnanthes; species Limnanthes douglasii. The sequence continues at coordinate 38,834,880 of JAUPFV010000002.1, forward strand.
TAAACAACTACAACGTGAATGAAAAAGATAGATCATAACAAAGCTAAAACAAGTCCAATAATGAGGACAAACAACCAAGGAGAGAAGAGCTGCACGACTTGATTTCTCCACCTAAGCGCACCCTCTTCCCCACGACCTACATGCAATGTAACAATCGACCGAACAAGGTCTAGCGATCTGTCGTCCGTAGTACGTGGTGGTGGAGTAATAGTATGCCAACCATACTCAGCCAGGTACCTCCAGTAGGTGTTCGTCACAGACTGTCTATATATGGAAATGGTAACGGTCAACCGATCATCGGAAAGCAAGTGCTGACGTCAATCTAGCCATGCGCTCTCTCGCCATGTGTACCTCGCCAAATCTCCCTTCTTGTAACCCGGTCGGAGTACAAGTGGGAGTTCGGGCTCATCCTGAACCGGTCCTAACTGGCGCATAAACCGTTCATGCATGTAACCCTCGACCGTGCTCATCATCCACAAAGGATAAACAATGGTGCAGATCTCCTCCACGGGAAACTGGACTCTGATATCCTCGTACGGCTCAAATATGACCGGTTACAAAAAAGTAAAACACTAAGACAGTTTTAAAAAATAAAACTTAATATTAAAATGTTACTCACTACTAAAATTTAAACACTTACATCTGTCTCCTTCTGATCTGCAAGGAGAGTACGAACAACCGATTTGGGACGGATGTTTTGCACAACGATCCGCTTCGGTAGCCACTTGACAATCCTAGGCTGCCTCGCTACGTGGTCCGCATTCTCGGAGGCTCTAAACGTGGGGAAATGGTCATAAATCCAGCAATCAAGCATGGCTACAAATCCGTTAAGGTTATGCTTCGATGCTTTCGAAGCATCACCTAAACCACGGAACAGGAATGCCAATGCACTTGTATCCCATGCTATGTCCCACAAACCGGAATCCACATTCGCCAACCCATACAAGTAGTCAGCCTTGACGCTTTTCTGATTAGTATCCGCAAAAATAGTGCAACCAAATAAGAACATCAGTCTGCTCGACGTAACGACCCCTGGTGAAAGTCTCCCGCAGCCACTTGATCTTGAAGCCAACGCCTCTAGTAGACTATATCTCTGCACGGACCTCATCCACAGTCAAACCTAACATACTAGCATAGTAGTTGTATGCCTCATCACGTGGAGCCTTGACTACAACCAAGGTCCGGCCAACTACAGGAAGACCTGTAATGCAGAGGACATCGTCGAGGGTAAACGTCATCTCCCCAAATGAGAAATGGAACGTGTTGGTCTCTTGATGCCAATGCTCAACGAATACCTCATCAAGTACTGAGTGCGTGAAGTACGGAGGTAAGTGGGTTATAAGAGGACCGAAAGGATTCCGCACCAAATTTCGCTGCACCTCTGGCGGAGCACTGAGGTTTTACGTATAAAGCACATTATAATGTGCCTGTATGCCTAATGTAGTGTGACCCTGTAAATAAAAAACTAAGTCAGAAATTAATAATAGTAAAACCTTAGACTAGACGTTTAATAATTTGGTACTTACATGAAGACGTGATACGCCTCGTGCTCCTTGTAGTCAGGAAACAGAGGTATCTTGTTGCATTTCAGAAATGCAAACGTCTTCCGCTGCTCTTCTCTGTGGATCACATCGATATGCTCCTCATCGATGATGTCCTGCTCAGGGTCCCCAGTGGCATCTACCCTGTCACTAAAAGGTAATGGATGTGTACTAGTATGCGCAGGGGATGGAGCTCTGCGAGCGGGAGGGGGGGGGGGGAGTGGTGGATCACTAGTATTGGGAGGTGGTGATCGGTATGATGAAGATGTCTCGCGTCATGAGGAGCCTCCGCCTCTACTATCATCGACTGCAATATTTGAGGCTTTTTCTTTCCTCTTCCCATGGTTGATTCGGCGCAAAGACCGATCAGTCATTATCCTGTCCTCCTCCTCCCTAAGACGAATAGTCTGAGGTTCCTCAGCCGAATCTGGTCCGCGCTTGGCATCGCAGACCCGCTCATCTTCGATTGCCCATACCGTCTTTAGACTCTTCCCCGGGTGTGGCACACATGAACCAGGGGGATACGCCCTAGATCGAGGAAGATGTCGCTCCTCAACGGCGTCTGACCTATAATAATACAAAACAAATTACGAAATTAATAACAATAATATATGATATAACCCACAAAATTGAAAAACCAACACTCTAATTCGCAATCGAACTCTCTTAGTGCCTGTGCCGCTCGGTACATAGCAGTTGTGCCCCTCGCCACAACCGCTCGCACCGATGGTGCTGCCCTAGGCGCACCACCGGTGCGAGTTGCCGGCCATTTTCCGACCGGTAACCGGGCTGGAAAATGGCTACTAAAACCTAATTTTTGGCAAATTAAACCCTAAATCTATACTTAAACCCTAAATTCTACCCTAAATCTTACCTAAATCCTAAATTCATACCTAAAACTAACTAAATTAATTTGCAAAATTAGATTAGGGAACTTAAGTAGGTGGTGGTGGTGGGTTTTTGTTCTTCACCATGATGGAGGAGGAGGAGGAGTGATGGTGGCTCGCCAGAAAAAATTGAGAGAGAGGTGAGAGTGTTTGAGAGAAGAGAGTTTGAGAGCCAGAGAGAAGTAAGAGAAGTGAGGGAAGTGAGATAAAGTGTAAGGAAAAATGTCGTGGATGGAAGTTAGTAAAAAAAATTGACTTATATACCTAGAAAATTGTATTTTTGGAATAAATTGGGTATACTTAGATCACATTTGGGTATACTCAAAATTGGGTATATTTAAACCGGAATTGGGTATATATAGCTTGACCCATATAGAATACTATTTTGACTATTCTCAATATATGTGTAATATAATAGGATTTTGTTTCAAAGTTGGTTGATATCGTTTTTTTTAATTTCGACAACTATTGTGAAAATGATAATATTTTTTTATGGAATTTGATTCATAATAACTAGAAGTAAGACTTGTGTATCTTCGTATTTGTACATTGTTTCACTAATTTGTACGTTGTTTCACTATTTAAATATTTTTAATTTATGTTATTAAATTTTAAATTAATATGCATTTTTGTTGAGGTAAACTCAGTTGCGAGGATTTGGAAGAATCGAAATAATCAAAAACCAATCCGAACATAAGAAAATCGAATATATATGTCTAACATACAAAATATAAAATCTTTAACCTAACAACAAAATTACTCAACAGGATTAAACGATTTTATAATTAAAACTAGTATTTCTATACTATTATCCATATGCATGCACATGGTACCAAAATACAGCATATCAACGAACAATACTAATACTAATATATAGCTTAAGATTTTGAAAAATAAAAAATTAAATATAAAAAAGATATGTCAGTATTTAAAAAAAGCTGAACTAATATACAACCAACCTATTATCATAATTCTTATCCAATTAAAACAAAATCTAGACATATAAACACAATAAATAAACAATTAATTTTGTTAAGATAAAAAAAATAAAAATAGATGAGAGTAATTAAATAGCTGAGAGTTTTTAATAAATGGATGCTTATACATTTTACATACGTGTTTTGAGATGCAGATTTATGATTCGAATCCTGACAAAAATAACATTCGTGTTTTTTAAAGGGTTATAAATTTTATAGAGAATTATGAGTGGAATGGATTATATAATTCTAATGCAATTTATTAAAAAACATTATTAATGAGGCGGCAAATATTATGAGAACAAAAAAATCAAAATATTACGATTTCAAAAATGAAATATTGTAAAAATAAAAGAGGCTTGAGTGGTTTTATAAAATTTATAGATAGAAAAGATGATAGATGATATATGAAGGAGTGAAATATGTGAGAAGAAATATAAAATATTACAAAACACTTTATGCACTAATATTTTCGGTATAAACAATGATATCCTACCATCTTATTTTTAACAGTGTTTGAATTTAATTTGATATTATTATTTTAAATTGTGTAACGAATGTTTATAATAAAATTAATAGATGCACTTAAAGATATTAAATTTAAATAATTGTCAAATGGTCTGTAAACACAATAAATTTTATATTCCGAATAAACCAATGTTAGCAATATTATATAATATGAAAATTATTAACTCAAAATTATATGTCGTTAAATGAATCATTGTTACTAATCTTGGAATATAATAGTTATTTCATTGAATTAATGTTTAAACATCTAAACATTGTAATTTTAAAGTAAAATTGCATTAATTTTCATATTGAAATAATTGTCGAATTGCGTCTAAATTCTAAATTCTAAATGTTAAACCCTAAATCCTAAAATCTAAACTATACAATGCATTTAAAATATAGTTATAGAAATTAATTACATGTAACTGTCACAAGTACTTATTAACATTATACAATACATCTCTGCTAAATAAAATGTTGATGTTGGTGAACTAACTCATAGTAATAAATTATGATCCATGCTAACTTGTGAAGGTTGTTTCGACAATATTCAAACACTTGTTAAAAGATCATTGTATGTGTGTGGCTAACCCATTGCTAAAGGTAGAAATTTGGAAATAAAAATTAAGTTATATAAAGCACAACACCAACACTTTCAAAACATTGATACACTAAAAGAATTCATTTGTAACATGCTAAAAAAATCCCAAGGAAAGTCACATAACAAATGATGATTAGAGTTCCAAATTGAGAGCACTAAATAAAAATGACCAAGTTGAATGGGAAAAAATAAAAACATGATACAATTGAGCTAAAATTTACTCATTTACATTGAGATTCAAAACAGTAAAAATTATCAAGTTGATTAATAGTAAATCAAAATTAAAAAATATTTACAAGTAATTTGCTAATGTGCTACGATGTTTCGAAACATTTTTAAGTTGCAACGAATTCTAAAAATTATGTTTAGAAAGACGGAAACAGCTACTAAGATTAGTCTAAATATTAAATTAACATTGTTTAATACATTTAATGTTAAATAATTTAAATTTATTGTTTTCGTGTAAAAATGTTAAGATTACTAGTAAAATAAGATTGTTTACATGGTACGTATAGGCATTCTCCGGTTTACAATTTCCAAAAATATTCCCCGAAAAAAGAAGAAGAAGATAACAAGTAGTACAACTGATGTAACAAAACATACCGTCCTCGGAGAATTTCCATGTATGAAAACAAGGCAGACGCGCATGGTGGGTGACATAACATAAGAAAAAAGCGTTCGATGGGGAGCGTAACAGAGTAAGAGTAACCAAAACCTAGGTCGTCATAATTGCAAAAAGAGGGGTAACTCGTCCTGGTAAAGAGAATCCCAACGAGAAAAACCACCATTTCAGCTTCTCGGGCTAATGGTGGAACCAGATCAATGGAAGTTAGAAGTGAAATGCGGTATTCATAACCACGAGAGTTCAAAACATCTAGACGATCATTCTTTTGCCGACCGTTTGAATGATGAAGAGATGGAATATGTTGAATGAACGACCTACATTGGTACTATACTGAATGTTGTTAAGAAGCTGAACGAAGATAATGTTTTTACCATACGCACCATCTACAATGGACAACAGAAAAGTAGGGTTTTAAAAAAGGCGGGTAGGTGAGCACTCGAGTTCTTGTTGGGGGAGCTTAAGTCACATAATTATTATTAATGGCATAAATCTGGTGAAGACGATGGACAAGTCATTACAGATATGTTTTTTGCCCATCTAGTCAGTGTTGACCTTTTGCGGACATTTCCAACAGTTTTGATCATGGATAATACGTATAACGTCATACGATATGGTATGCCATTGTTTGAGATAATGGGTATGATGTGTACCGGATTGATTTTCTGTACGGCATTTGCCTTCATGTCCGGTGAGAAGTTAAACAACTTCAAATGGGTGTCAGAGTGTTTGAAGTCGTTGATTTTCGTTCACGGAATTCAAGAACCTCGTGTCATCCTGATCGACAGAGATTTAGCGTTAATGAACGCCATAGAAGTGGTATTCCCAAAGACAACGCATATGTTATGTCGATGGCACATAGCACAGAATATTCAGGGGCAAACAAGAAAATACTTCCCCGAGAAAAGTGATCATGTGAAATTTGTTTCTGCTTGGAAGAAGATTGCATATGCAGAATCAGAGATTGAATTCGATCATGCCCGACGAGACATGCTATTGGAGTACAAAGACTATCCTCTTGCAATTGAATACACTGAAAAATCGTGGCTCGATCAATACATGGACAAATTCGTTTTATGGAAGACGAACAATAACTTGCATTTGGGACGTTCATTCTAACCTAAAGCGTTACCTACGTACAAGAAAAATAAACTTTGAGTTATTTTCGGGGAGGGTTCATTCGCTTGTCGAGATCCAACATGCTGGCATTAGATCGTCGTTCGAGAAGAGTCGTTACATAGCACTGTATAAGTTCGCGGACAAACTTTTTGATGAAATTCGAGGCAAGGTTTCCCACATAGCGTTAGAACTATTTTTCTACGAAGTAGAGAAGGCCGAAGATAGCAAGATGGTCACTATTGGAGATGAGTCGGATGTTAAAGACAATGGCGTCTGTATATACACTATAAAATCTACCCATGGTATACCTTGCTATCACCAGGTCCGCAAGTGGCATAAAGACGGAATAGCTGCATCGTTAGATGTTTTTGACATCCGCTGGACAAGGTTAGAAATAATGCCTCGTTCATTCCGTACGACCATGAAGATTCTCAAAGATGATCTGCAAAAGCTAGTAACCGATGTTATGGAGATAAAAGACGAAAGCCGTATGAAACACATTTACAAGAAATGGTTTGAAAATGTTTATCTTGAAACATCCTCATTGCTAGAGCCATTGGAGAAGCAGAAACACCGAGGCAGCCCGCAAGTGAAAAGAAAGTTAGTTGTCGATACATCATCCACTAAACGGGACAAATGCTATTGGGAACACAAGGAAGATGAGGATAAGGCTAGTCATTACTCAGTCATGAACTCTTTAAAACCACCAAAAGTTAAAATGGGTAAAGCAGTTGCTAGTGCAAATACGATTCGGGCAGATATGTCTAAAGTACCTCGTACTCGTAGTTCTTCCATTGACTCGCTCGCTAGCAACATCGTACAATCATACATTAGTGGAGTCACAGAACTAATACATGACCCGAAAGGTTTTTTGCGTTGGTTTCCGACTCACTTCAATCCTTTTATATCGGGTATAAATGATGTTAAGGCATATGGTCATTGTGGATATAGAGCAGTTTTGTTTGGGTTGTACGGTCATGAAGAAGGTTGGCGAGGTGTTCGGAAGGAAATATACGATGAACTCATGGACAACTATGACACATACAGCAAGATATATAACGGTACAGAGGATTACCTAAAGGTTGCAGAAAGTTTAACTACTACGAGACACCAGCATCACCCAAATATTGGATGACAATGCCAGAAATGGGCATTGCGATTGCAACCAATTTCGAATGCATTGTTCATTTGTATCACTCGTGGGGTCTCACAACTGTAGTAATACTTTTTTACCTCCGCACGGTTAACCTCCCATTATGGCCCAAAGACGTGAGATTGGGTTTGGATTCGTTGATACTAGCGACTTCGTCAATGTAAGTCATTCGATTTATGGTTTTGTTATTACTTACAAATGTATTACCCGAAGGGAGAAAGCCAGTTTGTTCATTCCCAGAAGTAACTAATCTTGATGAATTTTAGTAGTCGATTTATATCTTTTGGTCGGATTTATATTCATGTTTCGATTGGATTTATGTCTTTTGGTCGCTTTATGTCTTTTGGTCGGATTTATGTTGTTTAGAACTTTGTTTACTTTATCATAACATTTTGTACTTAAGTTATTTAACCGCCATTCATGAAATCTTCCAACTTATAACGATAAACAACTAATCATTTCATAACTTAATATCAAACGTTACAAACAAGCAGCAACAACAACATCGCATAAACATGAGTAGATAACTTGAGATTGAACAGACAATTAGTCAAAATCGTAGCCACCATTGTCGCTGAGAATACACATTGTTTCCTCCTTCGTGGAAATTTGAGAATGAACGTATTCTGCCATTTCTAAAGAGAAATAGTCTGTTATCATTAAACCGAAGAAGTCGAATGCGTCGTTCCTAACTTCTGGGGGCTCGTTAAACACCAAGAACATCGGTCCACTAGTTATACACTTGTACGTAGTCGCTACCTCCTCACGAGTACGAGATTGAGGCATTTTTCTAGACGTAGACATTTTGCCGTATATGAAATACATCATACACAAACGTTCATCGAAAAACTCATTGGTATTATCGTCCGGCCGTTTGAACTTCACAGCTTTCGCAGCCTTGAGTAGATGAGCATCATCAAACATATTCCAACCCATTAACAAAGACTTCAACTAGGTTTGAAGAATAGTTTTGTGTGTTTGGTGTTGTAAGGTAGACCTCTTTAAATAGAAAAATGAAAAATTACTTTGGTGGGAATTAAAGAGCGCGAAAAAAGAAGTTGCGGGAAAAAAAACCGGGAAAAAATTTCAAGTTTCAATTGCGCACCATAGGTACTGCCTACTGTGTACCTATGGTGCACAGTGGAGTGTACCGATGGTGCCAAGTCCGTAGCACCATCGTTACACCACCCCGTGTACCTATGGTGCATGAAGGTTGCACCATAGGTACACAGTGTGAGGCACCATCGGTGCACCTCACTCTGTACTGATGGTGCCATGCACCGGCCGGTACTTGACATGTCGGCCGGTGCATTGTATCATCGGTATTATGGGCATGTATCATCGGTACATGCCCCTTTTACCGATGGTACAGCGCACCATGGGTACGCCTTCTATAGTACCCACGGTGCACACACTGTTGTACCATTGGTACGCAGTAGTGTGCACCATAGGTACTGCTGACTGCGTACCAATGGTGCACAATAACTTGTAATTTTTTGATTTTTTTTGTTATAGTTTAAAATTGAAGTCTTAGGGCATGGATTGGAGTGGGTTTGAAGGTGTTAATTTTTTATAACAATTGAAGTATTTTGTTATGTCCCACAAACCGGAATCCACATTCGCCAACCCATACAAGTAGTCAGCCTTGACACTTTTGTGATTAGTATCCACAAAAATAGTGCAACCAAATAAGAACATCAGGTATGCTCGTGATACGTGACGGATAGTCTCAGAATCAGTCTGCTCGACGTAACGACCCCTGGTGAAAGTCTCCCGCAGCCACTTGATCTTGAAGCCGACGCCTCTAGTAGACTGTATATCTGCACAGACCTCATCCACTGTCAAACCTAACATACTAGCATAGTAGTTGTATGCCTCATCACGTGGAGCCGTGACTACATCCAAGGTCTGGCCAACTACGGGGAGACCTGTAATGCAGCTGACATCGTCGAGGGTAATCGTCATCTCCCCAAGTGAGAAATGGAACGTGTTGTTCTCTTGATTCTAATGCTCAACGAATACCTCATCGAGTACTGAGTGCGTGAAGTACGGAGGTAAGTGGGCTATAAGAGGACCGAAAGGATTCCGTGCCAAATTTCGCTGCACCTCTGGCGGAGCACTGAGGTCTCACATATAAAGCACATTATAATGTGCCTGTATGCCTAATGTAGTGCGACCCTGTAAATAAAAAACTAAGTCAGAAATTAATAATAGTAAAACCTTAGACTATACTTTTAATAATTTGGTACTTACCTGTCCTATGAAGACGTGATACGCCTCGTGCTCCTTGTATTCAGGAAACAGAGGTATCTTGTTGCATTTCAGAAATGCAAACGTCTTCCGCCGCTCTTCTGTGTGGATCACATCGATATGCTCCTCATCGATGGTGTCCTGCTCAGGGTCCCCAGTGGTATCTACCCTGTCACTAAAAGGTAATGGATGTGTACTAGTATGCGCAGGGGATGGAGCTCTGCGAGCGGTAGAGGGAGATGGTGGATCACTAGTATTGGGAGGTGGTGATCGGTGTGATGAAGATGTCTCGCGACGTGAGGAGCCTCCGCCTCTACTATCATCGACTGCAATCTCTAAGGCTTTTTCTTTCCTCTTCCCATGGTTGATTCAGCGCAAAGACCGATTAGTCCTTATCATGTCCTCCTCCTCCCTAAGACGAATTGTCGGACGTTCCTCAGCTGAATCTCGTCCGCGCTTGGCATCGCAGACCCGCTTATCTTCGACGGCCCATACCGTCTTTAGACTCTTCCCCAGTTGTGGCGCATATGAACCAGGGGGATACGCCTTAGATCGAGGAAAACGTCGCTCCTCAACGGCGTCTGACCTATAATAATACAAAAAAAATTACGAAATTAATAACAATAACATATGATATAACCCACAAAATTGAAAAACCAACACTCTAATTCGCAATCGAACTCTCTTAGTGCCTGTGCCGCTAGGTACATAGCAGTTGTGCCCCTCGGCACAACCGCTCGCACCGATGGTGCTGCCCTAGGCGCACCACCGGTGCGAGTTGCCGATCATTTTCCGACCGGCAACCGGGCTGGAAAATGGCTACTAAAACCTAATTTTTGGCAAATTTAAACCCTAAATCTATACTTAAACCTCAAATTCTACCCTGAATCTTACCTAAATCCTAAATTCATACCTAAAACTAACTAAATTAATTTGCAAAATTAGATTAGGGAACTTACGTAGGTGGTGGTGGTGGGTTTTTGTTCTTCACCATGATGGAGGAGGAGGAGGAGTGATGGTGGCTCGCCGGAAAATTTGAGAGAGAGGTGAGAGTGTTTGAGAGAAGAGAGTTTGAGAGCTAGAGAGAAGTAAGAGAAGTGAGGGAAGTGAGAGAAAGTGTAAGGAAAATGTTGTGGATGGAAGTTAGTAAAAAAATTGACTTATATACCTAGAAAAGGGTATTTTTGGAATAAATTGGGTATACTTAGATCACCTTTGGATATACTCAAAATTGTGTATATTTAAACCGGAATTGGGTATATATAGTTTGACCCATATAGAATACTATTTTGACTATTCTCAATAAATGTGTAATATAATAGGATTTTGGTTCAAAGTTGGTTGATATCGTTTTTTTTTAATTTCGACAACTATTGTGAAAATGATAATATTTTTTTATGGAATTTGATTCATAATAACTAGAAGTAAGACTTGTGTATCTTCGTATTTGTACATTGTTTCACTAATTTGTACGTTGTTTCACTATTTAAATATTTTTAATTTATGTTATTAAATTTTAAATTAATATGCATTTTTGTTGAGGTAAACTCAGTTGCGAAGATTTGGAAGAATCGAAATAATCGAAAACCAATCCGAACATAAGAAAATCGAATATATATGTCTAACATACAAAATATAAAATCTTTAACCTAACAACAAAATTACTCTAACAGAATTAAACAATTTTATAATTAAAACTAGTATTTCTATACTATTATTCATATGCATGCACATGATACCAAAATACAACATATCAACGAACAATACTAATACTAATATATAGCTTAAGATTTTGAAAAATAAAAAATTAAATTAAAAAAAAAGATATGTCAGTATTTAAAAAAAGCTGAACTAATATACAACCAACCTATTATCATAATTCTTATCCAATTAAAACTAAATCTAGACATATAAACACAATAAATAAACAATTAATTATGTTAAGATAAAATAAAAATAAAACTAGATCAGAGTAATTAAATAGCTGAGAGTTTTTAATAACTGGATGCTTATACATTTTACATACGTGTTTTGGAATGCAGATTTATGGTTCGAATCCTGACAAAAATAATATTCGTGTTTTTTAAAGGGTTATAAATTTTATAGAGAATTATGAGTGGAATGGATTATATAATTCTAATTCAATTTATTAAACAAAATTTATTAATGAGGCGGCAAATATTATGAGAACAAAAAAATCAAAATATTACGATTTCAAAAATGAAATATTGTAAAAATAAAAGAGGCTTGAGTTTATAAAATTTATAGATAGAAAAGATGATAGAGGATATATGGAGTAAAATATGTGAGAAGAAATATAAAATATTGCAAAACACTTTATACACTAATATTTTCCGAATAAACAATGATATCCTACAATATTATTTTTAACGGTGTTTGAATTTAATTTGATATTATTATTTTAAATTGTGTAACGAATGTTTATAATAAAATTAATCAATGGACTTAAAGATATTAAATTTAAGTAATTGTCAAATGGTCCGTAAACACAATAAATTTTAAATTTCTAATAAACCAATGTTAGCAATATTATATAATATGAAAATTGTTAACTCAATATTATATGTAGTTAAATGAATCATTGTTACTAATTTTGGAATATATTATTATATAAAGTTATTTCATTGAATTAATGTTTAAACATCTAAACAATGTAACTTTAAAGTAAAATTGCATTAATTTTCATATTGAAATAATTGTTGAATTGCGTCTAAATTCTAAATGTTAAACCCTAAATTCTAAAATCTAAACTACACAATGCATTTAAAATATAGTTATAGAAATTAATTACATCTAACTGTCATAAGGACTTATTATTATACAATACATCTCTGCTAAATAAAATGTTGATGTTGGTGAACTATCTCATAGTAATAAATTATGATCCATGCTAACTTGTGAAGGTTGTTTCGACAATATTCAAACATTTGTTAAACGATCGTTGTATGTGTGTGGCTAACCCATTGCTAAAGGTGAAAATTTGGAAATACAAATTAAGTTATATAAAGCACAACACCAACACTTTCAAAACATTGATACACTAAAAGAATTCATTTGTAACATGCTAAAAAAAATTTAAAAAAAAAATAATCCCATGGCAAGTCACATAACAAATGATGATTAGAGTTCCAAATTGAGAGCACTAAATAAAAATGACCAAGTTGAATGGGAAAAAATAAAAACATGATACAATTGAGCTAAAATTTACTCATACATTGAGATTCAAAAGAGTAAAAATTATCAAGTTGATTAATAGTAAATCAAAATTAAAAAATAATTACAAGTAATTTGCTAATGTGCTACGATGTTTCGAAACATTTTTAAGTTGCAACGAATTCTAAAAATTATGTTTAGAAAGACAGAAACCTACTAAGATTAGTCTATATATTAAATTAACATTGTTTAATACATGTAGTGTTAAATAATTTAAATTTATTGTTTTCGTGTAAAAATGTTAAGATTACAAGTAAAATAAGATTGTTTACATGGTACGTATAAGCATTCTCTGGTTTACAATTTCCAAAAATATTCTCCGAAAAAAGAAGAAGAAGATAAGGAGTAGTACAACTGATATAACAAAACATACCGTCCTCGGAGAATTTCCATGTATGAAAACAAGGCAGGCGCGCATGGTGGGTGGCATAACATAAGAAAAAAGCGTTCGATGGGGAGCGTAACAGAGTAAGAGTAACCAAAACCTAGGTCGTCATAATTGCAAAAAAAGGGGTAACTTGTCCTGGTAAAGAGAGTCCCAACGAGAAAAACCTACAACTAAAATATTGAGTTAGTGTGGCTCAAGTAAGCCAGAGGACTTACCGTAAAATGTATAGCCGACTTCTAAGAGGATGATGGGATATTTCAGATCCCAATGAACAAGAGTTCTAGAGTATGTTTGCGCTCCTCTCTTGCCATATGTAATAGATCGCACATTAAGTAATGCACCAAAGGTGAAACCACTATATAGATTGTAGCGCGCCAAAGGAGACTAAATATTTTTGGAAAAGAATGTAGGTTTATCTTCCGGAAAAGAACGTCTTATATGAGGCGAGAGAATAAAAATTCTATCAAAATATGGTTGGTAAATTTCAGAAAGCTATAGCGGAATCAGAAAAAAAGTTTAAACCTCAAGTGAGATATTTGTACACAATATCAACATAAGTTTTTACAAACTAACTTACCACTTTATCTTAATAAAAGTAATAAAATGTCATAAATACAATAAAATAGTCCAAAATATTCATACAATATTATTAGTTAAAACAAAACAACTTGTACTATATTGTTAAATATATATTTTTATTTATAATTAAACATATATTTTTTTTTTATAAAATGAGATATTTATTAATAGAATAATGTTTACAAAAAGGCGATAAAAATGAATATGAATTCAATAGGTGCCAAACTAAAACCCTATTCAAGGGTTAGCCTAAAACCCTAATCTAGCTTATTACATGAATACTAGATTGGATAGGAGGAATCATGCCTCCTATCAATAACTTAAGCTTGACAAGAAGACAATAGATTGCCAGCAGCTTAACTTCAGGATGAAATTCAAGCAAGGCTCCTTCCTAAGCATCATGAAATCAGCAAAACACCATTTTAGAGCAACATCATGAAATCAGCCTTGTCTAAGAATTCAGCAGCCTCGGTGAGATCATCGCCATGCGAAGCATCATCAGCATCTACAATATTATTAGCAGCACCATTTCAAAGCAATATCAGTAAGACAGCCTTATCGAAAAGCAAGGCTCCTTCCCAAGCATCCCGACAACAGAAAAGCACTATCTTAGAGCAACATCATGAGGTCAGCTTTGTCTAAGACTTCAGCAGCATTCATTTCAGGGAAACATCAAGAAATCATCTCCATGAGAAGCATCATCAGCACCTTCAGCATTATTAGAAGCACCAACTCAAAGCAATATCAGGAAGGCAACCTTATCGAAGGCATCAACATCATTGTCAAAATTTGAATAAAGAAAATACAGGTATTAACTTCAACTAGATATGTAACCAAGACCAAGGGCTTCTAAAATCAGTATAGCCTTAAGCTCACTAGGAATAGATTCAAGCACAATGCTGTAAATAGCTTTTGTTTTCAAAGTGTATTTAGCTAACCATTCAGCAACATGATTTTTTTCACGAAATATATGTGAAATAGACATGTTACTACTAATAAGCTTAATAATGCAATCAATAATAGGCTTTATAAACCAATAAACATTGCTATTACGATTGTTGATCCAATTGATAATGGTTATGGAATCAGATTCAACATCAACCAAACTCCAGTTATTAGTTTTACAAATAAGAAAACCATCAAGAAGGGCTCTGGTCTCAGCAAATAAGGGAGTAGATTTTCCATATAGATAGCTATAAGCTTTAACAAGATTACCATAACTATCTCTGAAAATAACAGATCCACTAGCTTCACCATTACTAAGACAAGAAGCATCAATATTAATTTTCAATATACCAGTAGGAGGAAGAATCCATTTGATATAAGTAGGTCTATTAGAATCTTTCAACTGATTAACACAACCCAAGATCACAGCAGCCTTAGAGCAATTAATCCAATGAGAATTCTTTAAAAAAAAATTATATCAAGAGTGTGAATGATAGAGTTTATTTGATTAATGATAGAGCCCATAGAAGTAATAATACATTTAATCATAGATAAGTTTCTAACTTTCCATATATTATTCAAGATTAGAGAGGGTAAGATGTTTCTGACCTGGATCTTTGATGTCTTGGGAGTTTGCCACATTCTGGTGAGATGATTAATGTTCATATGATTGTATATATGAACTTCAAATATAAAAGCATAATGCATCCATATAGACCATGCAAACTTACATGATATAAAGAGATGGTTAACAGATTCACAGTTGTTACAAAACTGACATTTAGAATCTATAGAAATGCCTCTTCTTGGAATTAACATCTATATAGTTATAAAGTATTTTCCAATGCATGAAAGAGCTTTTAACAGTAGTTAGATGATTAGAAATCTTTTGGAAGACAGAATATCTATTATATTTAGTTCTAATACCTTCCCAAGTGTCTTTCAAATTATACTTACCCTTCTTAGCTAAGCTCCAAATCATTAAATCATCTTTGTTATTGTCAATAGAAAGGATGTAAATGTAATCAACAATATCAGGCTGAATAATGTTGGATATAGATGTTAAATCCCAACCATTACTAGACCAGTACTTGTTTATATTTTCAGTAGTGAACCAAAGGTTATTGTCATTGGCATTAAGAGTTAAGATAGGATTAGTAAAAGTCCAGTTATCTAACCAGAAATCAACCTGACCCTTCCCCAATTTCCATTTGATATGATTTTCAGCCTGCTCACGAACTTTAATCATTCTTTTCCAAATCATTGAGCCAGCTTTGAATGGACTAATCTGCAAAGGATGATGATTAGGACAGTATATACTATGCATAATGTTAGACCAATATGAATTGTTCTTTCGAAAGGCAGCCCAAAGATTGAAAGAAATAGCAGTTTGAATATCATTCATGTTTCTAATATTGAGACCACCTTCTTTATAGGTTTTACATAAAGTATCCCATTTACACCAATGAACTTTCTTATCAGTCAAGCTAGAACCCCAAATGAATCTATTCAAAATGATTTCAAGTTTAGAAATAATGCCTTTAGGAAGAACACTACACTGCATCCAATATAGGATGATATTCATCAACAGAGACTTAACTAATGTAAGCCTACCAGCAAAAGAAAGGTAAGAAATATTCCACTCATTAATTTTACTGCTAATCTTACATATTAGCTTGTTGTAGTTGCTGATTCTATTGTTGGTATTGATAGTAATCCCAAGATAGTCTATAGGTAAATGACTAGAGGAGAAACCAAAATTGTTAGAAATGATATCAATCTTAGATAAACTAATACCATTAGCCAGCAAAATCTTAGTTTTCTCTTTATTAACAACCTGACCAGAGAGAAGTTGATAATTTTCAAGAAAGGTACACAAGTTATTGATAGTAGTGTATTTACAATTAGTAAAAAATAAGATATCATCAGCTAAAGCAAGACTGTTAATACTGATGTTGCTTCTACTTCTATATTTCATGAATCTGTTTGTATTAAAAAAAGAGTTGATACCTCTAATAAACACCTCCTTAGCAATGATGAATAGATAAGGAGATACATGGTCTCGTTAGCGTAAGCCTTTTGTAGTCTTAAACAAACCCAACACTTCACCATTAACAAGCATAGAAACACTAACAACATTTATCATTTTCTTAATAAGTCAAGTAAATCTATAAGAGAAACCAAACTTCTTCATAAGATTTAGAATAAAGCAGTGAGTTAGCTTGTCAAAGGCCTTAGACATATCAAGTTGAATCAAAATATTATTGTCTTTAACCTTTCTATTCATATCATATATCAGTTCTTTACATATCAGAATGTTATCTTCGATACTCTTACCAGGAACAAAGCCACCTTGATTAGGTGAAATGATGTTAGGCAAGATAAGAGAAAACCTATTACCAATGATTTTAGACATGATACGATTGAGTAGAGAACATAAACTAATCGGTCTATAATCTTTCCAACATGTAGAATTAGAAAGCTTAGGTATTAAGCAAATACCAGTAGCAAATATTCCGCTATGGATATTCTTACCATGCAAGAAATCTTTCATAGCATTAATCATATCAAATTTAATAATATGCCAGCAATGTTTAAAGAAACTGTGAGTATAACCGTCCATACCTGGGGCACTGGAAGGGTTCATGTGCTTGATAATGCTCCAAATCTCATTCTCATCAAGATCTTTAAGAAACATTCTATTATTATCTTCAGTAACGATGCTAGGGATGTTATTAAACAAATCATCATTCATAAGACTTGCTTCCTCCATATTATCAGTATAAGGATAATGAACAAGGGCATGTTTGAAGAATTCACCAGCAGACTGACCAATATCATTTGAATCAGTGATCCAAGTATCTCCACTTTTAATGCCTTTAATGCTGTTTCTCCTTCTTTTCTTTTGAACAAAATTATGATAGAATCTAGTATATTTATCACCATCAAGCATTCAATTACAGTAGCATTTTTTCCTCCAATACACCTCTTCCATTCTATGAGCCTTGATTAATAAAGCATTAGCTTTGGCAAGATCACATTTGGAATCAGAAGATTGAAGATTCTGATGATTCAGCTCCTTGACGAAAACCTCATCTTCTATGTTTTGTACCTTACTAAAAATGTTTCCAATGTTACTTTTGTTCCATATGATCAATCCTTTCTTAAGTCTTTTAAGTTTATTCCAAAGAATAAACAAAGGATCCCCAAACAATTGAAGGGTCCAATTTTCTTCTACAAAGGGTAGGAATCTATCCCCCATGGTCCACATTTCCTGAAACCTGAAACTAGACTTAACTTTAGCAAGATCATTAGAGATATAGATAATAATGGGTATATGATCAGAACCAGTCATAGCAAGATGATAAATCTTAGTACTAGCAAAGTAATTAGACGATTTGTTATTGATGAAAACCCTATCTAATCTCTTCCATTTGGAACCATTAGACCAAGTGTACTTCGAACCAATATAACCAGCATATTCTATATTGCAACATGTAATCATATTATTGAAATCATTAGTATTGTTAATACAAAATGTGCTACAACCAATCTACTCCTCAATGGAACTAATAACATTAAAATCCCCACAAATTAGCCAACATAAATCATTATTAACAATGCTTTTGAGGAAGTTCCAAAGCTCAATCCTATTTGACCTTTGACATTTAACGTAAACAACTGTAATCATAACATGATTATTGTCATTAATAAGACTAACCTTTAGATTTAAGCATTGACTAAGATCATTTAAAATAGTAACAGATACATCATATTTCCAGAAAATCTATATCTTGTTAGTAGTATTATGAGCAAAGTTTTCAAATCCTAACTTGGAAGCTATACTGCTAATAGCATTAACATTAACAAGAGGCTCCTGAACAACAATCATTATAGCTTTATTTTTCTTAGCAAGAAATTTGAGCCTATGAAGAGAAGCTTTATCCTTAATACCACAAATGTTCTAGTTTATTATACTAATCATTAAGAGAGTTAGAAGATTTTGATTTACTTGAACCATTAAATTGCAATGCTTTTATAATCTTGCTTCTTGTTTTTGTCTTTCCTTTGGTTCACTTAATCTTTTTGTCAAAGATCTCCTTAAAACTTTCTTCTTCTTCCTTGTTAGTCTGATTCCTAACATTTTGTTGTTCAGTTTGATTCGCATCATTCCCATCTTTCACCACCAGATTCATTTCCTTTTAAACATCAATATTGACTATCTTGATCTTCTTGGTTTGTTTCTCTAAAGAATTCAGGAGAACGTTTGAATAGCCTCGATTATTTCTCCTTGCTCAGGTGTTTTATAGCCAACTGACTCTTCAACTTGAATCTTTCCTTGGTCTTTACTTATCCCTTGCTTTGTAATAATCGATTTAACCTTTTCAACTTCTTCAACTGTTTGATCTTTATTAACTTTCTTGCACTTTTCCTTACTTTGACCAAGATGAAAACAATGATTACAGTATAATGGGAGATTCATATAAGCTATACTAACCCAGTAGCCATAGTTAGCTTCAAACCCAATCCACACATCCGATTGAAGTTGTGAATTAACATCAACCTCAACAAGAGCTGAGCAAGATGTAAACAATATGTTCTCCTCAGGAAATTTAACTACAAGGGTTTCACCTATCATTGAAGCAATCGATTTAACCAGATTTTTATCATACAAATACTCCGGCAGATCAAGCTTTATCCAAACTGGTGCAATGGAGCTTTCTGTGGTAAAATCACCAGATCGTTTCAAAAGACGCATCATTGAAGAGCCTATAGTCTATACTGCCCGGTGCCAAATCTTTGCATAATCTTGGTTTGAATCAAATTCAAGAACTATGTGTCTTGAATCCCAGATTTTATATTTGTATGCAGCCTTGAACTCAAAAGATTCCAAGAATTGAATCAGGATGTTTCTTTTGGGTAGTCCATGCGTGAATTTGCCAACTAACGAATGTTTAGTTCTGGCCTTCAAGAGCTCAAGAACATCTTCAATGTATTGTATAAACAGATGATCTGCTTTGATTTCCAAAAATTCTGGTTTGAACTCCAACTTGCCTTCAGTCTTCAAGTTTTTCTTAACGATTTCAGCATAATAACATGATTATCTATCTTGATCATGATCATTGGTGCATGAGTTCTCCATCAAATCAGTAGATTTGAAGAGAGAAAGAGAAAAAACCCTAACTTGAGATCCAAGAAATGAGGTTATAATCATGGAGCTTATCCTTCCTTCTCGGTCTAATATCCAAGCATATTATTAATTTAAATGAGTAAAACATTTACTTTCCCAATCATATTTTTAAAGTGGTAAATATTTCACATTAACAACCAAGTATTTAGAATATATTATAAAAGGATGATTTGATATATCATAAACTATTATCAACATTTGATATAAACATATTTAAATCGTGTATTTGAAGGTATATATATATATATCAGTTACTTTGATATTATAAGGTATTTAACCAAACAACAATAATAGATCATAAAATACTTACTTTTATGAGCTTAACAAATTAATATCACAAAATCCTTTCATATTAACCTTTACATCGGTTGGAGTAATGCTAATAGAAGAAGAAACTTAGAAGCACCGATGAAGAATAATCTTATTGAAGGCGTGCTTCCAAATATAAATAAGAATCAAGAAAGATAAACCTAAAATCCCATTCTTTTATATTTCATGAACGATGTGCAAAAAAGGGTTAATTAAGACAATACTATGGTGCTTACCATAAATAATGGAGAATAAAGTGCTCAATAGGGATACAATTGTCTTAGAGGTACGACTCCAATTAAATATTCCGTATAGTTTTCATTGAATTTTTCAACATGGAAAAATATGAATGTATCAATTTTTTGGTTTTTATAGCCTTTCTTATTATACTTTTAGGTTAACTTTTATTTTAGAATCACAATTTTATTGAGGGAAATAGTAGATATACTTTTAGATCCATTATGTAATATAATGAGAAGTACGTGAAAGAGAGACGGAACGCATTTTGATAGGCGGCGCATGGAAAGTTTCGTTAATTTTGTCTTGTACGAATGACTTCGTCAAGGGCCTTGAAATGTCTTATTTCCTGTCATTTTCTGAATCAGATTTCTTCGAGATAATGCAGTCGGTAGGCATGAAAGGACAAGCGATAAGATCAGATTTCCTCCACAAGATAATGCATATTTGGTAGTAGAGGTGGCAAATGATTCAGGAATCCTGGTTCAAAGCTGGAAATCTGTTTATGAACTGGTGGTTTAACTGCGAAACTGGCCCATTCGGACTGCAAACCGGTAGGACTGCAAACCGGCAGGACCACAAACCGTTAGGACCGCAAACCGGCAGGACCGCATAAGGAATAAATCAGCAGGACCGCAAACCATTAGTACTGCAAACCGTCAGGGCTGCAAAACCACAGTTTATTTGTAAAAAACCGCGGTTTATTTGTAAATATTATAAATGTTTTAATTATTTTATAACCAAAATCATATGTTAAATTATATTTAAAAATATTGAGATATTGCATATTATTATAAAATTATTATTACATTTTGGTCAGTATTAATTTGTTTTGGTTATTAATTTTTTAAGTGTTGTAATTATTATATAATCCAAAATTTTAAATATTACTTATGTTATTATTATATTTTGAATATTATTATTATGTTTTGGGATCCAATAATAGTAGTGTTAATATTATGTTACAAACCAAAAATTGTATCTTATCATGTTAAAATATTAAGAATTTTATAGTTATAATTTTAATATTACATTTTGATTACTATTGTGAGTCGGTTTTAAATATTACAAGTGTTTGTTATTATTTTATAAACCAAAATCAGATCTTATGTAAAAGATTACAAGTTATATTTGTTATAATTTTAATTTTACATTTTGAATATTATTATTGTGATTTGGTTATAAATATTACAAGTGTAATTTATTATTTTTAAACCAAAATCATATTTTATCATGGTAAAAGATTACAAGTTATATTGTTATAATTTTAATATTACATTTTGAATATTATTATTGTGATTTGGTTTTATATATTACAAGTGTTATTTATTATTTTTTAAACCAAAATCATATTTTATCATGGTAAAAGATTACAAGTTATATTGTTATAATTTTAATATTACATTTTGAATTTTATTATTGTAATTTTAATAATGATTATAAAATTATTATCACATTTTGGTTAGTATTAATTTGTTTTGGTTATCACAAACATCATTCATAACAAGTGAAAATTAGTGGGTGGGTGAGCATTAGTAAGTCTACGTTTTAGAGGCATTTTAAAACTTAAAACAACGTTTTTTTAAATATGCAATAAAATACTAATCGAAACTAATTAATATTGCAAATAATAAAAACTAAATTTAGACTAATACCAACTAATAACAAGCAATAACAACTAATATAATGAGAATTAAAAAGAACTAATTTAAATAACTATAACAAGTAAATAACTTGATAAATTATATGAAGCTCTTAATTGAGCTATTATAATGTTATCCCAACGTATTTAAGTGTTTTTATCAAATAGAAACAATTTGCGGAAAAAAAAATCAAACAATTCCGAAAGTAGAACTACAATATGTAAAATAAAAAATTAGAATTTTCTAGAATATTTAGAACAAGTAGAGAGATTTAGAGAGATATAGGGAGGAGTATATGAGTTTGTGAGTTTGGATTTGGGGTATCCTCTATTTATAGAGGAGGCCCATAAAAAAATTAAAAAAACAAAAAAAAATTGTCCAGACCATCCGGACAAATCTCTGAATGGTCCGGAGGTCTGGTCCGGGGCATCCGGACGTAACTTCTGGACGCCCGGACTGCAAATTCGAAGAATGGTTCGGTGTCCGAATGCCCCGGATACCTCAGCGCCGTTATTTTCATTTGGTGGCATAATGTACTTGCAGACTACAGTTGCAATTGGGGCCAATCATGCAATTGGGCCAAATTTTCACAGAATTGTAGAATTGTACTCACAGATGATGATGATGATGATGATGATGATGATGATGATGATGATGATGATGATGATGATGATGATGATGATGATGATGATGATGATGATGATGATGATGATGATGATGATGATGATGATGATGATGATGATGATGATGATGACGACGACGAAGATTATGATGATTATGATAATGATAATAATAATAATAATAATAATAATAATAATAATATGTTCATGTTTGTTTTTATTTCAAATTTATTTATTTCTGGTGTTCGACTAAAATAAGATCGTTTTTTGTCTTAAATATTCTATCTATGACTGATAAAAAGAGCGCTTAATATTGTCAATTTAACCCTTCTCTATTTTGTCTATTCTTTTCTTGTAATATTCTATTTCCGAGTGACAAAAATATTCTATCTCGATTGTAATATTCTATCATGATGGTAATATTCTATTCTTTATTTAACCCTTCCTTTTTCTACTTAAATCTTTAAGGCATGAAAAATATTTATTTGCAATTGAGTTGATCAAAGAATTGACTTGGCCTCATGTCACAAATATAGCAATACTATTGTCAATTTTATAACACCACAAGTAGTTCAATTATCTATTAAAAAAATCTGTTTTAAATTGACCGAATTAATATTGAAAGAAATTTTATATTATTAATAAGTTAATTTGGATCATAATTATTCTATTGATTATCTAAAAATTAATATCTGTGTCGACTGAATCTATCGATTGTCTATTTTTAATAAAAATAATTTTTTTACTATTCATTTTCGATAATAATAGATAGTTTATATTGTTGATAATGTTAATCTCCTAAATAAATATATTTAATTAATTATATTTAATTATGTCATCGGAATATAATTCCTTTTTAGAAACCAAATTACAGGTAGTTAATTGAAACACAATTGATATTTTTGAATTTATTTCACAACCAAATTAAATGTGTTTACGCAATTGGAACATAATCCAAATTTATACAATTTTAAACACTTTAAATTTATACTTCAAATATTGAATACTTCAAATATTAAATTTATACTTCAAATGTTGTAATCGAAATACAATTAGATGTATATATTTTATTTAATATCTACCTAATATTAAATAAAATATCTTAAATACATAAATATAATCAAACATATCAAAATCAAATTACAATTACTTTTTTAGAATATAATTGCTTGATTATAAAATTTCGATTAAAATGATAACATATTTAAATTAAAATACATGACATAACATAATTAACTCGTTTATATGGTTCATATCTCAACTATTGAAATTAGATTCAATTAACACTTACAAATTAATTTTAAATAACATTATAAAGTATTTTGATAAACAGTTCCTAAATGGTTTGTCGGGTGGTTTGAACTGGCGGTTTAACTGCAAAACCCATTAGAACTGCAAACCGGCAGGACCGCATAAAGAGTAAACCGGCAGGACCGTAACCCGCCAGGACCGCAAACCGCCAGGACCGCAACCCGCCAGGACCGCAATCCATCAGGACCGCAAACCGTGGTTCTGATTTAAACGGTTCCGATGGTTCGCTGTTCAAACCGTTTGATACCCCTACTTGGTAGGCAATAAGCATGAGAAGGGGGAGGACCTGTCCAGCATACAACTAACTACATTAGGAAAGAGATGAAAGTATCACGAAAAAATATTCCTATTCATTTGAGTTAACTTATATATATATATATATATTATTATTATTATTATTATTATTATTAAATTTCTCATTATAAAAAGTTTCTTATTATTTTTGTTGGATTTTATGATTTTAAATAATAATATTATTTTCGAAAACAACATGTAAAATCTAATTTGATAGCGATATTTCATTATAATTTTGTCTATTTTTACTCTTTAGCCATTGGTATAAAACAATTCATTTCACAAGTTCGTTTTGTTTTTTTAAATTTCATTTTTAATACAATTAAGTTAATTAATACAAATCTAATAATGTTTTTTAATTTTATTTTATTCTTTTGTTTTTGTGGTTATTTAAGTTTTAGTTTTTTGAAATTAAAAATTTGAGTTTTGTATTTTTTTAGTTGTTTGTTAGATATTTGGTTAGTTGTATATTGTACGGTATTGATAGATATGCGTTTTGGATGCTTTTTGTCAAAAATGGGATTGATTTGAGTGATTTAAGTTTTGATGTAGGATAAACAAATCTGGTTGGTAAGCATAGTTCGTACTACATACATTTATTTAGTCGCATACTGGGTGAGACTAAGTAAATCTTCAGCGCGCTAACAACGTGCCTACGATAAGGTTTATCGTACATTTATGTCGACTAAAATATAGTTCGTCATTCATGTTTACGCGCTATAAAATGAATGTTTAGCGCAACTCACGTGTCACTTAGTTACTTTGTGTTGCTTGTTATATGGAACTTTTACATGCTTGAATATATGGTTTTATGACTCACTTTTAAACGTCCTGAAACAGTTTTACCCTACTATAGATATTGAATTACATTTTTAAGAAGATAATTTTTATGTTTGTTGAGTTTTACGATTTTTATTAAAATTTATTTTGTAAGCTTATTCTTGTTTAGTTTTACATGACATCTTCTCAGCATCATGTTCTATTTGAACATTCAATGTCGGAAGATGATTGAAATTTTTCTCATAGAAAGACTTGTTTCATTGTATGAGTGAGTAGCGAAGTTGCACCTAGCGGTCCAACATGACCGACCAATGATCAGGTATTTAAAGAAAATATTAAACAACAACGTGTCATAATATTAATAAACATACAGAAAACAACAATAGCATATTAAAAGTGGTAACAGTGACAATAAAAGAAAAAAATATGGGAAACAAATACATTAGTTTAATAAACTGAATAAAAATAGAAGTACGAGATACGAATAAACAAAACTTTAAAAAGAGTAATATCGATAACAAATATATACTTTTAGGCATTTAGCTTCAACATGATCTTGCTTAGTGAGGAAGAACTCCATATTTTCCAACATATATTTTTATTGGAATCACTCACACTAAAATAAACTGTCATGCACGACTATTAACTAATATTGTGCTAGAGCTCCGAATTTGTAAGCTTGCAACTGATTTTATATATTCGAACTTAATATAAAATTCTTCATGATCTCTTGCAAGTGACATTAAATAAACATAATATATACACTTTATATCCTATTGATTTTCAATAAGTGGTTATCTTCCTGTGTACTTTATCCCATTTCGAAAAATTAAAAGATTGGTTTCTTATTATAATAAAATGAATGATGGTTAGGTCAAACAAATGAAACTCTTATTTATAAAATATCAATTAAACACATTGTAATCCAACAATACTAATTCAAATCCGACATGTGTCATATATGGATATTGAAATAAATGAGAACGAATGAAATATTGACATGTATATTAATATCATCTACGAGATATTTGATTCTCTCCACACATGATGAGTATGGTTCAATATTGTTTAATCACTCACATTAATTAGATACGTTACTAGACCTCTCACCATAAGCAGTTATATTATTTGTTCAAGTAAACTAAATAATTTAAAAATAATCAAAACAAGCATTACACAATTAACTTAAGAAGATAAATAAAAAATCAAATATTAAATAAACAAGATCAATAGTGTAATGACATCACAAAACGATACATAAATAAGTTTCAAGACTATTTTTTGAAACAAATATAACATAATCATACATCTTTGGTAAGAACGGTTGGTATGCCTCTTCATCACGCACCGATGTGAATACCGACTTGTTTTGAGTAAATTAGTTAAATTTTCTAAAGTAAAAAATTTCCCTAGCATTTGTTTTGAATTATGTCGAGCAATGAGTCCAAAATTTTAATCTTTTATGTGAGAATGAAAATATTATTAACCTCACAACATCTTTTGGAGTATGTCGAGGAATTGTTTGAAGAACTATAAGAGAATACAAATGTCTCTACTAGTGATGTCAACAAAATAGAGGAGAACATCAATAAATATACAAAAGATGGTCTATTGATTCAAGAAAGAGTAACACATAATAGTTTCTGAGGAACATCGAAGCTATAAGATCAAAGAAGACATGGGATATTCGTAAATAAGAATATAGAGGAATTTCTTAATTCAAAATTGTAAAGTTTTAATATAATCAAAGAGATTTCAAGAGCTTGAAGATGGAATATTCATAGCTTTTGAAATAATATCTTACCAAAATCATGTAGTGGTTGATATATCAAATGAACAAGTTTGAAAAACAAATCTGAATTAAAGGCATTTTAAGGAAATTCTAATTAGCTTGGCAAAGATGTAGTATTCGATTGTGACTTGAAGAAAAAAAACTGAAAGTAAGCTTTATTAAAAGGAACATGTTTTATGCCTATCAAGTGACGAAATAAAAAAAAGGGTATGGTTGACTCATAGAGGATGTAACAATCACATGATTACAACAATGAAATCATAATCAATGATATGTTTCGGCACACAATTCTGAGTAGAAAATGGAAATATAAAAATATTTAAATATTTCACAATTTGCATAAAATGTCCTAAATTTTGTAAAAACTATAGAGCGATGATACACCGTTCATTTTGAGGATCTATGATGTAGCATGGATAGCCCGCAATTATCGCACATTAATAGGCAAATGCAAATAGGCTTTATTTTATAATCGGGTACCAATATTAGGCGAAAGAGTTATTCATGTTGAACGCATTAACAAGCCAAACAATTTTTGCAAATGTGACGGTTCTAGTATCTATGGTTAGAGTTCCAAGAACATATTTTAGTATTTTTTATATTATATTTTATGGATGTATTTTATTTAGAAAATTGAATCTGATTGCATCCAAATTTTATTTTATTTTTGTTTTAATGTCTTAATCCTTTTTTAAATATTGGATTAAGGTTTTACATGTTTATTATATAAATGTCTTCTATACTAATTTTAAATAATGTTTTTTTGGAATAAGCTATTTTATTGCTGAATCCCTAAGATTAGGGTTTGATTATCATTCTTTACTTCTATAGATTGATGTCGCATGAATCTCTCTTTCAAAACCTTGATCAAAGAATGTGAAAAGCTAAAAATTAAAGATAGAATAATACAACGGAGAGAAATATTTTACAGGTAATATAAAATATTTCAAAACATCTTATGCATGAAGCTATCAAACTGTTGTAAGCCCGTCGTAAATCTCTTGCAATCTTGTGCTTAACGAGGTATGAATTTTATCTAATTGTATTATCTAATTTGTGTAATGAATGTTTACAATACAATTAATCGATGTACCCCTCTTAATAAACCTTATAACATAAAATTAAAGTAGTAAATTGAATTCATAATTGTCGCACTTAGATTACATGTTTAGAGATAGTAATATTTTTAGTGTATTGACATTTAAGGACCATAGCTTTAAAGTAAAATTAAACAACAAAATTGCGCGTAAAGCCTCTATATCGTAAGCCCTCTAACATAACACCTCGATAAATAAATCATTATTATCGATCTTGGACTATATTACTAGAGAAAGTTATTGCATTGAATAAATGTTTTAACTTCTATCCAACATAACTTTAAACTAAAATTAAAGTATTTCTCAGATTGAAATAATTGTCAAATTCCTAAATCTTAAATATTAAATCCTAAATCCTGAACGTTAAACTCTAAATAAACCAATGTTTTCAATCTTTTAGATTATAATTATAGAACTTAATTACATGTAAGTAATGTGTTAGATTCCTTGCAACATATATTTTAAAGTATTTATTAACATTATACAATATATCTAGCTAAAAACGATGTTTATATAATTGTAGAAATTAATTAGATGTAATTAATGTGTTAGATTCCATGAAACATTTATTTCTAAGTATATATTACCATTAGACAATACATCTCGCTAAAAAAGATGTTGATGTTGATTATGATTTTTTTGATGTTTACTATATAAAGTCTTCTACCATAATATTAATTTTTATATTTTTATGAATAAGATAATTTCATACTGAATATTCAGTGCTGGTTCTCTAGGATTAGGGTTTCGTTATCATTCTTTACTTATGTAGATTTCTACCACATCTATCGCTTTTACAAAATCTTGATCAATGAAAGTACAAAATATCAAAAGTAAAGATGGAGAAATATATAATTTTTCATCTTTTTTACAAGAATATTACTCTCAAAGCCAAAGTGTTTGTTGGCTATTGGTTATAACATAGAAGACTCGAGCACTTCAATTTTGGATGTTTTAATAATCTTTATAAGAAGAACATGGTCTACAAACTTTCATCAATTAAATAATTAATTGAATTATTTGAAAGTTGTACACATGGAAACTATCACTCTAGTGTCTTCCAAAATAATATGTGTGGAGAGATAAAGCACCATTGAAGTTGGTTCACACCGATGTAAGAGGTCCAATGCCATCCAAGTCTAAGATATGTAATACATATTTTATAACTTTAAATTTTTACCGTAGTATTAGGTGGAAAGAAAAAATGGAAACTCAATTAAGGTGATAAGAAGCAGCTCGACGACCGCCAAGAACGGGTATGATTATTTTGGAAAATTGGCAAAATTTCTTCATTCAAAATAAAAAATCTAGCCGTTTTATACCATAAAATAGTAAATTATCAAAATTTTGTATTTATTTACCGCGGATCAAATACATAACTCATTAGAAATATATCCAAAAAAAATATTTAATATATCTCATTATTACAATAAATTTATGAACTTTGACATTTTTAGATAAAAAAGTTTTTAATATCCACCACGTTATTCATAAACTAAAAAAACTCTAGACAACTTATACCACTTTTCCAAAACCAAGGAGTTCAATACCAAATGGTAACTAATTAGGTGGATGGTGCATCGCATATTTTCAATCTCGATCTTCAGTATTATCACTTCCTTAAAAGATATACATAGTAATAAATTTATAAGTTTTGTTGTCATTGATTCTCTATGTCATGGACTATTAAATAATTTCAAAAGTCCAATTTATCATATCTTTTGACATAAACATTATTATTTCCAATCAGATCCATATCGCTTTGGTCTGCTACACAGACTCAGCTAGTATGCCTACACACCTGATACTGTGAAATATGATACAATTGCGACTTTAAAAGATTGTAGGTAACTCGACATTTAGTGCTCCAATCCTTTTTACATCGCATGATTCGTCATCCGCGTGACTGATCCTTCCCCCATCAAATATTTACACGTCTTCAAACCAATAATTATCGGAAGTCATATGAAATAACGAACCCAAAACTCATACCCTTTTATTGTTGTACATAAAAAATAAGAAGTCATCAAGCAATCAACTTACTCACAATCATGAGACACTATTGGAGCATCTTCGCCCTTTATCTACTGATAGTTATTTCAGTTTTCCTTCCGCGGGAAGTTCTGATAAATATGTTCTTTATTCTTGTATATCCAACATATTTGTTTTGAACTCGTTCCAACCAATTTATAATTCTACTAAGAGTTTCCTTTCCTATTACTTGAATCTCTTTTTCCCGAACAACCCCTTTCAGTGTGTGTCCCTCAGAGTGACCCTTTATAACACTCTTCTTTTAAAAATCTTTCAAATTCAAGGCGTTCTTGACTTCATCCTTCTTAATATACACCAAGTGTTCATACTCATTTAGTAAAGATCTTAAAAGAATTATTGATTATCTATTGATAGCATCTAAGGTTGTTTCTTCAGATACAATCTGTTTACCAAGGACTTTATCATGTGAATCGCCTCAAGTCGATATCATATCTTTAATATTTTAGGCTCTTCAGGTACCATTGGTGATACTTCATCTTCCAACCTCAATATGGGGGCACTGTGAGATTTATATAATATCACAACACTAACTTGTGTAGAAGTATCATCGATTACAGACACCAATCATTCTAGTGTTTGGTAAGCTTTAACATTAATTATAAAGGGTTTAAAATCATTAGATCTATCGAATTATTATATCATAAACTTCATGGAACTCATATTTCGTGACATTCTCGTTCTCCAAACGAAATCTAATTTTACAACGAAGAGATCGCAATCGACTTATTTTTTCTATTGTTGCTCCACATTCACCGCAACACTTGTTGAGAGAAAAAACTAGTACATCAATCTATCATGGAAATAACCGATATAAGATCAAATGAACCTACAGAAGAACCATTTAATTACCATGTAAAATATGACCAACCATCTATATATAGGTTTAGGGAAATCATAATTCTTCATGATACGTTCCAGGTAAAATCAATTTTATAACCAACTAAAATAACTCATACTCCATTAATTATGTGAAGCACAAATTAACATACGATCCATAATAAATAGAATATTGTGCTTCCGAACATGTGATTGACACTGGCAGTTCTGATAATGTCCTTTTTAAGTCCACTTATGATAGGATGATAAACCAACCTTGAATTACTCAACCGGATCGTCAAATTGTCAGTCTCGCGGGTGTAACAGCTCGTGTTGTTGGAGAATTCGAAGGAGAAGTTAGTTTGGGAAAAAGGCCATTTAAAAAAAAAGGTCCAAGTACTTTTTGTGGTGGTGGACTGTCCCATAAGTTACAATGTTATTTTTGGAAGATCATGGCTTTCAAGAATGTATGGGGTAGTTTCAACAGTTCATCAATTCTTTAAGTACGTGGTTGGAGACAGAGTTACAGTGGTTTAAGGCAATCAAAAGGTTTCCAGAGAATACTATGCCACTGCGTTTCGGGTCCGTGGATCTAGTAGCGAAGATTTGATACGAGTATAACAGTTAGAGAGGGTACCCTCGGATTTGGAAGAAAGGGTTGACGATCTGAGGGAAACTTCGGGTCTTTAACAATGAGTGAAGAAATAGAAGAGTTTACTTTTTCGGAAGGAAAAATGCTTCAGATTGGAATTTTATTGACCGTTTGTCTACGTCAACAACTCCATGATTTTTTATCTCAGAATTTGGATGTCTTTGCTTGGAAGACAGAAGATGTAACATGAGTACCTATTTAAGTAATGCGCCACAGCGTCGCCATAAATCCAAAGGTCAAGCTGGTGATTCAAAAATGAGAGCATTTTCCTCGGAAAAAGCGGAAGCAATTGTTGACAAAGTGAATCGGTTGTTTAAGGTCGGACACATAAAGGAAACACAATATCCTTTGTGGGCGGCGAATCCGGTGGTGGTAAAAAAGAAGAATGGAAAATGGAGAATGTGTGTGGATTTTACAGATTTGAATAAAGCTTGCCCCAAAGATCCATTTCCTGTTCCTCGAATATGTCAGTTGATTGATTCCACTTTAGGAAACGAAAGTTTGACTTTCATGGATGCTTTCGCAGGGTATAATCAGATTCAAATGGATCCAAAGGATCAAGAGTGCACGACTTTTATAATTGATAGAGGCCTCCATTATTATAGAGTGAATATGGAGGTATATATAGACGATATGGTAGTGAAAAGTTCAAGGTAGTAAGTGCATCTTGATGATCTAGAGAAAGATTTTTTAAATCCAAGAGCGATGAGGTTGAGATTAAATCCTAAGAAATGCACCTTCGGAGTTCGATCGGGAAAGTTTTTGGGTTTTATTATTAGTGAAAAATGAATAGAAGCTGACCCAGAACAGTTAAAAGCTTTGATAACAATGAATTCACCTCGATCAGTCAAATAAATGCAAATATTGATGAGAAGGTTAGTAACACTTAATCAATTTATTTCACGATTTTCTGAAAATGCTTTCCTTTCTTTCAAGTGTTACACGGACCTAACAGGTTTGAATGGACGTCGGAATGCGAAGCAACGTTCACAAACATTAAAAATTTGTTGTCATCACCAGAAATATTAACAAAGCCTCGAAATGGGGAGAAATTATTCTTATACATCGCCGTATCGGATTTTGCACTCAGTGCAGTGCTAATTAGTGAAGATTCAAGAATTCCAAAGCCAGTGTTTTACGTTAGTAAAAGTCTTGTGGCAGCACAAAAGAGATATATGTAGTTGGAGAAGCTGGCTTTAGCATTGGTGATTGCCGCTAGGAAGACACATCCATATTTTCAAGCTCA
The DNA here is from genome assembly GCA_036936605.1 of Limnanthes douglasii subsp. nivea. NCBI lineage: Eukaryota > Viridiplantae > Streptophyta > Magnoliopsida > Brassicales > Limnanthaceae > Limnanthes > Limnanthes douglasii. Next base: position 38,867,726 of record JAUPFV010000002.1, read on the forward strand.
TACTATAGAAGTCCGAACTTCATTCTCCTTCAAAAATGTATTGCAACGACCTGATATTTCGGGGAGGATGACCAAATGTTCAATGGAGTTAGGGGACTATAATATTTTATTTACACCTCGAACAGCGATCAAGGTACAAGCACTGGCTGATTTTTTTATCGAGTTCCACTCAAGTCGATCGGATGAGGAAGAAAGTATAAAAGTTTTGCCTATAGACTCGAGGTGGATTGTTCGAACGGATGAAGGGTCCAGTATTTCAGGGTGCAGTTCTGGGGTTCAATTGATAGCTCCAGCGGGGGAAACAATGGTCCAATCAATTAAATTCGGTTTCCATGCTTCGAACAATGAAGCTGAGTATGAAGCTGCTTTGGCAGGTTTGAGATTGGCACAAATTTGTGGGGCGATTTCAGTACGTCTTGAAACAGATTCTCAATTATTGGCAAATCGGGTATCTTGATTTTCCAGAGCAAGGAAGGATCATTTGATTTTATATCTTCAGGAGCTTCAAAATTTAATGCTTATGTTTGACAATGTGGTTGTGGAATATATCGGGCGAGGAAGTAACATGGTGGCTGATTCTTTAGTAAATGTTTCTTACAAGGAATAATATCTTTGGATTTTTCTACAAGAAAATCATTCAATTGTTACTTAATCTAGCCAATGTGAAATGATAGAAGAATTTTGGGTCACCGATGAAAACGACGTGATTGGCGATCATATATCCTTAATTTTTTTACCCAAGGATTATTGCCACATAATTCTCAATTGGCTAAAACTTTAAAGGGTAAAGCCTTCGGATATATAGTTCTGGATGGAATTTTATATAAAAAAACATTAAGCAGTCCATTACTACGATGTCTATGCAAACAAGAATCACAAGAAGTATTGTCAGAATTGCATGATGGTGAAGGGTCAGCTCATTGTGGGTTTAAAGCTTTATCCCGCAGAGTTTTACATGAAGGGTTTACTAGCCTACAATTATGAACGATGCTAAGAATTTAGTCCGAGGTTGTGATACTTGTCAGAAATTTGCTAATGCTATTCATAGACCAGCAGTACCACTTATGTCTATATCTGAGGCGATACCATTCAATAGATGAGGAATTGATTTGGTGGGACCTTTGTTGATGGCCTATGGGGGAAGGAAAATGATAATTGTGGCGGTGGATTATTTTATGAAGTAGACAGAAGCAGAATCGCTATCAGGAACAAAAGCAAAGTATGCCATCAAATTTATTCTGAATAATATATGTTGTCATTTTTGGGTTCCTCGGAGAATTATAACAGGTAATGGCCCTCAATTTAATAATTCGGAAATGGCTGCATTCTGTACTTCTAAAGGGATTCAACAATATTTTTTTACGCTATTTCATCCTCAAGCTAATGGGCACGTGATGATGTCATGACGATAGGCCAGAGATACGAATATTTACTTGAGAGATACACTTGTTTACTTGAGTGCTACCGTCTTTCACACCACTATGAAGGTCTTAGATAATTTATTTTTATTTTGTTAAGAATTTAATGACCTTATATAATATTTTCAAGATGTCTATTATCATGTGTATCTTTTGTTAACACTATCATTTATGATATTTTACAATCTTTTTTATTTTATTTTACTTAGCATTTTTACTAATTATGGTTTACCAATCTTGTTATGAACTTTTACATATATTTTTATTCCAAATTTTAATAAACCATTGTGTTAAAGTAGCTGAATGCCTAAAATATGCGACATATATCGTACATTACCGGCGACTAATTGTTATGTACGGATATTTAAAGAAAATATTTTAAACAACAACGTGTGATAATATTAAAAAACATAGAGAAAACAACAATGTAATATTAAAAGTGGTAACAATAACAATAAAAGAAGAACTGACCAAGTGCCAAGCCTCTTTAGGAACACGCAATTAGAATGACCTCGCCGCGAACAAGCCACGAGCCACGCCTATGGGCCATGCAAAACGACCTTATCTAGGATCAAGCCTTCGCATAGGCCATGCAATAGGGTCCGACCAACCTCGCCGCAAAAGGAGAATTTGTAGATGTACACAAACAACGTACTAACGTTCGATTGGGCAAATAATATCCCCTTGAACTACACGTTTAAAATACATACATTCTCCACAAGGACATTTATTTACAAAGCTAATTCCAAATTTCTGTCACATTAAACAAGGGTCTGATAATACAAATCGCCAAAACCGGGGCCTCTCGCTTGTCTAAATCGGTCACCGCTTTCTTTTGCAAATTCTCACTCTCGTGCACCGTATCAGCCTTGAGTTGCTCCAGCACTGTGGTTAACCAGAAAGTTAGAGCAGCGATATGTTCCGCCTGATCCTCTACTCTTTTTGCGTGAGCAACATTTTGGGCTAGTAGCGTGCTGCTCTGAGTCATTACCATGTAATTACTCTTTGCTAACTCATTATTTTGAGCAAGCATCGTGACATTACCAGCAGCAAAGTCCCAAGGTGCCGATTCGCTTGCTTTCAGAGAGTTCTGCACGAAAGCCAACTGTTGGGGCTTAAGCCCTCATTCTCTTACAAATATCTCTCTTTCCTCACTTTAGCAGTACCAAAGGTATTTTTGAACCTCGCCACCTCGATTGTTAGCCCTTTTACTGACCCAAAAAACATGGGCTCATGCCTCCACTTCTCTATGACCGCATAATTTGCGTTGGACATCATCCGATATGACATCACCACTGAATTATGATGCATATGTACAACCAAGAAACAATACATAAAATGGTTTATTTATGCAACGAATTTACATAAACTAAAGATTTATGTCATAACACGTACATCAATGGCTAACTTCACTTGCCTTTGTAAAATTTTACTGGACGATTGATGGTCATAAAATGGGAGCTCCGAAAGACGTCTCAACTGCTCGAACATAAACATAGAGGATGGTGGTATCATGACTCCAAGAGGCAGGAACTCCTCCGCAGAGGACCCATCCTTTAGCGTATTTGCTTCCTTCCTTTAAACGATGACAGATTATGGATTACAACGTTAACAGTCCTCGAACCAGACCCTACCTCCTGCACTACTGAGCCCGACGGACGAACACCACCGGTCTTCACAAAATGCTCTATCTTTTTTGGCTATGTCCTCTGAGATCTGCTTATTTATATTTCATGTTTCTTTCTCCAAATTGTTTGAGGGTGCCTCTATGTGACCCTTATCCAAATATATCACTTCAGGAACCTTCACAGGTTCTTTTTTGGCATTTTTTACCACGACCATTTCTTCCTCATCTCTATTACCACGAGCAACATCAATATCATCGTCATCTACCAGCTGCAACCTCCGAACTGAAACTGGCAGTGCGTCAACTACCACTCCCGCTCTCTTCTGTAACGGATTCACCTGCTCCTCCAGATCTTCCTCATCATCTTGAACCGACCTTGTTCGATATTTCTCCACTTCTACGGGGGATGCGCATCATCTTTCATTCTCATTTCGCGAGCCTGACTTGTTTCGTTCTCATATTCCCATTGGCAGGGAAAGGAAGATGAGCTCGTAGCTTCATTCACTTTACGAGTTTGGGGAACCCCAAACCACACCCCAACCGTATTTCGGTCCTTATACCTCTGCTCCATCAAAGCACACAGACGATCAGTTGTTTGCTCGTCTCCACTTCCTGTCATGGTCACCTTCCCGTCCTTTGTAATTACCAACTCTAGAATAGGCCACAACCCTGCCTTCAAATAGTTGATTTGCGTGAACAGATGAACAAGATCATGAAGCCACGTCCCACTGGCTAAGTTAGCAACTTGAATGTGAGAATTTTTTTGCTTCTTCCTCTAAACCCTCCTTACACCACTCATGGTGCCTTCCTTCACCTGCATCACACAAAGTTTTGGCTTAGCATATATTCACCATATTTCCACATGCTAAGTTGAGAGGAACCCTTCTTACACTTAGTCTTCGATCACCGCTCCAACTGTAGATTCATCAGGGCATTCTCATGTTCCTAGTTCCCAGATACAAATATAATGGAGTTCTTTCAGTTTTTGTCTTAATTAGGGAGTTCAACTATTTTTCTACACCCATTAAAGTGTACAGAAAAGAATGAGGATTTCAACAATTTAGTCACATCTACCACCTCTAATAGATCGACTAGACTTATTAAGATACGTAAGAGCTTTGCGCTCAACACTACGTTGAGTAAGACTCTCCACCCATTAGCAGCCAACTGGGTAGGGCACAAACCTAATAAACTAAAACAATCTCGTATAAGCAATGACAAGGGTAATCTTAAACCTAATCAAACATATTAGTATAAAGGCAAGTCTCATTCTCCTTTTCCTGATATGGGTGTTCACCAACCTTTGGAACACTAATGGTTACATCGCTTGGAATTCCATACCAGCCAACCTAGTGGCCTCCCAAAGGCATTTATTTAGGGTTCAGAGTCATACAACTACACAATTATGGTCTTCATTCAGAACAATACAACGAAGGAATAACGAGGAAGAAAGATTAGGAAGAGAAATAGGATTACCATTTTTGTCGCAACGTAACTTGGAAGAAAGAGTCGAATTTTTGTTCTTTATCCTGCAGAGGATTCAAGTCAAGCAAATAAACTGATGTTTCTCTTTATTACTGAAACACTTGCTTAAAAGAATTTATTTTCAAAATCGATTAAACTTTTCTAGGTAAAAGCTGCCACACGCGCGATTAGATGACAGTTGTCACTGATAAGTATATGAATCGTCAAGTTGGTTGTTCCCAAGCACCGTTTTAAAAGTTTAAGCAACTCCGTTGTCAGAAAAAAGTGCTACTAGAGGGACACGTGTCTCACAGAACCTGAAATGGATGCTGCTGAAGTCTTAGACAAAGCTGACCTCATGATGTTGCTCTAAAATGGTGCTATTCTGTTGTCGGGATGCTTGGGAAGGAGCCTTGCTTTTCGATAAGGCTGTCTTACTGATATTGCTTTGAAACGGTGTTGCTAATGATATTGTAGAAGCTGATGATGCTTCGCATGGCGATGATCTCACCGAGGCTGCTGAATTGCTAGACAAGGTTGATTTCATGATGTTGCTCTAAGATGGTGTTTTACTGATTTCGTGATGCTTAGGAAGGAGCCTTGCTTGAACTTCATCCTGATGTTAAGCTGATGGCAATCTATTGTCTTCTTGTCAAGCTTAAGTTATTGATAGGAGGCATGATTCCTCCTATTCAATCTAGCATTCCTATAATAACCTAGATTAGGGTTTTAGGCTAACCCTTGAATAAGGTTTTAGTTTGGAACCTATTGAATTCATATTCAATTTTACCGCCTTTTTGTAAACATTATTCTATTAATAAATATCTCATTTTACAAAATAAAAAAAATTAATAATATTTTTAATTATAAATAAAAAAATATATTTAACAATATAGTACAAGTTGTTTTGTTTTAACTAATAATATTTTATGAATATTTTGGACTATTTTATGGTATTTATGACATTTTATTACTTTTATTAAGATAAAGTGGTAAGTTAGTTTGTAAAAACTTATGTTGATATTGTGTACAAATATCTCACTTGAGGTTTAAACTTTATTTCTGATTTCGCTATAGCTTTCTGAAATTCACCAACCATATTTTGATAGAATTTTTATTCTCTCGCCTCATATAAGACTTTCTTTTCAGGAAGATAAGCCTACATTCTTCCCCAAAAATATTTTGTCTCCTTTGGCGCGCTATCATCTATATAGTGGTTTCACCTTTGGTCTATTACTTAATGTGAACACAAATATACTCTAGAACTCTTGTTCATTGGGATCTGAAATATCCCATCATCCTCTTAGAAATCGGCTATAGATTTTACGGTAAGTCCTCTGGCTTACTTGAGCCACACTAACTCAATATTTTAGTTGTAGGTTTTTCTCGTTGGACTCTCTTTACCAGGACAAGTTACCCCTCTTTTTGCAATTATGAAGACCTAGGTTTTGGTTACTCTTACTCTGTTACGCTCCCCATCGAACACTTTTTTCTTATGTTATGCCACCCACCATGCGCGCCTGCCTTGTTTTCATACATGGAAATTCCCCGAGGACGGTATGTTTTGTTACATCAGTTGTACTACTCGTTATCTTCTTCTTCTTTTTTCGGGGAATATTTTTGGAAATTGTAAACCGGAGAATGCCCATACGTACCATGTAAACAATCTTATTTTACTTGTAATCTTAACATTTTTACACGAAAACGATAAATTTAAATTATTTAACATTACATGTATTAAACAATGTTAGTTTAATATTTAGATTAATCTTAGTAGTTGTTTCCTTCTTTCTAAACATAATTTTTAGAATTCGTTGCAACTTACAAATATTTCAAAACGTGGTAGCACATTAGCAAATTACTTGTAATTATTTTTTTAATTTTGATTTACTATTAATCAACTTCATAATTTTTACTGTTTTGAATCTCAATGTAAATGAGTAAATTTTAGCTCAATTGTATCATTTTGTTTTTCCCATTCAACTTGGTCATTTTTATTTAGTGCTCTCAATTTGGAACTCTTATCATCATTTGTTATGTGACTTGCCTTGGGATTATTTTATTTTTATTTTTTAGCATGTTACAGATGAATTCTTTAAGTGTATCAATGTTTTGAAAGTGTTGGTGTTGTGCTTTATATAACTTAATTTTTATTTCCAAATTTTCACCTTTAGCAATCGGTTAGCGACACACATACAACGATCTTTTAACAAATGTTTGAATATTGCCGAAACAACCTTCACAAGTTAGTATCGATCATAATTTATTACTATGAGTTAGTTCACCAACATCAACTTTTGATTTAGCAGAGATGTATTGTATAATGTTAATAAGTACTTATGACAGTTAGATGTAATTAATTTCTATAACTATATTTTAAATACATTGTGTAGTTTAGATTTTAAGATTTAGGGTTTAACATTTAGAATTTAGACGCGACAATTATTTCAACATGAAAATTAATGCAATTTTACTTTAAAGTTACATTGTTTAGATGTGTATACATTAATTCAATGAAATAACTTTATATAATAATATATTCCAAGATTAGTAACAATGATTCATTTAACGACATATAATATTGAGTTAATAATTTTCATATTATATAATATTACTAACATGGAATTTAAGATTTATTGTGTTTACGGACCATTTGACAATTACTTAAATTTAATATCTTTAAGTGCATCGTTTAATTTTATTATAAACATTCGTTACACAATTTAAAATAATAATATCAAATTAAATTCAAACACCGTTAAAAATAAGATTGTAACATATCATTGTTTATATCGAAAATATTAGTGCATAAAGTGTTTTGCAATATTTTATATTTCTTCTCACATATTTCACTCCTTCATATATCATCTATCATCTATTCTATCTATAAATTTTATAAAACCACTCAAGCCTCTTTTATTTTTACAATATTTCATTTTTAAAATCATAATATTTTGATTTTTCTATTCTCATAATATTTGCCGCATCATTAATAATTATTTTTAATAAATTGCATTAGAATTATATAATCCATTCCACTCATAATTCTCTATAAAATTTATAACCCTTTAAAAAAAACGAATGTTATTTTTGTCAGGACTCGAATCATAAATCTACATCCCAAAACACGTATGTAAAATGTATAAGCATCCAGTTATTAAAACCTCTCAGCTATTTAATTACTTTGATCTATTTTCATTTTTTTATCTTAACAAAAATAATTGTTTATTTATTGTGTTTATATGTCTAAATTTGGTTTAATTGGATAAGAATTATGATAATAGGTTGGTTGTATATTAGTTCAGCTTTTTTTTTTAAATATTGACGTATCTTTTCTTATATTTAATTTTTTATTTTTCAAAATCTTAAGCTATATATTAGTATTGTTCGTTGATATGTTGTATTTTGGTATCATGTGCATGCATATGAATAATAGTATAGAAATACTAGTTTTAATTATAAAGTCGTTTAATTCTGTTGAGTAATTTTGTTGTTAGGTTAAAGATTTTATATTTTGTATGTTAGACATATACATTCGATTTTCTTATGTTCGGACTAGTTTTCGATTATTTCGATTCTTCCAAATCTTCGCAACTGAGTTTACTTCAACAAAAATACATATTAATTTAAAATTTAATAACATAAATTAAAAATATTTGAATAGTGAAACAACGTACAAATTAGTGAAACAACGTACAAATACGAAGATACACGATTCTTACTTCTAGTTATTATGAATCAAATTCCATAAAAAATTATTATCATTTTCACAATAGTTGTCGAAATTAAAAAAGAACCATATGAACCAACTTTGAAACAAAATCCTATTATATTACACATTTTTTGAGAATAGTCAAAATAGTATTCCATATGGGTCAAGCTATATATACCCAATTCTGGTTTAAGTATACCCAATTTGGAGTATACCCAAAGGTGATCTAAGTATACCCAATTTATTTCAAAAATACCATTTTCTAGGTATATAAGTCTATTTTTTTTACTAACTTCCATCCACAACATTTTTCCCTACACTTTCTCTCACTTCCCTCACTTCTCTTACTTCTCTCTAGCTCTCAAACTCTCTTCTCTCAAACACTCTCACCTCTCTCTCAAAATTTCCGGCGAGCCACCACCACTCCTCTTCCTCCTCCATAATGGTGAAGAACAAAAACCCACCACCACCACCTACGTAAGTTCCCTAATCTAATTTTGCAAATTAATTTAGTTAGGTTTATGTATGAATTTAGGATTTAGGTAAGATTTAGGGTAGAATTTAGGGTTTAAGTATAGATTTAGGGTTTAATTTGCCAAAAATTAGGTTTTAGTAGCCATTTTCCAGCCCGGTTACCGGTCGGAAAATGGCCGGCAACTCGCACCGGTGGTGCGCCTAGGGCAGCACCATCGGTGCGAGCGGTTGTGGCGAGGGGCACAACTGCTATGTACCGAGCGGCACATGCACTAAGAGAGTTCGATTGCGAATTAGAGTGTTGGTTTTTCAATTTTGTGGGTTATATGATATGTTATTGTTATTAATTTCGTAATTTTGTTTTGTATTATTATAGGTCAGACGCCGTTGAGGAGCGACATCTTCCTCGATCTAGGGCGTATCCCCCTGGTTCACGTGCGCCACACCCGGGGAAGAGTCTAAAGACGGTACGGGCCGTCGAAGATGAGCGGGTCCGCGATGCTAAGCGCAGACGAGATTCAGCTGAGGACCCTTAGACTATTCGTCTTAGGGAGGAGGAGGACAGGATAAGGATTGATCGGTCTTTGCGCCGAATCAACCATGGGAAGAGGAAAGAAAAAGCCTCAGAGATTGCAGTCGATGATAGTAGAGACGGAGGCTCCTTACGACGTGAGAAGTCTTCATCACGCCGATCACCACCTCCCAATACTAGTGATCCACCACCTCCCCCTCCTGCTCGCAGAGCTCCATTCCCTACGCATACTAGTACACATCCATTACTTGTTAGTGACAGGGTAGATTCCACTGGGTACCCTGAGCAGGACACCATCGATGAGGAGCATATCGATGCGATCCACACAGAAGAGCAGCGGAAGACGTTTGCATTTCTGAAATGCAACAAGATACCTTTGTTTCCTAACTATAAGGAGCACGAGGCGTATCACGTCTTCATAGGACAGGTAAGTACCAAATTATTAAACGTCTAGTCTAAGGTTTTACAATTATTAATTTCTGACTTAGTTTTTTATTTACAGGGTCGCACTACATTAGGCATACAGGCACATTATAATATACTTTGTATGTGGGACCTCAGTGCTCAGCCAGAGGTGCAGCGACATTTGGCGCGGACTCCTTTCGGTCCTCTTATAGCCCACTTACCTCCATACTTCACCCACTCAGTACTTGATGAGGTATTCGTTGAGCATTGGTATCAGGAGACCAACACGTTCTATTTCTGATTTGGGGAGATGACGAATACCCTCGATGGTGTCAGCTGCATTACAGGTATCCCCGTAGTTAGCCGAACTTTGGATGTAGTCACAGCTCCACGTGATGAGGCATACATCTACTATGCTAGTATGTTAGGTTTGACAGTGGATGAGGTCCGTGCAGAGATACAGTATACTAGAGGCGTTGGCTTCAAAATCAAGTGGTTGCGGGAGACTTTCACTAGGGGTCGTTACGTCGAGCAGAATGATTCTGAGACTATCCGTCAGGTATCACGAGCATACCTGATGTTCTTATTTGGTTGCACTATTTTTGCGGGTACTAGTCAGAAAAGCGTCAAGGCTGACTACTTGTATGGGTTGGCGAATGTGGATTCCGATTTGTGGGACATAGCATGGGGTATGAGTGCATTGGCATTCTTGTTCCGTGGTTTAGGTGATGTTTCGAAAGTATCAAAGTATAACCTTTACGGATTTGTAGTAATGCTTGATTGCTGGATTTATGACCATTTCCCCGCATTTAAAGCCTCCGAGAATGCGGACCACGTAGCGAGGCAGCCTAGGATTGTCAAGTGGCTACCGAAGCGGATCGTTGGGCAAAACATCCGTCTCAAATCGGTTGTTCGTACTCTCCTTGCAGATTAGAAGGAGACAGATGTAAGTGTTTAAATTTTAGTAGTTAGTAACATTTTAATATTAAGTTTTATTTTTTAAAACTGTCTTACTGTTTTACTTTTTTGTAACAGGTCATATTTGAGTCGTACGAGGATACCAAAGTCCAGTTTACCGTGCAGGAGATCCGCACCATTGTTTATCCTTTGCGGATGATGAGCACGGTCGAGGGTTACATGCGTGAACGGGTTATGCGCCAGTTTGGACGGGTTCAGGATGAGCCCGAACTCCCACTTGTACTCCGACCGGGTTACAAGAAGGGAGATTTGGCGAGGTACACATGGAGAGAGAGCGCATGGCTAGATTGACGCCAGCACTTGCTTTCTGAGGATCGGTTGACCGTTACCATTGCCACATATAGACAGTCTACGACGAACACCTACTGGAGGTACCTGGCTGAGTATGGTCGGCATACTATTACTCCACCACCACGTACTACGGACGACAGATTGCTAGACCTTGTTCGGTCGATCGTTACATTGCCTATAGGTCGTGGGGAAGAAGGTGCGCTTAGCTGGAGAGATCAAGTACTGCAACTCTTCTCTTCTTGGTTTTTTGTCCTCATTATTGGACTTGTTTTAGGTTTGTTATGATCTATCTTTTTCATTCACGTTGTAGTTGTTTATTCATTTGTAGGATTTGTTAAACTATCGTCTTTTGTATTATGACATCTACTTTTTTGCGCTAACATATGTATTTGGTCATATCGAACTCGGTTTGCCCCCTTATATAACACAAGTTATTCTTAACCCAGATATGGCACATCACCTGATGTGCCATATCTCGGTTAAGAATAACTTGTGTTATATAAGGGGGCAAACCGAATTCGATATGACCAAATACATATGTTAGCGCAAAACCCTCCGGTGAGAATGTATTAGCTCAACACATATGGCAGTTCTGAACATATTTTTGAGGTGGGGGCATGTGATAATGTCATGACGATAGGAAAGATATACGGTTGTTTACTTGAGTGATACAATTGTTTACTTGAGTACTCCCGTCTTCCACACCACTATCGAGGTCTTGGATAATTTATTTTTATTTTGTTAAGAATTTAATAATCGTGTATAATATTTTTAAGATGTCTATTATCATGTGTTTCTTTTGTTAACACTATATTTTATGATATTTTAGAATCTTTTTTATTTTATTTTACTTAGCATTGTTACTAATCATGGTTTACCAATCTTGTTATGAACTTTTATATATATTTTTATTCCGAATTTTAAAAAACCATTGTCTTAAAGTAGCTGAATGCCTAACATATGCCACATATATCGAGCATGACTTGCGACTAATTCTTATGTACAGATATTTAAAAAAAAATTAAACAACGACGTGTGATAATATTAAAAAACAAAAACAAACAATATAATATTAAAAGTGGTAACAATAACAATAAAAGAAAAAAATATGGGAAAGAAATACATTAGTTTAATAAAATGAATAAAAATAGATGTACGAGATACGAATAAACAAAACTTTAAAAAGAGTAATACCGATAAAAAAGAGGGGTAACTTTTCTTGGTAAAGAGAGTCCCAATGAGAAAAACCTACGACTAAAATATTGAGTTAGTGAGGCTCAAGTAAGCCAGAGAACTTACCGTAAAATATATAGCCGACTTCTAAGAGTATGATGGGATATTGCAGATCCCAATGACAAGAGTTCTAGAGTATATCAATTAATGCACCAAAGGTGAAACCACTATGCAGACGGTAGCGCGCCAAAGGACACCAAATATTTTTGGGGAAGAATGTAGGTTTCACTTACTGTAAAGAACGTCTTAAATGAGGCGAGAGAATAAAAATTCCACCAAAATATGGTTGGTGAATTTCAGAAAGCTATAGCGGAATCATAAATAAAGTTTAAACCTCAAGTGAGAAGTTTGTACACAATATCAACATAAGTTTTTACAATCTAACTTACCATTATATCTTAATAAAGTAATAAAACGTCATAAATACCATAAAATGGTCCAAAATATTGAGACAATATTATTAGTTAAAACAAATCAACTTGTACTATATTGTTAAATATATATTATTATTTATAATTAAACATATTATTAATTTAAATGAGTAGAAAATTTACTTTCTCAATCATATTTTTAAAGTCGTAAATATTTCACATTAACAACCAAGTATTTAGAATATATTGTAAAAGGATAATTTGATATATCATAAACTATAATATATAGTTGATATAATAATTAAGATAATTAAAGTAAGCTAAGCTCACATTACTAGATAAAACATACTTAATCTGTGTATTTGGAGGTGTATATGTATATCAGTTTGAGCGTTTGATATTATAAGGTATTTAACCAAAGGACAAAAATAGATCATAAAATACTTACTTTTATGAGCTTAACAAATTAATATTACAAATTTGTTTGATATTAACCTTTATATGGGTTGTAGTAATGGTAATAGAAGAAGAAAGTTAGAAGCACCAATGAAGAAGAATCTTATTGAAGGCGTGCTCCTGAATATAAATGAGAATCAAGAAAGATAAATCTAGAGTGATCAAAATTCTTTTATATATCATGGACCCTGTGCAAGAGAGGGTTAACTAAGACACTACTCTAGTGCTTACCATAAATAATGGAGAATAAAGTGCTCAATATGGATACAATACCCTCCACCGAATATTATTCCTCTATGTTTATTATTGGCAAAACATAATAGAGGAGACAAAGAAAAAAGTCAAACAATATGACACATTTGAGCGATTCGTCAACTCAATACATATCCCGAAAGTACTATTGGAAACAATAACTAAAACTATCTCATTCGACATATGTGGTTTGAATATTGTGGGACCTCTACCAATAGTTTATACTAGTTTTAGTAAATTACTTCTCCAAGTGGATAAAAACACAACCACTAAAGAACATAATGGAAAATGAGGTAAAAGGTTTTTTTTATATGTTACAGGTTTGAAATTTCAAGGATCATAAGGCAACCTAGTATAAAATGATAAAATTCCAAGGTTTTCCCCTTTGAGAGAAATGAAAATAATAATATTCTCCCGCATTTTCATCCTCGCGGAGCATGAGGAAGATGGTGGAGCGAGCAACTGGAACCTGACCAATAGTTTTTAGAAAAAGACATTGGAACCAAGGTGGTCTATCCTCTCCAATCTTGTTGTATCGTTTCTCACCTAAAATATTTTGGTTGCAGCTCTTTTCATTTTTAGGTGTCCAGGTTTTTGTTTGAACATACTCTCTTATTAGTGGTCTCTCCTGGTACTTTTATATTTAGCTTTTCACTGTCCTCGCCACGTTGGTCTGTCTTGTTTTTTTTTATTTAGTGAAAATGCGGTGGTCTAGTGTTTTTTTTACAAAAAGTGGCAACATTCGTATTTATTTACCCTACCTTGATGTGCCTCCTCACGGATTTAAATTACTCTGTCTTAAAGGATGGGTCCAATTAAATACTCCATATAGTTTTCATTTGAATTTTTTAACATAGTGGGTTACACAATGTTTTAGGTTAGCATATATTCACCATATTTCCACATGCTAAGTTGAGAAGAGCCCTTCTTACACTTAGTCTTCCATCGCCACTCCAAGTGTATATTCATCAGGGCATTCTCATCTACCCAGTTCCCCGATACAAATATAAAAGAGTTCTTTCAGTTTTTTTCTTAATTAGGGAGTTTGACTATTTTTCTTCACCCATTAAAATGTAAATAAAAAAATGGGGATTTCAACAATTTAGTCACATCTACCACCGTTAATAGATCGACTAGACATATTGAGACACCTAAGAGCTTTGCGCTCAACACTACGTTGAGTAAGATTCTCCACCCACTCGCAGCCAACTGGGTAGAGCACAAACCTATGAAATTAAAAAAATATCGTATAAGGAATGACAAGGGTAATCTTAAACCCCAATCAAACACAGTTGGATAAAGGAAAGTCTCATTCTATTTTGCTTGATATGGGTGTTCACCAAACTCTGGAACCCTAATCGTTACAAACGCATAATCTGCATTGGACATCCTCTGATATAACAGCACCACTGAATAATGATACATCTGCAAATCCACGCAACAACACAGAAAAGAGTTTATTTATACAACTATTTTACATAAACTAAAGATTTATCTCACCACATGTACCTCAATGGCTAACTCCACTTGCCTTTGCAACATTTCACTCATCGACAGATGGTCATAAAATGAGAGCTCCGGAAGACGTTTCAACTGCTCGAGCATAAACATGGAGGATGGTGGCATCACGACTCCAATAGGCAGGAACTCCTCCGCAAAGAACCCATACTTTAGCGTCTCTAGTTCCTTCCCTTAAACGATGATAGACCGGGGATTACAACGTTAACAATCCCCGAACCGGACCCTACGTCCTTCACTACGGAGCTCGAGGGACGAACACCACCGGTCTTCACAAAATGCCCTATCTTTTTGGCTATGTCCTCTTAGACCTGCTTCTTTGTATTCCCTATTTCTTTCTCCAAATATTTGTTTGAGGGCGACTCTGTGTGACCCTCACCCAAAAATATCGCTTCAAGAACCTTCACAGGTTCTTTTTCGGCACTTCGCATTACGACCAATTCTTCCTAGTTTCCCTTCCCACGAGCACCATCAATATCATCATCATCTACCAACTGCAGCCTCCGAGGCACCACGTGAACTACCACTCGTGCTCTCTTCTGTAACGGAGTCACTTGCTCCTCCAGATCTTCCTCATCATCTCGAACCGACCTTCTTCGATCTTTCCCTACTTCTACGGGGGAGGAGCATCTTCTCTAACTCCTTGGTTTACCTCCCCTATTTTGCGAGCCCCACTTGTTTCATTCTCATTTTACCTTTGGCAGGGCAAGGAAGATGAGCTCGTCACTTCTTTCGCTTTATGATTTTGGGAAACTGCCAGCCACACCCTAGCCGTTTTTGGTCCTTATATCTTTGCTTCATCAAAGCACGCAGACCATCAGTTGTTTCCTCTGCTCCACTTCCTGCCATGGTCACTTTACTGTCCTTCATAATTACCAACTCTATAATAGGCCACAACCCTGCCTTCAAATAGTTGATCTGCGTAAACAGCCGAACAACTTTATCAAGCCACGTCCCACTAGCTAAGTTAGCAACTTGAATATGGGGATTTTTTTCTTCTTCCTCTAAACCCTCCTTCCAGCACTCCTGGTGCCTTCCTTCACCTGCACCAAACAATGTTTTGGGTTAGCATATATTCACCATATTTCCACATGCTAAGTTGAGAAGAACCCATTTTACACTTAGTCTTCCATCGCGGCTCCAATTGTAGATTCATCAGGGCATTGTCATCTACCCAGTTCCCCGATACAAATATAAAGGAGTTCTTTCAGTTTTTGTCTTAATTAGAGAGTTCGACTATTTTTCTACACCCATTAAACTGCAAATAAAATAATGGGGATTTCAACAATTTAGTCACATCTATCACCGTTAATAGAACGACTAGACATATTGAGATACCTAAGAGCTTTGCGCTCAACACTACGTTGAGTAAGACTCTCCCCATTAGCAGACAACTGGGTAGGGCACAAACCTATGAAATTAAAAAACCTCGTATAAGCAATGCCAAGGGTAATCTTAAACCCCAATAAAAAACAGTAGTATAAAGGAAAGTCTCATTCTCCTTTTCCTGATATGGGTGTTCACCAACCTCTGGAATCCTAAAGGTTACATCGCTCAGAATTCCATACCTAGCCCTAAAACTCAGTAATCCCGGTTCATCCAAATACCCGTACTTAGGTGATAATCGTTCAAAGTAGCATTTTAAATCCAAAGGATCTTCGAACTCATTTTCTACGTCCTTCACCAAATTCTGAGGCCTCTTCTTAACCTTTTTTGGGGCCATTTTAACTGCAAAGAGCCAAATAGAGGGGTAAGTTTAAAACAATTGGGTTAGAACTTAGGAATAAGAATACCAGCCACCCCAGTGACGTTCCCACGATATTCGTTTCGGGTTTATAGTCATACAAATACATAACTATGGTCTTCATTCATAAATATACAACGAAGGAATAATGAAGAAGAAAGATTAGAAGAGAAATCAGATCACCTTTTTTTTCACAACGTAACTTGGAATAAAGATTCAAATTTTTGTTATGTAGTCTGCAAAGGATTCAAGTCAAGCAAATAAACTGATGTTTCTCTTTTCTTAATGAATCACTTGCTTAAAAGACTTTATTTTCAAAATCGATTGAATTTTTCTAGGTAAAAGCTGCCCCACGCGCGATGGGATGGCAGTTGTTTCTGTCAAGTATATGAATCGTCAAGTTGGTTATTCCCAAGCGCCGTTTTGAAAGTTTAAACATCTCCGTTGTCAAGCAAAACTGCTACTAGATGGACATGTGTCTCACAGAACCTGAAGTTCTCATATAATTATAATTACGGTCACACGTCACCACTTTATTTATTCTTTCCACTATCTCCGTTATGAAACGATTTTCAAGTTAACCACATTGTATTTTAATTCATGCATTGTGTGTATATCACACACAATCCCTGAACTAGGGGAGTGCCCTGATGAGGGAAGGATCATCATCCAACAAAGTCGAACAGAGAGAAATAGAAGAAGACGGGCATAAACCTTCAGTAGGCAGGCGATAAAGTAAAATAATATATCTACAACAGTTCAGACCGACCAGAGTACTGGATCCTAGGGTCAGTTAAGAAGCACAAGAGCACTGAGCAGAGCAGGACTAGATACCGATCACTAGGCTTGATAACAGAGGTTATAATCGAGAAAATCTCCTTCGTCAGTGACATTACAATGACATGATACATAGTAGATCTCCTGCATGTATCAAGCAAAGCAGAGCTCCACGACCGAACAAGGATCCTCCATGGAAAATGGCTCCTTAGGAGTTCAGAGTAATTCATGGATTCTAACTTCATTATTGAGGAGGGCCACGTCATAGTGCAGCTCATATCGACAACCCAACCAATGGTTAGCAGAGCAGGCCCAACTGAGCTGAAGCAATAATAAGAGAAAGTGTAATTAAGGAGGTCAATAAAAACTCCAGAGGATGAATGAGTACACGACTACCAAACATAGAAGACCATATTGCTTACCGTAAATCTAGGATTTATACCATAAATAGTAGTTGGGCCTTTGACTAGAGGGGTGGAATATGAGTTAAGGAGAATAATGTATAAAAAAGGAGCTAACCCTAAAGTGTTGTATCTTCTTCGACGTAAGAAAAGCTAAATAAAATAAAAATCATTCTCGTTTATAATTTTTTATATTCTATAGAGCAATGAGTATGGTTCAATATTTCTTAATTACTCACATTAATAAGATATGTTACTAGACCTCTCACATAATTAGTTACATTATTTGTTCGAGTAAACTAAATAATTCAAAAAATGATCAAAATAAGCATTACACAAGGAAGGTCAATAGTGTAATGACATAATAAAATGATACATAAATAAGTTTGAAGACTAAAATTTTAAAATAGATATAAAATAACCACACATCTAGGGTAAGAGCGGTTGGTATTGCCATCATGCACCGATGTGAAGACCAACTTGATTTGGGAAACTTTTTTGAATCTTCAAAAGTATAAAATTTCCCTAGCATTTGTTTTGAAGTATGTCGAGAAATAAGTCTAAAGTTTTGACTTTTTAATGCGAGAATGAGAACATTGTTGACATCACGAGATCGTTTTGAGTATTTTTGAAGAACCATTAGAGAATACTAATGTCTATAGTGGTGATGCCAATAAAATAAAGGAAAACATCAATAAATATGGTAAAGATAGTCTCTTGAAAGAGTAATACATACTATTTTTCCAAAAAAGCATCAAAGTTATAAGTTCAAAGAAGACAATGGATATTCCTAAATAAGAATATAAAAGAATTTTCCAATTCAAAATTATAAAGTTTTAATATGATGAGAGAAAGTTCAAGAACCTGAAGATAAAAGATTCTAAGCTTTTGAAATAGTATTTTACTAAAATCGTATAGTGACCGATATATCAAATGTAAAAGTCTGAAAAAAAAATCTGAATCAAAAATATTTTAAAGAATAAGGTTGATGATAAAGGCGAAAATGTAAACACATATAAATAAAAAACAATTGCGTCAAATTTTGTTTATGAAACTTTTGAAAATGGTTATAGAAAAACAAAAATCTTGTTTACAACTTTCTTTTACTACGATTTTTTTTTTGCATTATAAAACTAAACTTGTATATATTTGCATTGGAATACTATTTTGACTATTCTCAATAAATGTGAAATTAAATAGGATATTGTTCTAAAGTTTATTGATATAGTTTTTTTTATTTCGACATAATAATTTTTTTTATGGAATTTGATCCATAATAACTAGAAGTAAGTATCTTCATATTTGTACGTTTGTTCCACTATTTAAATGTTTTCAATTTATATGTAATTAAACTTTAAATTAATATTCATTTTGTTGATGTAATCTCAGTTGTGAAGATTTGGAAGAATCGAGATAGAAAACTAATCCGAACATAAGAAAATCGAATGTACATGTCTAACTTACAAAATATAAAATCTTTAATCTAAAAACAAAATTACTCAATAGAATTAAACGATTTTATAATTAAAACTAGTATCTCTATACAATTATTCATCTGCATGGCATAGCAACGAACAATACTAATACTAATATATAGCTTAAGATTTGAAAAATAAAAAATAAAAAATAAGAAAAGATACGTCAGTATATAAAAAAGGCTGAACTAATATACAACCAACCTATTATCATAATTCTTATCCAATTAAAACCAAATCTAGACATATAAACACAATAAATAAACAATTAATTTTGTTAAGATAAAAAAAATAAAAATAGATAAAAGTAATTAAATAGCTGAGATATTTTAATAACTGGATGCTTATACATTTTACATAGGTTTTTTGAGATGTAGATTTATAATTCGAATCCTGACAAAAACAATATACGTGTTTTTAAAGGGTTATAAATTTTTATAGAGAATTATGAGTGGAGTGGATTATATAATTATAATTAAATTTATTAAAATATATATTAAAGAGGCGGCAAATTTTAAGAGAACAGACAAAATCAAAATATTACGATTTCAAAAATGAGATATTGTAAAAATAAAAGAGGTTTGAGTGGTTTTATAAAATTTATAGATAGAAAAGTTGATAGAAGATATATGAAAGAGTGAAATATGTGCGAAGAAATATAAAATATTGCAAAACACTTTATGCACTAATATTTTTCATACAAAAAATGATATCCTACAATCTTATTTTTAATGGTGTTTGAATTTAATTTGATATTATTATCCCAAATTGTGTAGCGAATGTTTATAATAAAATTAACCGATGCACTTAAAGATATTATAATTTAAGTAATTGTCAAATAGTCCGTAAACATAATAAATCTTAAATTCCTAATAAACTAATGCTACCAATATTATAAGATATATTTATGAAAATTAAATAACTCAATATTATCTCGTTAAATGAATCATTGTTACTAATCTTGGAATATATTATTATATAAAGTTATTTCATTGTTTAAACATCTAAATA
Organism: Limnanthes douglasii subsp. nivea; assembly: GCA_036936605.1. Lineage (NCBI taxonomy): Eukaryota > Viridiplantae > Streptophyta > Magnoliopsida > Brassicales > Limnanthaceae > Limnanthes > Limnanthes douglasii. The sequence continues at coordinate 38,887,865 of JAUPFV010000002.1, forward strand.
ATGTAATTTTAAAGTAAAATTGCATTAATTTTCATATTGAAATAATTGTCGAATTATACCTAAATTCTAAATGTTAAACCCTAAATCCTAAAATCTAAACTCCACAATGCATTTAAAATATAGTTATAGAAATGAAATACATCTAACTGTCATAAATAGCTATTAACATTATACAATACATCTCCCTAAATAAAATATTGATGTTGGTGAACTAACTCATAGTAATAAATTATGATCCATGCTAACTTGTGAAGGTTGTTTCGACAACATTCAAACATATGTTAAAAGATCGTTGTATGTGTGTGGATAACCTATTGCTAAAGGTGAAAATTTGGAAATAAAAATTAAGTTATATAAAGCACAACACCAACTCTTTCAAAACATTGATACACACTTAAAGAATTCATTTGTAACATGCTAAAAGAATAAAAATAAAAGAATCTCAAGGCAAGTCATATTATAAATAAAGTCAACCATACCTTCAAAGAATTTATCTATAACACTCTTACTATAATATAAACGACAATACATCCATGAACAATCAGTTTTCATATGCACAGATTTATGATCGACAAAATAAAGAACACATAATAAATGATTATTAAAGTTCCAAATTGAGAGCACTAAATAAAAATGACCAAGTTGAATGGAAAAAAAATGAAAACATGATACAATTGAGCTAAAATTTACTCATTTACATTGAGATTCAAAACTAGTAAAAATTATCAAGTTGATTAATAGTAAATCAAAATTAAAAAATAATTACAAGTAATTTGCTAATGTGCTACGAAGTTTCGAAACATTTATTTGTAAGTTGCAACGAATTCTAAAAATTGTGTTTAGAAATAATGAAACAACTACTAATGAAAGCCGACGTGATTGGCGATCAGATATTCTTAATTTAATGATCTTATATAATATTTTTAAGATGTCTATTATATTGTGTATCTTTTGTTAACACTATCTTTTATGATATTTTGGAATCTTTTTTATTTTATTTTACTTAGAATTGTTACTAATCATGGTTTACCAATCTTGTTATGAACTTGTATATATATTTTTATTCCGAATTTTAAAAAACCATTGTGTTAAAGTAGCCGAATGCCTAACATATGCGACATATATCGAGCATGACCTGCGACTAATTGTTATGTACGGATATTTTAAAAAAAAATCAAACAACAACGTGTGATAATATTAAAAAACATACAAAAAACAACAATATAATATTAAAAGTGGTAACAATAACAATAAAAGAAAAAAATATAGGAAACAAATACATTAGTCTAATAAAATGAATAAAAATAGAAGTACGAGATACGAATAAACAAAACTTTAAAAAGAGTAATACCGATAAAAAATATATACTTTTAGGCATTTAGCTTAAACATGAGCTTGCTTAGTGAGGTAAAACTTCATATTTTCCAGCATATATTTTTGTTGGAATCACTCAAACTAAAATAAACCGCCATGCATGCCTATTAACTAATTTTATGCTAGAGGTCAGAACTTGTAAGCTTTAAACTGATTTTATATATTCGAACTTAATATAAAATTCTTCATGATCGCTTGAAAGTGACATTAAATACGCATACTATTTACAGTTATATCCTATTGATTTTTAGTAAGTGGTTATCTTCTTCTGTACTTTATTCCATTTCAAAAATTAAAAGATTGGTTTCTTATTATAATAAAATGAATGATGGTTAGGTAAAAAAAATAAAAGTCTTATTTATAAAATATCAATTAAACACAATGTTATCCACCAATATTAATTAAAATCCGACATGTGTCCTATATATCAATGTCATCTACAAGATATTTGATTCTTTCCACACATGATGGGTATGGTTAAATATTGCTTAATCACTCACATTAATAAGATATGTTACTAGATCTCTCACCATAATCAGTTACATTACTTGTTCAAGTAAACTAAATAATTTAAAAATAATCAAAACAAGCATTGCACAAGTAATTTGAAAATAAAAATAAAAAATCATATATTAAATAAGCAAGGTCAACATTGTAATGACATAAGAAAATGATACATAAATAAGTTTCAAGACTAATTTTTTGAAATACATAATCATACATCTTTGGTAAGAACGGTTGGTAAGCCTCTTCATCACGCACCGATGTGAAGACCGGCTTATTTTGGGTAAATTAGTTGAATCTTCTAAAGTACAAAATTTCCCTATTGTTTGTTTTGAATTATGTTGAGAAATAAGTCCAAAATTCTAATCTTTTATGTGAGAATGAGAATATTATTCGATTGTGACTTGAAGAAAAAAACTCAAAGTAAGCTTTATTAAAAGGAACGTGTTTTATGCCTATCAAGTGACCAAATAAAAAAGGGTATGGTTGAGGCATAGAGGATGTAACAATCATATGATTAAAACAATGAAATCATACTCAAGGATATGTTTCGGCACACATTTCCGAGTAGAAAATGGAAACAAAACAAATCTATAAATAAATAAATGAGATGTGTTTGTACTTCCAAAATTTGCATAAAATGTCCTAAATTTTGGAAAAGCTATAGAGCGATGATACACCGTTCATTTTGAGGATCTATGATGTAGCATGGAAGGCCCACAATTATCACACATTAATAGGAAAATGCAAATAGGCAAACGCAAATAAAATTTATTTTATTGTCGGGTACCAACCATTTTACAAAGTATTTGAAATATAGGAAAATGTTTTCAAGAATTATAAAATAGGATTAACAAATAGGGATAATAAAATATGTTTTTGGTGATTCTTAATTTATAGATAAACAATAAATGTTTCTAGTCATTGCGGCTAATAGGGTACCCAACTAAGTAGACTTGTGCCCATCAGCCTGCAATGGCTAGTTTTTTAACCTACGGGTTGATGGGCATCCGTCTATTTAGTCGGGTAATTGTCTGTCTGCAACGAAAAAAGTTTTAATCCATTGCGGGCTAACGAATACAAGGCTAAATAGACGATTATCAGTCAGATTGCAAGCGCTAAATGTTTTAAGTCATTGCTGGCTAACACTTACTCGCCTATTTAGCCGGGTACCCGTCAGCATCCAAAAACTAAATTTTTCAAGCTACTTTTATTCCTTAATAAGTAGAGAACACATCTATAACTTATTCTCCATCATCTTTCAAATCAACCTTTTCAATAATCTTTGGCCAAAAATTAATTTTGTCTCAAAACTATAACAAAGTTTTAAATTTGATCAAAGCTTCAAATTTGATTAAGGTTCCAAATTTTGGTGGTAAATCATTGGTGATCAAAGGCATTAACGCATAATATACTCAATAACTGTTACTCGTACATTTATAAATTTTAGTGATGAACTATTGGTGATTAAGGGTTTGGAATACTCTATCTAATATTTTAATTTTTTTAGCACTTGTTTCATATTACTAGTTGTTTTAATGGCACCAATAAACCAAAATTTACATTAATTTGTTAAATTCAATGGGACATAAACAAAATAGGTTCTCGAAACTTATTATGTGTTTTGATATTGAGCAAACATAGAGATGAATTTTCTTTTAGATAGTAGTCAGCAAAATCTAACCCCCGAAACGAATTCTTCCCACGTTAGTGCTACCGCTAGTTTGGATGTTAGAAAGAAAATACCTTGGCTATGTGAACATCTTATAGATCATACAAATATATAAAAAACCAAGGGAAAACATTTGTGAAATTTCTGTCATATAAGTCAAGAGTAAACAATAGAATAACGAGCTTTATAGGATGAAATTTATTAGAAAAACATCAAATTATAGATAAATCGAAAGTTGAAAATGAGGCGGGGGACCAAACTACTATAGATATATAATTTTACAATGTATTTTTTTAATAAGACTCAATATATTATAGAGACGATAAATTTACCTTTGGAAGTGTACTTTTTTTTACTATTACTAGCGATATCGATATAAGAAATGGGTTAGTAAAACATTCAATCCTAAATTCGATCGCATTCCAGGAACCTTTATGAGAACATTATAGTTCCAATATTCTGATAACAAAAAAACACGTATTAGTAGTATTATTGGATGTTCGCCATGGAAAGTTTATTTGACTAGTGATATAACATTATTTTTTGAGTTTGATATCATATATGTTACTTTACATTGGATTGATGATGATTGGATATTTTGAAGAAGAATTATATATTTATTTTCTATTTCCAAACACCAAATCCTTCAAATTTTGGAAGGTCTACTACAATGTATGCATGATTTTAATGCTAAGGATAAAATTCTGTGAAATTCTTTTGATAATGCATCTGCTGAGAACGCAAGTATTGATAGACTTAGAGTTGAATGTAATCCAAAATTTGAGAAAACATTGTGTACTGAATGTTTATGGTATATACCTCAATTGGTTGCAAATGATAGAATAAAAACGATATTGCTTGATTATATTCAACCGATTAGAAAGTCGTTTCGATTATTTTTTAGCTTGGATCCTAAAAAACGTCAATATAAAGAAATGGTTAAGGTTAGAGAAAATAAATTTAAAAAATTACTTATGGATTTCAAAAGTAGATGAAACTCAATTATGATCTTCTTGTGCGTGGATGTTAAATATTTTTATGAGACATAGATCTAAGAACATAGACTATTACCAACCTCTCAAAGATTTAAATTGGACATAATGCCATGAAATTAAATATTTTATAAACATGTTTAAATATTATAATTTAATAAATTTTCTCTTACTTTGTTTGTGTCAACCAACTCGTGTTTTTTCTACACAAGTTAGTTATAACATTAAAAGAACTGGAACATGTTGTCATCTTACATCCATTCAAATGTAAAAACGAATAATAATAATAATAATGTGCGTAGAAATAGGGTAGCTATGATTAGGGTTGTTATTGGTATGGTCTGGTTCAATTTAAGATTTAACCAAACTGGACCTATAAAATTAGCAGCTCGAACTGAATAAGACTAATAAGAGATTCGGTTCCAAATTAAAAAACCGGATGGAAATCAATAAAAATCGTTTCCGTTTGGTTCGGTTTTGATTTCGATTAAAAACTATAAAAAAATTAGATCTCAATTCTTCCTATTTTTATTTTTTTTAAAGATCTTATAAAACAAAACAATTTTAAAAAATTAATTTTTGGATTAAATATCAGTTATTTCAAAAAAACACAAAAATGATGGATCCTCATATCACAACTCTTAATTTTAGTTTGACAAAGATGCATCTACGGATTCAAATTAAATTCAATAAAACCAAATTTGCATTGTTACTGTTCTCTGCCGACTGGATTTAGTTTTGTATAGCTTTTATTTTAGTATATTCTTGACAAAAAAAATTAGCTTATATTTTAGTAAACCAAACTCTTAGTATTTTAGTATATTCTTGACAAAAAATTAGCTTTTATTTTCTATTAAAAAAAATCAATTTTTAATTTGTATATTTACTATTTTTGAAAACAAGTTCCGGTTCTTATTAGTTTATCATAAACTACGGTAATCGAAGTTAACTTAGCCCAAAAAACTCTCAAACTCCTACATTTCTTGTGCCAACAACGTATTTTCTAGTGAAGACATTAAAGCTTTTATAGACGATACATGTTTCTCCAGCTCTTTCCTGCGGCCTAAAAAACCTCTAGCTAAGAATAATGCCCTGCAAATTTTACGCGAACACTTTTTTCCCTATCACTTTTCAACTGCAATCTTTTCAGCCAAGAGTATGCATTTAGTATGGTGAAACTAAAGTACATAGCTAGACGATCAAGAATGAGTAGCAAAGCAATTGAAGTATGTGTTGCGTCGACATGACACTGGATACGAGACAAAGAATATAAATGTAAGAACAACAAAGAGATATGTACGATGATCTAAGTGATATTGAAGGAAGGTATTATGAATGAAGACGACGATGATGAAGCATTATGAGGTGAATAAGATGATGAAATTCTGATAGAAGATATCTTATAATAAAAATTTATTTGTGAATGTATAATATGGTGATTCAAACAAAACCGTTTGTACAACTCTTGACCCGCAAAAGTATAAATTATGAATGAATTAACTGGTTAAAAATTAATTTTATCCTTCTGTCTCTCGTTATAACAACACTTATATCACTTATATACTATAATCGAATTATAACAAAACTCATCACATATACTTTCAGTACAGTACTTATATTATAAGTCTATAATCAAACCATAACAACACTTATCATTTATAGCATAAGTATACTACTTATACTATAATCAAAGTAGAGCTCTGAACAATAATTAGTCATTTGACTATCCACGTTCGAGATAGATAATCCTTCAACTAAAAAATATCCGATTTTAGTTCCTTAACTATCCACTTTCATGACATATTAGTTAATTTAGTAAAACAAGCCACATCCTCTGTTGTCATTGTCGAATTCATGATGACAGTTTGTTTCACACTCTTCTATGATAAAATACATTACACAAGAATGAATATATAGATGGGAGTTGACTCTTTGGTGTCCACACACCTCATAAAATCTAAGTTGGAATAACTTTCGTTGTACAAGTTATTTGCTCTAGTCTATGTCACTTTGAAATATTTTGTATTCTTGAAGTACCAAAGCAACCTATTCACTACATTACAATGGAAAACTCTTATATTACTCATGTATTTTCCCAAATTCTAACTATGAATTTTATGTCCGGTCCGGCACATACATGAGCATAGATGAGACTACTAATCTCCAAAACATATAGTACTGTATTCATAAGCTGAACTTTTGATTTAGTTTTGGGGCAATAACAAAGTGAAAACTATTCCTCTTTTTCTATAAGGGTATCCAAAGTTTTATTCTTATACAAGACAGATTGATGTACCATGCGTTTAATGTAAGCTTCCAGTGAGAGATAAGGGATGCCCATAAGGCGGTTATTTATTATATGGATCCCTAACATTTTTGAAACTTCCCCAAGGTTTTTTATATCGAATTTATTTGATATAAATTTGTTGATGATACGTAAAATACCTATATTATTAGTAGTTAGGAGTTTTTATCGATATAGAGCACTAAACATATCATTTGATCTCACTCATCTTACGATATACATAATATTCGACTTGATTTACCTCAAAACTGAACGACGTCACAATTTCTAGGAATTTGTTGTACCATTGACGAGACGCCTACTTTAGCCCATAAAAGGATTTCATTAGTTTACAAACCATTGACTTTGGATCTTCGACCAGAAAGTGTTCAACTGCTTCATGCTTTATATCCTTTTGGTGAGCTCTAATTTAAAACTAACAACACGAGCCATGATTATTCCGAATGATTCATTTGATGATAATGGAGAAAATGTCTGTATATAATCAATTCTAATAGTCTAATTGTACCATTTTTCTACAAAAAATACTTTATATCTTTCAATTTTTCTTGAAGCATCACGTTTGGTCTGAAACAACTATTTTTATTCTAGGGCTTTCATACCTCAAGGTAAAGTCGTTGATCCCAAATTGAATTATCATGCATCAATTTGTACTTTCTGTTCATTCTTTCAATCAAAAATTTAAAGTTTAGCTTTTTATGATATTGTGGAAGATGATTGGGTCCTTCTCCCAAATGTCTAAAGTATCTTTATGTTTACTAAGTAATATCACATAGCGTGAAGATATTGGCTTTCTCCTCTCTCGAGCGAACATACATAATGTTGACTAATTATTTTGTTCTATTTATTAAGGCTGTTGAATTTGTTCATTATTAACAACATCAACATTTGATGTTTGAGTTGAAGGCGCAACATTAGGCAGATGAACTACAATTGGATTGCATGGTATATTATTGATGACTCTTAAGCTAATTCAGCCCATCAATGTTAGTGACTGCATGAATTGGTTTCAATTATTCCTCAAAATGATGTGTTATCTGAATCATTTCTCTCAAATTATGTGTCATTAAAAGCTCTACAATTATTGTTTCAAATATAGATAATTTAGTGAGATCATAAAACTTGTAACCCTCGGAGTGGTTTGAGTACCCTATAAAATCGTAAATCACCAATTTGGAATCTAGATTTTTCTCATTAGGCCTGTAAGGTTTTGTTTTTGTTGGACACCTAAACATGAAAATGATTAAAGTTGGGTTTAGGCCATCGGAATACTTTATCAGGTATTTTGGGAAATGAATAAATAAATACATGTTAAATATATCATAATTTATTGAAGCTACTTCTTTGTCCAATTTGTCCATCTAATAATTATGCTCTCATCATATAGCCACCTTAATTTTACCAAAGTCTTCTTACTGAAAACTAACATAAAAGCTCTTCATATCTTGGTTGGATGCCCCTTCAGATCTACCCTTTATAATTTCACTTCAGATCTTATCCGACTAAGGAATTAAGATATATCAATATGAATAGAAAAATAACCTTAAATTGTCCGATTGGGGAATTCAGATATATCGGTGATATTATTCTTATAACGTTCAGTCAGGCGCATCCATGTACACATGTCATCCATTCATTATACCCATAATTTCCCTCAATAATATGTAATATATGTGAACAATTGAAAACGGTTCCAATCCTCCAGGAATTATAACCGTTGGTGACTTTTTTACTTCTCTGGAATCATATTTGGTGGGGTTCTACAATTCCTAATAAAATCTCTCCTCTCATTTTTCCATTATAAAAAATTCTAGAGAAAAATATCTGTTAGAGAGAGAAGCTTAGATTTCTTAGCACCGCAAAATTAACTACCGATAATATTTTCTTCATCGTCCACTATAATCACCACAAAAAAAATATTCTCTTTTGACATCTTCTTTCAATTTATATATTCACTACTGATAAGGGAAGAAAAATATGGTGGAGAATAAACTTTGATATAATAAATAGAATTTCTAAAGTAATGTGATTAAGTGTCAATGATTAAACTAAAGCAAATATAAGGTTTGACGGGGTCATATGTAATAACTAGCAAACACGTTTATAAATAGTAAAAGAATGAGGTGAGAAGATCCAGTTAGGAGAGGATAAACATGTAAATTCATAGTCTACCTTATGTATTATATGAATTACATTCCCTTTTTGTGGAAATGCCCTCATACGAACATTTCTGTGACAGATACTCTCATACAAAAATATTTTTTACATGATTAATAACTAAGAAATTGCTGAATTTATAAACTACTAGAATAGCCTAATTTGACTGATTGTATTTATCGAATGAAGCAAAAGAGAAGAAGAAAACAAGGCTAGTTGTAAGATTACCTAAATTCTAAGGCAAAATTGCTATTTGTCAAATGATTGATTATGGGAATGTCTATCCATACAATAAAAACGATATTGTAGCAGAACTTTCTTCCACCGCCCATTCGTTCACTTCAAGAATCATTCATAAAGACCAATATAATCTTAAAGAGAAACTATCCCATCCATATTAAAGGCTATACGTTCTGATACCAAAGGAGCTTGCATACGAACCCGATCGTACCTGCTAAAGTAACCACAACCCTGCCTTCCAAAAATGAAGAACTCACCCAAATATCTTCTTTTTTCTCAATTCTCAGGTAAAATAGCCAAGTAGGGAAAAACATAATGCTTATCATGAGATACATCCTTCCGGATCAAACCCAAGGGTATTTTTTTGATGAAAAGAAAGATATGGGTAACGAATGTCCTTTCGATACATCTGGCCAATCCAAGGAGAGTGTTAACCTTCAAAAAATCTAGAAGGAAATCATACTCAAGGATATGTTTCGGCACACATTTCCGAGTAGAAAATGGAAACGAAACAAATATATAAATAAATGAGATGTGTTTGTACTTCCAAAATTTGCATAAAATATCCTAAATTTTGGAAAAGCTATAGAGTGATGATACACCATTCATTTTGAGGATCTATGATGTAGCATGGAAGGCCCACAATTATCACACATCAATAGGAAAATGCAAATAGGCAAACGGAAATAGGCTTTATTTTATAGTCGGGTACCAATATTAGGCGAAAGAGTTATTCATGTTGAACGCATTAACAAGCCCAACAATTTTCGGAAACGTGACGGTTCCTGTATCTCTGGTTAGAGTTCCAAGAATACATTTTTGTATTTTTTCTATTGTATTTTATGGATGTATTTTATTTAGAAAATTGAATCTGATTGCATCCAAATTTGATTTTTTTTTTTATTATATAAATGTCTTATATCCTAATTTTAAATAATATTTTTTTGGAATAAGATATTTTACTGCTGAATCCCTAAGATTAAGGTTTGGTTATCATTCTTTACTTCTATAGATTTATGTCGCACGAATCTCTCTCTTGAAGATCCTTAATCAAAGAAAATGAAAAGTAGAAAAATTAAAAATAGAGCAATAGAGAGGAGTAAAATATTTTACAGGTAATATAAAATATTTCAAAACATCTTATGCATGAAACTATCAAACTGTTGTAAGCCCGTCGTAAATCTCTTGCAATCTTGTGCTTAACGAGATATGAATTTTATCTAATTAATTATCCAAGTTCTGTAATGAATGTTCACAATACAATTAATCAATATACTTCTCTTAATAAACTTATAACATAAAATTAAAATAGTAAGTTGAATTAATTGTTGTCACTCTTAGATTACATCTTCAGAGATAGCAATTTTTTTAAGTGTAGTGACATGTAAGGACCATATCTTTAAAGTAAAATTGAACAACAAAATTGCGTCGTAAACACTCTAAATCATAATCCCTCTATATCTTAGACTCTAAATAAACCAATTTTATCTATATTATAGAGTATAATTATAGAAATTAATAACTTAACATTACACCTCGCTAAATAAATCATTGTTATCGACCTTGGACTATATTACTAGAGACAACTATTGCATTGAATAAATATTTTAACTTCTATACAACATAACTTTAATCTAAAATTGAAGTATTTCTCAGATTGAAATAATTGTCAAATTCCTAAATCTTAAACGTTTTTTTCTCTATATGTAATTACATTATAAATTAATATGCATTCCTTTTATGTAAACTCGTTTGTGAAAATTTGGAAGAATAGAAGTATTCGAAAACCAATCCGACCAAAGAAAAACATAAGAAAGTCGAATGTACATGTCTTACATATAACCAACCTATTATCATAATTGTTATCCAATTAAAACCAAATCTAGACATATAAACAAAATAAATAAACAATTAATTTTGTTAAGGTACAAAAATGAAGAAGATAAAAGTAATTAAATAGCTAAGAGTTTTTAATAACTGGATGCTTATACATTTCGATATACATGTTTTGAATCCTGACAAAAATAACATAGGTGTCTTTTAAAGGGTTATAAATTTTATAGAGAATTCTGAATGGACTGGATTATATAATTATAATGTAATTTATTAAAAAAATATTAAAGAGCGGCAAATATTATGAGAACAGAAAAACGATTTCAAAAATGAAATATTGTAAAACTAAAAAAGGTTTGAGTTGTTTTATAAAATTTATAGATAAAAAAGATGATAGATGATATATGAAGGAGTGAAATATGTGAGGATAAATATAAAATATTGTAGAACACTTTATGCACTAATATTTTCTGTGTAAGCAATGATATACTACAATCTTATTTTTGAGAGTGTTTGAATTTAATTTCATATTATTATCCCAAATTGTGTAACGAATGTTTATAATAAAATTGTCGGAATGCATTTAAAGATATTATAATTTAAGTAATTGTCAAATGGTCCGTAAACGCAATAAATCTTAAATTCCTAATAAACCAATACTAACAATATTATAAAATATATTCATGAAAGTTAATAAATCAATATTATATGTCGTTAAATGAATCATTGTTACTAATCTTGGAATATATTATTATATAAAGTTATTTCATTGAATCTATGTTTGAATATCTAAATAATGTAACTTTAAAGTAAAATTGCATCAATTTTCAAATTGAAATAATTGTGGAATTGCGCCTAAATTCTAAATGTTAAACCCTAAATCCTAAAATCTAAACTCCAAAATGCATTTAAAATATAGTTATAGAAATTGATTACATCTAATTGTCATAAGTACTTATTAACATTATACAATACATCTCGCTAAATAAAATGTTGATGTTGGTGAACTAACTCATAGTAATAAATTATGATCAATGACAACCTGTGAAGGTTGTTTCGACAATATTCAAACATTTGTTAAAGGAACGTTGTATGTGTGTGGCTAACCGATTGCTAAAGGTGAAAATTTAGAAATAAAAATTAAGTTATATAAAGCATAACACAAACAGTTTCAAAACATTGATACACTTAAAGAATTCATCTGTAACATGCTAAAAAAATAAAAATAAAATAATCCCAATACAAGTCATATAACAAATAAAGTCAACCATACCTTTAAAGAATTTATCTATAACAATCTTATTATAATATAAAAGACAATACATCCATGAACAATCAGTTTTCATACTAATATGGAAATGATTTTTTAGGATTTAATTTATATACAATGTAAATTCATGGACTTGATTGTAATTAGTGTACATTTTGTCTTTAATTTATGAATGATGTAAGTTTTAGGAAGCTATTATGACTTTACATAATTTGTAAGGACTAAATAGCAATTATTCCATTTTTGTAACAGATTCAGTTATTTAACTAAGTCTTGGCTCCTCTATATAAAGCACCACAAAGACCTAATGAAGGGGTTGAACACTTTTTACTTGAAACTCACTTTGTACTTGTGTTTTCTCTTTCTAAAAACTCTAAAGTACTTTCTCTCTCTAGAATTTATCTCTAGCAATTTACCTAAGCAAATCAGAACCTTATCAAATTGGCGACTCCACTAGGGACTGAGCAGAAAAATCAGTAGCTTATTCGTTTGGTGATATTCTTTAACTCAAATTCATAAGAATAATCCCGAAAATAATAATCCTACGCTTCAATCAGCGTTAGAAACAATGAGAGATTATTTCCAAAAGAATGAGGCTGATGGGAATAAAACTGATTGATCGTCTCCGTTCCAAGTTCGATCTGATGTTGAGACAAAAATGAAACAACTTCTTGATATAATTAATGCGTTGAATGAAAAATATGAGCAAAAGGAACAAGAAATACTATATGCTAGGATCAGATATGAGGTTAGGCAAGAGTTGGAAAATACATATGTTGAAGGTCAGTCAGATCGATCTTTCGATGATAAACATGCTAAGTCTGAGCATAAAAAAAGCATATTTTGTGTCTCCTAAAGAGAGATATTCATCTCGAAAGGATAAGAAAGATAAGCAAAAGTTTATAACATACAGTGATGAAGAGGTAGAAAGCTCAGCTTCATGATTTAAGAGGCATAGAGGTTCTTCGAAGGGAGAATCAGAAAGAGATTATTCAATGAGATATAAAAATGAGAGCAAGTCTAAGAATGCTCCTCAATCAACCTGGCATAAATGAAATCCTTCAAATCAATATGTTGAGACAGACAAGAATTTGTATGTTACAATGGGGACCGATGATCAATTTGTTCAAGGTGTTGATTGGGGGAACTCTCCTTTAACAGATGAAATTCGCTCTATAACGCTTCCGAAGCGTTTTGATATTTCGAAGGTTGAAAAGTTCGATGGGATGCAAGATCCTGATGATCACATCGAACAGTTCAAAAATTATATGATGGATTTCGAGGACGACGACGGGCTTGTTTATCGTGCTTTCTCTCAAACTTTTAAAGGAACAGCTCTCAAGTGGTACAACAAAATTTCGAGGGGGTCCATTTCAAATTTCAGGGATTTTTATACATCTTTCTAAAGGCAGTTCGTTGGAAGAAAGGAAATAAGAGCTAATGGTGATATAATTATCCAGTGTAAGCAAGCACCATGAGAAAAATTGAAAGATTATACTAAGAGGTTTGTGTTAACCAAAGCAAGTTTAGATAATTGTGAAGAGAATGTGGCAATTACTACTTTTCGTCAGGGTTTGTTGTCAGGGGATCTGGGTAATGAGACGACAAAGAGAAGGGCTTTGACATTTGGAGCGTTTATGGCTCAGGTTGAGGATCAAATTAAGGTTGAAGAATCTAGCATAGTCCGAGGGGCACCAGTTAATACTTCAAATAATTCGGGACATGCAACCAATAATCAGGGGCATCTCTCGAATGAAAATAACAATGGTAATGAGAATAATCAGCAGTCGAGGCAGAAGAACAGCAATTTGCCTCATTGGAGTGGTGGATATTCGAACCACACTTAATCCAACAATTACAACAGACCTAAGCCGAATACTTGGGTTATGCCAGAGTACTATGCTGATTTAACAGAGAGTGTTTTTGTTATTTGGGATAAAACTAAGAATTCTGTGAACTTTAGGACACCAGCTCCTGTCAGCAGACCAAGGGAAGAAAGGAAAAATAAATTTTCTAGGTATAATGATGACATTGGGCATGATACAAATGATTGTATTTCTTTGAAAAAAGAAATACAATATTTGATTGAGAATGGGAAGCTTTTGACTTATGTGAAGTCACATGGAAGTGCATCAAAGAATAACGGTGCATCAACTTCAAAGGCTGCATAACCAGTTGAGAATTTGATGATTATGGATTCATAGGTTGAGTCATTCGATGCTTCTGATGAATATGTTGAGAAGGATCTGAACAGGTTGCTTCTGATGACAGTGAGGAGCCTGTTGAGGTTGTTTCTATAGAAAAGGGACATGTTTGGGAATTATGCAACTTTTTCAAATCGTTAGCAATTTTTGGGGGCGATTCAATTACTGGAAATTCAGACAGCTCAAGGAAAAGGCATGTTGTCAACTTGATAACTCAAATTGAAGGGAGGATGTCAACGCATTTGTATGGGAAGAAAGACATTAATTTCATTTTGTTTGATGAATATCATTTGAGAGGAACTGCAGGACCACATGAGGATGCTGTGGTAATCGGAGCTGAGGTGGCTGGCATCGAAATTTGACGTGTGTTGATTGACACTGGCAGTTCTGCCAATGTTCTTTTTAAGTCCTATGATAGGATGACAAACCCTCATTGGATTACTCAATCAGATCGTACAATTATTGGATTCACGGGTGTAACAGCTCGTGTTGTTGGGGAATTCGAGGGAGAAGTTAGTTTGGGGAATGGACCATTCAAGAAGAAGGTTCAAGTGCTTTTTGTGGGGGTGGACTGTCCCGCAATTTATAATGCTATTTTTGGAAGGTCATGGCTTTCAAGAATATATGGGATGGTATCAACAGTCCATCAATGTTTTAAGTACGTGGTTGAGTTGGAGTAGTTCGTGGCGATCAAAAGGTTGCCAGAGAATGCTATGCCAATGGACTTAGGGTCCGAGGATCCAGTAGTGGAGATTTGATGCGAGAATAGCAGTTAGAAAAAGTTCCCTCGGAGTTAGAAGAAAGGATTGACGATCCAAGGGAAACTCCAGGGTCTTTAACAGTGATTGAAGAAATAGAGGAGTTTACTTCTTCAGTTGGAACTTTATTGACCCCTAATCTACGTCAACAACTGCTTAATTTTTTGTCTCAGAATTTGGACTTCTTCGCTTGGAAGACAGAAGATGTAATATGAGTACCTATCAAAGTAATTCGACATAGATTGGCCATAGATCCGAAGGTTAAGCCAGTGATTCAAAAAAGAATATTATTTTCATTGGAGAAAGCGGAAGCAATTGTTGCAGAAGTGGATCGATTGTCTAAAGTCGGACACATAAGGGAATCTCAATATCCTTTGTGGAGTGCGAATCTGATAGTGCTTAAAAAGAAGAATGAGAAATAGAGGATGTGTGTAGATTTTACAGACTTAAATAGAGCTTGCCCCAAAAATCTGTTTCCAGTTCCTCGAATTGACCAGTTGATTGATTCCACTTCAAGCAATAAAATTTTGACTTTTATGGATGCTTTCGCAGGATATAATCGGATCCAAATGGATCTGAAGGATAAAAAATGTACGACTTTTATAACTGATAGAGGGCTCCATTGTTATAGGGTGATGCCCTTCGGATTAAAGAATGCTGGAGCCACTTATGAGAGATTAATGAATAAAGCTTTTGCTAAACAGATCGGAAGAAATATGGAGGTATATATAGACGATATGGTAGTAAAAAGTTCAAGGGATGAAGTGCATCTTGATGATCTAGAAGAATCTTTTTTTAATCGAAGGGCAATCAGGTTGAAGCTAAATGCGGAGAAATATACGTTCAGAGTTCTATTGGGGACGTTTTTGGGTTTTATTATAAGCAAAAACGGAATGGAAGTCGACCCAGAACAATTAAAGGCTTTGATAACAATGAATTCACCTCGATCAGTTAAGGAAGTGCAAATATTGACACGAAGGTTAACAACACCTAATCGATTTATTTCACAATTTTCTGATAAATCCTTTCATTTCTTTCAAGTATTGCGAGGACCTAACATGTTTGAATGGACGTCGGAATGCGAAGAAGCGTTCACAAGCATTAAAATTTGTTATCATCACCAGAAATATTAACAAAGCCTCGGAATGGGGAAAAATTATTCTTGTACATTGTCGTATCGGATTTTGTACTTAGTGCAGTGCTAATTAGTGAAGATTCAGGTATTCCAAAGCCGGTTTATTACTTTAGTAAAAGTCTGATGGCAGCAGGAAAAAGGTATATGAAGTTGGAGAAGCTGGCTTTAGCATTGGTGATTGCTGTTAGAAAGATGCGTCCATATTTTCGAGCTCATACTATAGAAGTCTGAAGTTCATTCCCTTTAAAAATGTATTGCAAAGACCAGATCATAGTTGTCAAATGGCGATGTGGCGGCCGCCACGGCGGTGTGGCGAGGCGTGGCGAGCCTCCGGCGCCATAGGATGGGGCGTGGCGATGGTCTTAGCATGGCAGCCGCCACGGCGCGCCACGTTCGCCACAAATGGTGTGGCGAGGCGCTCGCCATGGCGCGCCACACTAAGACCCATATATATATATATTAAATAATAAAAACCTAATAACTTAATAAACCCACATTCTCTCTTCTACTTCTGGCATCTTTCTTTCTTCCCTCAATCAAGCAGCCATAAACCCGATGGCGACGTAGAGACCTCCGTTTTGGTCCTGTTTTTATGGTAATTTGTCCGACACTATTCCCTGCGCACACGTATCTGGAATGCTTTTGTTCTAAGGGTAACCTTCCATATCCTATCTTTTATATCATCACACTCGTTATATTAACTTTATCCCAGCTCCAAATATTCATTGAAATTAATACTGGGTTTGGTTAGTCTCTTAGGAAGATGAATATACAAACTGTCAAGCAGTATATGGAATTGTTTTAGGTTATAAAGTGAAAATAGTTTTCAAAGTTGATTTCCAAGAGGAATTTTGATTGACAAAAGGCTTAGAAGGGGGTATTACTATTTGGTTTCTACTAATGCATCACTATCTTCTGCATTTCAGTATTTTCAACGATAAGACAATGTACTGATTATAATATTATCTGCCCTGTACACAACCGGATAGGTTGGAAGTGACTTTGTTTAAAACATATGACGATAGGACATACAGTGACTTTGTTTAACAAATGCATTTCTGGAATCTGGACAATGATTTTAAGTCTTTGTGATATACCAGGAGTAGGCTACGAAGGAATCAAGCAGCCACACATACCCAGAGGCGACGTAGAAACCTCCAACGGCGACGAGGACAACGACTAGTTTAATTGTCTAAAGAGTACTATTTAAATTAAAGTTATGTGCTATAAAAAAATTATTCAGGTAAGGGATCGCCGCATGTCATGTGGCCATCGCCGCGCGGCTCGCCTTGCCACTATGGCTTTTTTAGCTCTCTTCGCCACGAACCGCCGCACGCCACTGACAACTATGGACCAGATATTTCAGGGAGGATGACTAAATGGTCATTAAAATAGGGAGACTATGATATTTTATTTACACCTCGAACATCAATCAAGGCACAAGCATTGGCTGATTTTTTTAATTGAGTTCCACTAAAATAGATCGAATGAGGAAGAAAGCACAAAAGGTTTTCCTACTGATTCGAGGTGGGTTGTTTGAACATATAGAGGATCCAGTATTTTAGGGTGTAGTGCTGGAGTTCAATTGATAGCTCCAACGGGGGAAACAATGATCCAATCAATTAAATTTGGTTTTCATACTTCAAACAATGATGCTGAATACGAAGCTGCTTTTAGCAGGTTTGAGATTAGCAAAGATTTGTGGGGCGACTTCGGTACGTCAGGAAACGGATTCTCAATTATTTGCAAATCAAGTATCTGTTTTTTCTGAAGCAAGGAAGGATCGTTTGATTTTATATATTTTGCAGCTTCGAAATTTAATGCTTTTGTTTCACAACGTGGTAGTGGTTAATATCGGGCGAGGAAGTAACATGGTGGCTGATTCTTTAGCAAATGTTTCTTACAAGGAAGAATATCGTTGGATTTTGCTACAGGAGAATCCTTCAATTGTTGCTGAACCTGGCCAATGTGAAATTATAGAGGAATTTTTTGCCATTGATGAAAGCCGACGCGATTGGGGATCGGATATTCTTATTTTTTGACCCAAAGATTACTGGCAGATGATTCTCAACTGGCTAAATATTTAAGGGGTAAAGCCTTTGGAGATATAGTTATGGATGGAATTTTATATAAAAAGGCGTTAACCAAACCATTGCTACGATTCTTAGGCAACCAAGAATCACGAGAAGTATTATCAGAGTTGCATGATGGAGAAGGGTCAGCTTATTGTGGCTTTAAAGCTTTATCTCGTAGAGTTTTACTTGCAGGGTTTTTCGACGCCCTTTCATCCTCAAACTAATGGACAAGTAGAAGTGACAAATAGAGAAATCTTAGATGACTTGAAGAAGAATCTATCGGGGGCAGCACGAAAATGGCCAAATTATTTGCAAGAGGTTCTTTCGGCTTATCGAACAACCACAAGAGAGGCTACCAAAAAAATCCTTTTGTTTTGGCATATGTTATATATGCGGTTAACCCTATTGAATCTACGGTGTCATCTTTTAGAATATCTAAAAATTCTGAAAGATTTAATGATGAAATTCGAAGGGCAAATGTGGATTTGATCGAGGAAAAAAGGGTTCAAGCTTATTTGAATACCATACATTATCAATCTCTCATGAGAAGTATATATGATTCGAAGCTAAAAAGAAGAGAATTTAAAGAATACGATAAACTGTTGCGAAACGTTTTTCTACACACAAAGAATAAGAGCTTCGGCAAAATGGCTCCGAATTGGGAAGGGCCTTATACAGTGGTTGAAAGAGTTAAGCCAGGGTCTTTCGTCTTTTTGATTTCGAGGGGAGGATGCTACAACATCCATGGAACATTCAACATTTGAAGCTTTATTGGGAATAGACATGTATTTATATTTTGACTGTTTGTTTTTAATGGCGCACTCTTTCCTACCCTATTGGTCCATGAAGGTTTTAATGAGGCGACATGTACTTGTACATATTAAACTTTATCAATAAAGTTTGTTTTGGGCAATGGTTATTTTACTTTTATTTGAATACTATCTTAACAAATCATCAAAGATTGATCACCTTTGAGATTAGTTAAAGGAAGTTATTCCAAACTGTTGAGAAGACTTTTCGAAGAAATAACCATGTTTTATAACAATTTTACATTTGGAATTTCGAGGTGAATGTTTTAAAATTCACTGAGAATTTTGATGAGCTAATCCAGCTTAACAATACATTTATATATTTTCGAAGAAGAGAATACTTTGTATTTAGCATCGAATACTGTAAGGAACAACGATATAAAAAATGAGCAACACTTTGTCATTCAGATTGAGTTGTTACAATTTAAAAGGAGGTATTCTGATTAGACAAGCACAAAAAAGACTAAATTAAAAGAGTAGTTAGTCAGAAGATTCTTCTTCTTTGGATGATTCCTCCTTTAAATATGATGAGCTGAGAACAAGGTCGAATGCCTCAATTGGACGTATTTTTCGGGAATGTCATTCCACAAATTTGTGAGGTTAATTTTTGGATAAGCAGCATGGAGTTTTGGAAGGAGAAGGATAGTTGCATCTTCTTTTCCGACCTGAATAGCTGTCTGCATATTTTTTGAGAGTTCAGCTTCGGCAGTAGTTACAACAACATCTTTTTCTGCTTCAAAATTCTTCTTCAATTTCCATATCTCATCGCACAACTCTTTATTTTTTGCTTCAGAAAGAGTTAGAGAATTTTGAAGAGTACAAGAGTTGGATTTTTCAATGTTCTATTCAGATATTTGTTCAGTTTTGAGTTTCCAGAACTTGTCAGCTTCCAAAAGATCGTCGATGATTTTAAGATCATCAATCAATGTAAGATAATAGAATGGGAGCTTGAGACCTTTTGAGAGTTAAGTAAGTGAAATGAAGTCCTTGATGTTGATCGGTATTTTAGAGAGACAAGATGCCATGATCACTGAAATTAGGATGAACCACTGGTTTGGAGTTACTTGGGTAGTGTACAAGCTGAGAGTTTCGAAGTACTCCACGATTATCAGATCTAGTGGAAATCGAAGACCCGAGTTGAGGATTTCTGGGTAAACCACCAACTAGTCATCTTTGCAGTCAAGGGGAGTTTCTCCTTCTTTTGGTAGTCGAAGGGTGATGTTATCTCCCATTCTCCATTGCTTTTTGAGGAAAGAGGCTTGGATTTCTTTATAATATATGTATTGAACCTTTTTCAAGGCGATAATATATTTACTCTTGAGGTTTCTTAGATTCCTCCCATTTTTCGCCCTTCCCTCCTCGGAAATAGAACAGACATCAGCTTCCTCTTGAGATTCAGCTTCAACATCGAATTCAGTAGCCTCTGAATCAGTTTCATTGGCTTTAGAGGTACCTTCTCGAGGATCTTGAGAAGAGAGAATGTTTGCTTTTGATAGAGGAATTGCGGTTAAAATTGCTTCTTCTGTTATTTCTCTTTGAGGAGGATCGTTGGTGGTGATTTTCGAAAGAGATGAAGTTCGAATTATTGTTGATTCATCTCCCATTGCGATGAAGATCTTTTTAGGTTTGAACGAAGAAGGTTTTTGTGAGAAAGGGTTATTTGTTTTCAGTTTCAGAGGACAAAAATTGCTTTGATTTGAAAATGTTCGAGGGGTTTTAGGGCCACAGATTATAGATGATAATTTTTCTTCGATATTTGAAGTAGGAGAAATTTTTGGAACTTTTGTATGATCGAAGTTACCGTAGTGAAATGTCTCAGTCGTAGTACCAATTGGGCCACCAAAAATTAACCCTGCTCTTCGATACTCTTCGGCTCTTTGTATTATGCAAAAATAGTCGTAAGAAAGTTTTGGAACTTTCGTATGATCGGTATCAGAAGATTCTGCTGTTTTGGGTAAAATGACCTTCGATATTTTGGTTATCGGTTTCTTTCTCATAAACCATGAATGGATTGATCGGAGAAGATGAAGATTGATCAGAAAATTTGAGTTTTGTAGTTAGAATTCTAGGATTAGGGGAGAAGGAGTTGAAGGTAGCCAAAAAAGCTCTGACTTCTCTCTAGAATGGTTGTGTGTAAAGAGAGTTAAAATGAGAAATGAACGATATTTATACTAAAGTAGGTGAAGACGTGTGAAGATGGACATACCCATTTGATGATAGGTTGGAATACGAATCGATTGGTGGGTTAGATGTTCGACACTTGTCAGATTTACTTCACCGATTGAATGTAAACGTTACGCATATAACCGTTACATTCGAAGGGGGAACACCCAAGCAATATGTCAAAGGAAATTTTTGTTTGGAAATTATTTGAAGTAATTACATCGAATCTTTTGGTTAATATTCAAAGTTTATTTGGCTATGGCCTCGAATATATCATTAAGATTAGTTTGGTTTTAAGAGTTTATAATTATGATGTCATATATACGCTTCGAATATTAGTTCAGGATAACGGCTTCGAATAGTTATTTCTATGATTATAGATCTGTTATTCGAAGACAATGGCTTCGAATAGTTTGCTTGTTTTGATTTATGGCAGGTTGATGATTCGAAGATAAACAACTTTAAAGACTTTTTAGTTCTCATTCATTTACTGACATGAGAACTAGGGGGCTTCTGATATGGAAATGAGTTTTTAGGATTTAATTTATAGACAATCTAAATTCAGGGACTTGATTGTAATTAGTGTAAGTTTTTATTTTATTTTATGAATGATGTAAGTTTTAGGAAGCCATTGTGACTTTTCATAATTTGTAAGGACTAAATACCAATGATTTGGTATTTAAAGAAAATATTAAACAACAACATGTGATAATATTTAAAAACATACAGAGAACAACAATAGCATATTAAAAGTGGTAACAGTGACAATAAAAGAAAAAAAATATAGGAAACAAATACATTAGTTTAATAAAATGAATAAAAATAGAAGTACGAGATACAAATAAACAAAACTTAAAAAAAAGTAATACCAATAACAAGTATATACTTTTAGACATTTAGCTTCAACATGATCTTCCTTAGTGAGGCAGAACTCCATATTTTCCAGCATATATTTTTATTGGAATCACTAAGTAAAATAAACCGCCATGCACGCCTATTAACTAATATTGTGCTAGAGGTCAGAACTTGTAAGCTTGAAACCGATTTTATATATTCGAACTTAATATAAAATTCTTCATGATCTCTTGCAAGTGACATTAAATACGCATAATATATACACTTTATATCCTATTGATTTTCAGTAAGTGGTTATCTTCTTGTGTACTTTATTCTATTTCGAAAAATTAAAATATTGGTTTCTTATTATAATAAAATGAATGATGGTTAGGTCAAACAAATAAAAATCTTATTTATAAAATATCAATTAAACACAATGTAATCCAACAATAAAAATTCAAATCCAACATGTGTCATATATGGATATTGAAATAAATGAGAACGAATGAAATATTGACATGTATATTAATGTCATTTACGAGATATTTGATTCTCTCCACACATGATGAGTATGGTTCAATATTGCTTAATCACTCACATTAATAAGATATGTTACTAGATCTCTCACTATAATCAGTTATATTTCTTGTTCAAGTAAACTAAATAATTTAAAAATAATCAAAACAAGCTTTGTACAAGTAATTTGAAAAGAAAAATAAAAAATCATTATATTAAATAAGCAAGGTCAATATTGCAATGACATAATAAAACGAGACATAAATAAGTTTCAAGATTAATTTTTTGAAATAAATAGAACATAATCATACATCTTTGGTAAGAACGGTTGGTATGCCTCTTCATCACGCACCGATGTGAAGATCGGCTTGTTTTGGATAAATTAGTTGAATCTTCTAAAGTACAAAATTTTCCTATCATTTGTTTTGAATTATGTCGAGCAATGAGTCCAAAATTTTAATCTTTTATGTGAGAATATTAGGCGAAATAGTTATTAATGTTGAACGCATTAACAAGCCCAACAATTTTTGAAACATCTTATGCATGAAATTATCAAACTGTTGTAAGCCCGTCGTAAATCTCTTCCAATCTTGTGCTTAACGAGGTATGACCTTTATCTAATTATATTATCCAAGTTGTGTAATGAATGTTTACAATACAATTAATCGATGTACCCCGCTTAATAAACCTTATAACATAAAATTAAAGTAGTAAATTGAATTCATAATTGTCACTCTTAGAATACATCTTTAGAGATAGTACTCTTTTTAGTGTATTGACATTTAAGGACCATAGCTTTAAAGTAAAATTAAATAACAAAATTGCACATAAACCCTCTAAATCGTAAGCCATCTGAATCTTAAACTCCAAATAAACCAATTCTATCAATATTATAAAATATAATTATAGAAATTAATAACTCAACATTACACATCGATAAATAAATCATTATTATCCATCTTGGACTATATTACTAGATAAAGTTATTGTAATGAATAAATGTTTTAACTTTTATCCGACAAAACTTTAAACTAAAATTAAAGTATTTGTGATATTGAAATAATTGTCAAATTCCTAAATCTTAAATCCTAAATCCTAAATATGAAAGCTAAAAGATAAACTCTGAATAAACCAATGTTTTCAATTTTTTAGATTATAATTATAGACCTTAATTACATGTAAGTAATGTGTTAGATTACATGCAACATATAGTTTTAAGTATTTATTAAAATTATACAATACATCTAGGTAAAAAAGATGTCGATATAATTATAGAAATTAATTAGATGTAATTAATGTGTTAGATTCCATGAAACATATATTTTTAAGTATTTATTACCATTATACAATACATCTCGCTAAAAAAATGTCGACGTTGAGTATGAGTTTTTGATGTCTACTATATAAAGTCTTCTGCCATAATCTTAATTTTTATATTTTTATGAATAAGATAATTCCGTCCTGAATATTCGGTGCTAGTTCTCTAGGATTATGGTTTCGTTATCATTCTTTACTTATGTAGATTTCTACCATATCAATGGCTTTTACAAAATCTTAATAAAAAAAGTATAAAATATCAAAAGTAAAGATGGAGAAATATAGAATTTTTCATCTTTTTACAAGAATATTACTCTCAAAGCCAAAGTGTTTGATGGCTCTTGGTTATAACATAGAAGACTCGAGCACTTCAATTTTCAAGGTTTTAATAATCTTTATAAGAAGACCATGGTCTACAAACTTTCAAGCACTTCAATTTTCAAAGTTTTAATAATCTTTATAAGAAGAACATGGTCTACAAACTTTCATTAAGTAGAGAATTAAATGATTATTTGAAAATTGAACACATGGAAACTATCACTCTGGTGTCTTCCAAAATAATATGTGTGAAGAGATAAAGCAACATTGGAGTTAGTTCACACCGATGTAAGAGATGCAATGCCATCCAAACCTAAGATATGTAACACATATTTTATAACTTTAATTTTTTATTATATCATAATGATCTAGGTGTATTGGTGGAAAGAATAAACGGAAACTTAATTGAAGTGCTAAGAAGCAGCTCGACGACTGCCAAGAACGAGTATGATTATTTTGGAAAATTGGCAAAATAACTTCATTGAAAATCAAAAACCATAATGCTTCAGCAGTTTTATACCATAAAATATTTAATTATAAAAATTTTAATTTATTTACCGCCGACCAAATACATAACTCATTAGAAGTATATCAAAACAAAATATTTAATTTATATCATTATTACAATTAATTTATGAACTTTGACATTTTTAGATTAAAAAGTTTTTAATATCCACCACGTTATTGATAAGATAAAAAAAAACCCTAGACAAATTTTCCAAAACCAATCAGTTTAATACCAAATGGTCACTAATTAGGAGGATGATGCATCGCAGATTTTCAATCTCGATCGTCAGTATTATCACTGCCTTAAAAGATATACGTAGTAATAAATTTATAAGTTTTGTCGTCATTTACGCTTTATAAGTTTTGTCGTCATTTACGCTTTATAAATTTAAAAGATATCGCTCTGGTCTGCTACACAGACTCATTACACCAGCTAGTATGCCTACACACTTGATACTGTGAAATATGAAACAATTGTGACTTTAAAGGCTTGTAGATAACTCGAGATTTACTGCTCCAATCCCTTTTACATCGCATGATTCGTCATTCGCGTGACTGATCCTTCCACCATCAAACATTTACAGGTCGTCAAACCAATACTTACTGGAAGTCATATGAAATAACGAACCCAAAACCCATACCGTTTTATTGTTATACATAAAAGATAAAAAGTCACCAAGAAATCAACTTACTCACATTCATGAGACACTATTGGAGCACCTTCGACTTTTATCTGCTGATAGTTGTTTCAGTTTCCCTTCTGCGGGAAGTTCCGACTCATATGTTCTTTATTCTTGTATATCCAACATATTAGTTTTGAACTCGTTCCAACCCATTTATAATTAGACCAAGGGTTTCCTTTCCTATTACTTGAATCTCTTTTTCCGGAACAACCCTTTTTAGCGTGTGCCCCTCAGAGTGACCCTTTTTAACACTCTTCTTTCTAAAATCTTTCAAATTCAAGGCGCTCTTGACTTCATCCTTCTTAATATATTATTTCATGTAGACTATGGTGTCCACCAAGTGTTCATAACCATTTAGTAAAAATCTTAAAAGGATTATTGATTATCTATTGATGGTATATAAGGTTGTTTCTTCATATACAATCTGTTTACCAAGGACTTCATCATGTGAATCGCCTCCAGTCGATATCATATCTATAATATTTTAGGCTCTCAGGTACCATTTGTGATACTTCATCTTCCAACCTCAATATGGGGGCATTATGAGCTTTATATAATATCACAACACTAACTTGTGTAGAAGTATCATCGATTACAGACACCCATTATTTCTGTACTTTGTAAGCTTTAACATTAATTATAAAGGGTTTAAAATCATTAGATCCATCGAATTATTATATCCTAAACTTCATGGAACTCATATTTTGTGACATTATAGTTCTTCAAACGAGATATAATTCTACAATGAACAGATCACAATCGACTTATTTTTTCTATTGTTGCTCCACATTCACCGCAACACTTGTTGAGGGAATAAACTAGTACATCAATTTATCATGGAAATAACCGATATAAGATCAAATGAACCTACACAAGAACCATCTAATTACAATGTACAATATGACCAACCATATATATATAGGTTTAGGGAAATCCTAATTCTTCATGATACGTTCCAGGTAAAATCAAATTAATAACCAACTAAAATAACTCATACTCCATTAATTATGTGAAGCACAATTAACATACGAGCCATAATAAATAGAATATTTTGCTCCCGAATATGAGATTGCCACTGACAGTTCTGCTAATGTCATTTTTACGTCCACCTATGTTAGGATGATAAACCCACCTCGAATTACTCAATCAGATCATACAATTATAGGTTTCACAGGTGTAACAGCTCATGTTGTTGGAGAATTCGAGGGAGAAGTTAGTTTGGGCAAAAGGTCATTTAAGAAAAAGGTGCAAGTACTTTTTGTGGTGGTGGACTGTCCCACAAGTTATAATGTTATTTTTAGAAGATCATGGATTTCAAAAATATATGGGGTAGTTTCAACTGTTCATCAATGCTTTAAGTACGTGGTTGGAGACATAGTTAGAGTGGTTCGAGGCAATCAAAAGGTTTCCAGAGAATGCTATGCCACTGCGCTTCGGGTCCGAGGATCCAACAGCGAAGATTTGATGCGAGAATAGTAGTTAGAGAGGGTACCCTCGGATTTGGAAGAAAGGGTTGACGATCTGAGGGAAACCCCGGGTCTTTAACAATGAGTGAAGAAATAGAAGAGTTTACTTTTTCGGAAGGAAAAGTGCTTCAGTTTGGAATTTTATTGACCCTTTGTCTACGTCAACAACTGCATGATTTTGTATCTCAGAATTTGGATGTCTTTGCTTGGAAGACAGAAGATGTAACATGAGTACTTGTTGAAGTAATGCGCCACATCGTGGCCATAAATCCGAAGGTTAAGCTGGTGATTCGAAAAATGAGAGCATTTTCCTCGGAAAAAGCGGAAGCAATTATTGACAAAGTGAATCGGTTGTCTAAGGTCGGACACATAAAGGAAACACAATATCATTTGTGGACGGCGAATCCGGTGGTGGTTAAAAAGAAGAATGGAAAATGGAGAATGTGTGTGGATTTTACAGATTTGAATAAAGCTTGCCCCAAAGATCCATTTCCTGTTCCTCGAATAGATCAGTTGATTGATTCCACTTCATGCAACAAAATTTTGACTTTTATGGATGCTTTCGCAGGGTATAATCAGATTCAAATGGATCCAAAGGATCAAGAGTGCACGACTTTTATAACTGATAGAGGCCTCCATTATTATAGAGTGATTTGCTTCAGATTGAATAAAACTTTTATTACGTAGATCGAAAGAAATATGAAGGTATATATAGACGATATGGTAGTGAAAATCTCAAGGTACTAAGTGCATCTTGATGATCTAAAGAAAGATTTTTTAAATCCAAGAGCGATCAGGTTGAAATTAAATCCTAAAAAATGCACCTTCGGAGTTCGATCGGGAAAGTTTTTGGGTTTTATTATTAGTGAAAAATGAATAGAAGCTGACCCAGAACAATTAAAAGCTTTGATAACAATGAATTCACCTCGATCAGTCAAATAAGTGTAAATATTGATGAGAAGGTTAGTAGCACTTAATCAATTTGTTTCACGATTTTCTGACAAATGGTTTCCTTTCTTTCAAGTGTTACAAGGACCTAACAGGTTCGAATGGACATCGGAATGCGAAGCAGCGTTCACAAACATTAAAAATTTGTTGTCATCACCAGAAATATTAACAAAGCCTCGAAATGAGGAGAAATTATTCTTATACATCGCCGTATTGGATTTTGCACTTAGTGCAGTGCTAATTAGTGAAGATTCAAGAATTCCGAAGCCGGTGCATTACGTTAGTAAAAGTTTTGTGGCAGTAGAGAAGAGATATATGAAGTTGGAGAAGATGGCTTTAGCATTGGTGATTGCCGCTAAGAAGACACGTCCATATTTTCAAGCTCATACTATAGAAGTACGAACTTCATTCTCCTTGAAAAATGTATTGCAAGGACCTGATATTTCGGGGAGGATGACCAAATGGTCAATGGAGTTAGGGGACTATAATATTTTTTTACACCTCGAATAACGATCAAGGCACAAGCACTGGCTGATTTTTTTTATTGAGTTCCACTCAAGTCGATGGGATGAGGAAGAAAGTATAAAAGTTTTGCCTATATACTCGAGGTGGATTGTTCGAACGGATGAAGGGTCCAGTATTTCAGGGTGCAGTGCTGGGGTTCAATTGATAGCTCAAGCGGGGGAAATAATAGTCCAATCAATTAAATTCGGTTTGCATGCTTCGAACAATGAAGCTGAGTACGAAGCTGCTTTGGCAGGTTTGAGATTGGCACAAATTTGTGGGGTGATTTCAGTACGTCTTGAAACGGATTCTCAATTATTGGAAAATCAGGTATCAGTATTTTCCGGAGCAAGGAAGGATCATTTGATTTTATATCTTCGGGAGCTTCAGAATTTAATGCTTATGTTTGACAATGTGGTTGTGGAATATATCGGGCGAGGAAGTAACATGGTGGCTGATTCTTTAGTAAATGTTTCTTACAAGGAAGAATATCCTTGGATTTTTCTATAAGAAAATCCTTCAATTGTTACTTAATCTAGCCAATGTGAAATTATAGAAGAATTTTCGATCACCGATGAAAGCCGACGTGATTGGTGATCGGATATCCTTAATTTTTTTACCCAAGGATTATTGCCACAGGATTCTCAATTGGCTAAAACTTTAAAGGGTAAAGCCTTCAGATATATAGTTCTGGATGGAATTTTATATAAAAAATCATTAAGCAGACCATTACTACGATGTCTATGCAAACAAGAATCACAAGAAGTATTGTCAGAATTGCATGAAGGTGAAGGGTTAGCTCATTGTGGGTTTAAAGCTTTATCCCGTAGAGTTTTACATGAAGGGTTTACTAGCATACCATCATGAACGATGCTAAGAATTTAGTCTGAGGTTATGATACTTGTCATAAATTTGCTAATGCTATTCAAAGACCAGTAGTACCGCTAATGTCTATATCTGAGGTGATACCATTTGATAGATGAGGAATTGATTTGGTGGGACCTTTATCGATGGCCTCTAGGGGAAGGCAAATGATAATTGTGGCCGTGGATTATTTTATGAAGTGGGCAGAAGAAGAACCACTATCAGGCACAAAAGCAAAGGAATCCATCAAATTTCTTGTGAATAATATATGTTGTCGTTTTGGGGTTCATCATAGAATTACAACAGATAATGGCCCTCAATTTAATAATAGGGAAATGACTGTATTTTGTACTTCTAAATGGATTTGGCAATGCTTTTTGACGCCCTTTCATCCTCAAGCTAATGGACAAGTGGAAGTGACAAATTGAACGATTTTAGATGGCTTGAAAAAGAATCTATCGGGTGCAGCAGGAAAATGACCAAATTATTTGCAAGAGGTGCTTTGGGCTTATCGAACAACTCCAAGAGAGGCTACAAAAGAGACTCCTTTTGCTTTGGCATATGGTATGGATGCAGTTAGCCCTATTTAATCTACGATGTCATCTTTTAGAATATCTCGATATTCTGAAAGATTTAATGATGAAATTCGAAGGGCAAATTTGGATTTAATTGAGGAAAAAAAGGTTCGAGCTTTTTTGAATGAAATACATTATCAAACTCTTATAAGAAGTAGGTATGATTTGAATCTAAAAATAAGAGAATTTAAAGAAGGTGATAAAGTGTTGCAAAACGTTTTCTCACAGATAAAGGAAAATAGGCTCGGAAAAATGGCTTCAAATTGGGAAGGGCCTTATACAGTTGTTGAAAGAATTAATCCGGGGTCTTATCGTCTTTGTGATTTCGAGGGGAGAATGTTACAACATCCATGGAATATACAACACTTGAAGCTTTATTTGGAGTATACATATCTTTGCACTTTGGAATTCTTGTTTTGAATGTCGCACTCTTTCCTACCCTATTGGCCTAGGAAGATTTTAACGAGGCGTCATGTACATGTACATATTCAACTTTATCAATAAAGTTTGTTTTTTGGCCAATGGTTGTTTACATTTATTTGGATATTATCTTAGCAAATCATCAAAGATTGATCACTTTTGAGATTAGTTAAGAATAAAATATTTTAAAGTGTTTATGACACGTTTCGAAGAGATGACCATGTTTTATAACCACATTACATTTATTATTTCAAAGTGAATGCTTAAAAGCGCACTATGAGTTATGATGAGCTAATCAAGCTTAACAACATATTCATATCTTTTCGAAGATATATAATTTTTTCGAAGAATTATAATATTCATCAATTTTTATTAAGGTATTTGAGGTGGTAAGTTTATGTTGTTTTGTTAAAATTTCATAATCATTGTAAGTAATTAGCATTGAATAATATGTAAGAGAACGGTAACATAAAAAGAAAGAACTCTTTGTCATTTAAATCAAGGAGTTACAGTGCAAAAAGAAATATTCTGATTAGACAAAGACAAAAAAAACTGAAAGGATAGCTAGCCAATTAGTCAGAAGATTCTTCTTCTTCTAATGACTCGTCTTCTGAAGATGATGAGCTGAGAACAGGGTCGAAATATTTGGTTGGACGTTTTTCTTCAGGAATATCGTTCCCAAAAATTTTAAGATTGATTTTTGGATAGGCAGCATGGAGTTCTCGAAGAAGAAGGATGGTTGCATCTTCTTTTCTAACCGGAATAGCTGTTTGCATATTCTTTGAAAGCTCAGCTTCGGCAGTAGTTACAGCGGCAGCTTCTTGTGCTTCGAAATTCTTCTTCAGCTTCTCTATTTCATCGGTCAATTCTCTATTTTTTTCTTCACAAAGAGTTAGAGAATTTTGATGTGTGGTGGAGTTGGATTTTTTGATATTCAATTCAACAACATGCTCAGTTTTGAGTTTCTTTATTTTTTCTTCATGAGAATTTTTCAGCAGCTCTCTGTCAACCATATGCTTGATTCGAAGATGATCCTTTATACAGAGAACGCCTTTTATCAGCTTGGATCTAGCTATCTCATAACCATAAAACTGTTCGGCTACATTGTTGTGCAAAGTCTCTCTGAATTTCTTTTCGGGTTCATAAGATTCCATATAGTAAACCATATCTTTTGCCAGCTGTTTGAGATGGTCTTGAGAGGTTTCGATTTGAGTGGTAAGAGTTTTTGTAGCAGTGTCAAGATCGAAAAGGGGTTCAAGAGCGATAGCAATTGCAGGGTTTGGAGGAGGACTATCAAATTCCGATGTACTAGGCTTGTGAATCATATCCAGAGATGTGACAGGTTCGTAAGAACGAGTAACTTCTGGAAGAACTTTGTCTGGAGTAGGCCTCGCAAAATCAAGCATGTGATTTTGGATGACTTGAATAACTGAGTCTTCTTCACCAGCAAGCGCTTCTGTGTCCTCGAAATTGATAAACATATTTGGGTCAAAGCTTGTAGGAGCAATATATATATATATTATTAAATTTCTCATCATAAAAAGTTTCTTATTATTTTGTTGGATTTTATGATTTTTAATAATATTATTATTTTCGAAAACAACATGTAATTAAAATCTAATTTGATAGGGATATTTCATTATAATTTTGTCTATTTTTACTATTTAGACACTAATATAAAAAAATCATTTCACAAGTTCTTTTTGTTTTTTCAAATTTGATTTTTAACATAATTAAGTAAATTAATACAAATCTAATAATTTTTTTTTTGGATTTCATTTGATTTTTTTATTTACGTGGCTATTTAAGTTTTACTTTTTTTTTAAATTAAAAAAAATCAAATTTTGTATTTTTTAGTTGTTTGTTAGATATTTTGTTAGTTGTATATTGTACGGTATCTATAAATATGTGTTTTGGATGCTTCATTGTCAAAAATGGGATTTATTTGAGTGATTTAAGTTTTGATGTAGGATAAACAAGTTTGGCTAGTATTAGTTGCATAGTTCATGCTACATACATTTAGTTAGTCGCATAATGCGTGAGACTAAGGACATCTTTAACGTGCTAACAACGTGCCTACGATAAGGTTCATCGTACATTATTTCGACTAAAATATAGTCCTTCATTCATGTTTACACAATGATGATGAATGTTTAGCGTAGGTCACACACCACTTAGTTACCTTGTGTTGCTTGTTATATGGAACTTTTACATGCTTGAATATATGGTTTCATGACTCATTTGTAAACGTCGTGAAACAGTTTTACGCTACTATAGATATTGAATTTCATTTTAAGTAGATAATGTTCATGTTCGTTGAGTTTTACAATTTTTGTTAAATCTTATTTTGTAAGCTTATTCTTGTTTAGTTTTACATGATATCTTCCCAGCATTGTGTTCAAATTGAACATTTAATATCGGAAGATGATTGAAATTCTTCTTATAGAAAGACTCATTTCATTGTAAGAGTGAGTAGCGAAGTTGCACCTAGCGGTCTAACAGGACCGACCAATGATCATGTACTTCTTAACACTACTAGTCAGGTTCATAGTTTGTACTTGGACTGCAAGAAGCACGAGGCGTGTAACATCTTCGACAATAATGTAAGTTTTTCAAAACTATATGTTATGATAATAATTCACATTTTTTAGGTTTTATGTATTTTATAATAGATACCTGATGTGCCATTTCTGGGTTAAGAATAACTTGTGTTATATAGGGGGCAAACCGAATTCGATATGACCAAATACATATGTTAGCGCAAAACGTTCCGGTGAGAATGTATTAGCTCAACACATATGGCAGTTTGGAACACATTTTCGAGGTGGAGTCATGTGATGATGTCATGAAGATAGGTCACAGATACAATTGTTTACTTGAGTGCTACCGTCTTTCACACCACTATCAAGGTCTTGGATAATTTATTTTTATTTTGTTAAGAATTTAATGATCTTGTATAATATTTTTAAGATGTTTATTATCATGTGTATCTTTTGTTAACACTATCTTTTATGATATTTTACAATCTCTTTATTGTTTTTTATTTTACTTAGAATTGTTACTAATCATGGTTTACTAATCTTCTTATGAACTTTTATATATTTTTTTATTCCAAATTTTTAAAAACCAGTGTGTTAAAGTATTTGGATGCCTAATATATGCGACATATATCGAGCACGACCCGCGAGTAATTGTTATGTACGAATATTTAAAGAAAATATTTTAAACAACAACGTGTGATAGTATTAAAAAAACATACAGAAAAAAACAAATACATTAGTTTAAAAGTAACAATAAAAGAAAAACAAATAGGAAACAAATACATTAGTTTAATAAAATGAATAAAAATAGAAGTACGAGATACAAATAAACAAAACTTAAAAAAGAGTAATACCGATAAAAAGTATATACTTTTAGGCATTTAACTTCAACGTGATCTTGCTTAGTGAGGCAGAACTCCATATTTTCCAGCATATATTTTTATTGGAATTACTCAGTAAAATAAACCGTCATGCACGCCTATTAACTAATATTGTGCTAGAGGTCAGAACTTGTAAGCTTGAAACCGATTTTATATATTCATGATCTCTTGCAAGTGACATTAAATACGCATAATATATACAATTTATATCCTATTGAATTTGAGTAAGTGGTTATCTTCTTGTGTACTTTATTCTATTTTGAAAAATTAAAAGATTGATTTCTTTTTATAATAAACTGAATGATGGTTACGTCAAACAAATAAAATCCTTATTTATAAAATATAAATTAAACACAATGTAATCCAACAATACTAATTAAAATCTGACATGTGTTGAAATAAATGAGAACGAATAAATTATTGACATGTATATTAATGTCATCTACGAGATATTTGATTCTCTTAACACAAGATGAGTATGGTTCAATATTTCTTAATCACTCACATTAATAAGATATGTTACTAGATCTCTCACCAAGCATTACACAACTAAACTAAATAATTTAAAAATAATCAAAACAAGCATTACACAACTAATTTGAGAAGATAAATAAAAAATCATATATTAAATAAGCAAGATCAATAGCGTAATCACATCATAAAATGATACATAAATAAGTTTCAAGACTATTTTTTTGAAATAAATATAACATAATCATACATCTTTGGTAAGAGCGGTTGGTATGCCTCTTCATCACGCACCGATGTGAAGACCAACTTACTTTTTGTAAATTAGTTGATTCTTCTAAAGTACCAAATTTCCATAGCATTTGTTTTGAATTATGTCGAGCAATGAATCCAAAATTTTAATCTTTTATGTGAGAATGAGAATATTATCCGATTGTGACTTGAAGAAAAAAACTCAAAGTAAGTTTTATTGAAAATATCGTGTTTTATGCCCATCAAGTGACCAAATAAAAAAAAGAGTATGGTTGACTCATAGAGGATGTAACAATCATATGATTAAAACAATGAAATCATACTCAAGGATATGTTTCGGCACACATTTCCGAATAGAAAATAGAAACAAAACAAATATATAAATAAATAAATGAGATGTGTTTGTACTTCCACAATTTGAATAAAATGTCCTAAATTTTGGAAAATCTATAAAGCGATGATACATCGTTCATTTTGAGGATCTATGATGTAGCATAGAAGGCCTACAATTATCACACATTAATAGGCAAATGCAAATAGGCAAACGCAAATATGCTTTATTTTATAGTCGGGTACCACTATTAGGTGAAAGAGTTATTCATTTTAAACGCATTAACAAGCCCAACAATTTCCACAAACGTGATGGTTCCTGTATCTCTGGTTAGAGTTCCAAGAATATATTTTTGTATTTTTTATATTATATTTTATGGATGCATTTTATTTAGATAATTGAATCTGATTTGATCAAAATTTGATTTTATTTTTGTTTTAATATCTTCATCTTTTTTTAATATTGGCTTAAGATTTTACACGTTTAGTACATAAATATCTTCTATCCTAATTTTAAATAATATTTTTTGGAATAAGATATTTTATTGCTGAATATCTAAGATCAGGGTTTGGTTATCATTCTTCACTTCTATAGATTGATGTCGCATGAATCTCTCTTGTAAATCCTTGATCAAAGAAAGTGCAGAGCAGAAAAAATAAAGATAGAATAATACAACGGAGAGAAATATTTACAGGTAATATAAAATATTTCAAAACATCTTATGCATGAAGCAATCAAACTGTTGTAAGACCATCGTAAATCGGGTAAAAAACATTGTTAGTCCCTCTTTGTTTTAATAATTTGCAAAGATACCCCCCCCCCCCACACACACATGTGAAGCCTGAGAGATTGACACATGGCATCAAGTTTTGTTGCAAGATTGGTCCCCCAAATGTTTGGCCAAAAATACCCTGCTCATGCCGAGTAGGATGCCAACTCAGATTTACCATTTACCTTTAAAAGTTACCATTTACCCACCATAATTATGAACAGACCGGGTTGAACGCAATCTATTATAACCCAAACCCGAAAACCCAATTACTCTCACCCAATCTTTTTAATTTGTTAGAAAACCATAATAACATAAGAATACAGATTTTTATCTTCTTCCTTCCACCACTAGAAATCGTATACGTATCAATTCCTCTTCCTTCCATCACCAAAACCCATGACTTACTCTAGCATTTCAAGAACCTCTGCTAACTCGGGTGGTGATGGTATTTGTGAATGCGCGTTACCCAGTATAACCTGGACTGCTTCGACGAATCCAAATCGAGGAAGAAGATTCAAAGGATGTAGCAATTTTGGGGTAACTATCTTGTACGAGTTACTATATCTTACTGAAATAGCCCATACTCTTATTTTAAACTGTGATTGTGTACAAAGGAGAACATTTTCGTTATTTTCGGTGGATTGATCCCCCAATTAACAATGGGTCACAACCTGCTTTCAATGGATTGCTGAAGAGGGTTTCAAGATTAGAAGCAGATTGTGAAAGGATGAAGAAGATTATTATTTTTTTATTTTTATTGGTAGGGAGCATAATAGTATTTGAATTGCTTTCTTAAGGTTAGTTAGCCACTGTAATTGCTAAGGAGCTAAGACTTGTATTTGTTGGGTGGATGTTTTTTTATTTCAATGATAATGTAATGTATGATTTTTATTTCAATGTCTCGTAGTTGTAGATTTGTATGGATTTGAACTTTTTTTTGTCCCTTGTTAAGTCGAAAATCCAATGATTTTAGCCCCTGTATTTGTGACCTATAAATGACCTGTAAATTACAACATCATGTGAACCCGTAAGTATTCAGGACCTGTAATTTTTATAAAATATACATGTAACTTGGTTCAACAAATGGCTTGTAAAATGAAAATGTGAACCTGTAATTTTTACAACCTTCAAAATTTAATGTATACAAATCTACAACCTGCTTTTTAGTATAGTGTATACAAATATACTAAAACATGTGAAAGATAAAACATTTCAAGTCTCATTAAATTAAACCATCTAGTGTTTACAAAAAACTAATACTAGTACAGTGGTCTAAACCTTCAAAAAATTCAGAAATCAATTCCTAAATTGGTCTAAACATTCACATGAACTCAAAAAATACATCACATAGTTGCCTAACCATCCGTATCTTTACAAAAAAATAGCACCATAGTTACATTAACAATTGAAGATAGAAAAACTAGATTAAGGTTGCTTTCTCTTTTTAAGGTTGGAGGTGAAGAGTTTCAAGAAAGTCTTGGCCTCCTTCAGCAGATTTGACTGCGATTATCCCCCTCGAAGTTGCTCGACAAAGCCTTCATAGTGAATCTAACCCCCTTGGAGACATGGGTAAAGACAGGCAGCACAAACACTCGTCTGGGAAGAGAAAGAAATCTCACAAGGACAGGAAAGGCTCGCATGAGCGAAAACGTGCCAAAGAGATGCCCATGGTCATCCGAGAGCCTACTTCCCCAACAGCCATCGAAAATCTTCCCCAGACATCTGCTAGCCCTCTTCGAGCGTCTACCAGGCCTCCTCGGACATCTGTTAGTCCTCCACGAATATCCACAAGCCCTCATCGGACCTCTAAAAGTCCTCCCCGAAGAAAGGAATTAGATGAGTCGAGTCTGCCTTCTACTCCATCCATGACCATCCATGGGACTCGATTTTCGCCTTCGAAAATGCTCATCACCGAAGAGGATATGCAAAATAAGCGAAGTGAGAGTCTAAATACCAAAGGGAAAAAACCTGCCACAACGCCCCTCGAACCAAAAGTGCCTGCAATCCCTTCTTTAGGTTCCTCGAATAATGCAACCTCCTCGTCCCAAACAATATATGAGGAGCAAGCCCGTTGGATTGCTCCAAAATCCAAAGGGGACATCGTGCTGCCCTTAGAACTAGACAGTATTGTTGTTCGTAATATTCGGGGCATCGAAAATAAACATATGGTGGCGCTTTCCAACATTAGATACAAGTATTTTTCGAAAGACGAAGAGGCGATACTGAGGACTCGATGGTGCATCCCCTCCTACATTACCATCCGATTTCCCTCGGAAGGAGAGATGCCTCTGTCAGTGAGGGACAACGAGTTGGTGGTATATACGGAGATTATGAATTGGGGGCTAAGGTATCCCTTAGACCCCTTCTTCATCGAGTATTTGGCGAAGATAGACCTTTGTCCTTCACAGGTTGGCCCCAACATGTGGTTTACTCTGATGGCCTGCATCATGGCCTCGAGGCTCTCAGGTCACGAAATTTCGTTAGAGCAACTCATTGGCCTTGCTGGTTTAGCCAGGAATCCTTTCTTTCCCTTTTACTCATTGACTTTCAACCGAAGACAAAAAGTCATGAGAGATCTATTAGAAGCTAATAAAAAATGGAGGCAGCAGTTCGTGTTTTTCTCTGGTTGCTGGGAGACCAGGTCAGAGGCCACTCCTTCAAACCCTCACAAGCTATCTCTGATGTGGACCAATAAATGTAAGTGCCTATCCTTCGAAATTACTTATTGTTCATCGAATTTTAGTTTGTGACTCGACTTGATAATGGCTATTTGTTGCAGCTATGACTGGGATATCAAATCCCTATTCTGACTACGTTGAGAGTGCCACGAATGTGTTCACTAAACTTCGCTTGTGGGCAAAAGAACACTGGGATAATCGATTTCGCCTCTGCTTCACGGATAACAACCTCGCCAGGAGTCGGTTGTGGAGGCTCAATCCCCTCGACCGAATTAGCATGAGAGGATTGATGGTTCCTCCCTCGGAGCGAGAAGTGATAGAGCGTGTGAGTCAAAAAGATATAGTGGTATATCTTCCCAAGTGGTCTCGTTCGCAGAGTCATCTTGGGGATCCTCCAGAAGAAGATGCTTCCATGAATCAACAGCTGAACCCTGAAGGAGCGATCAACACCCAAGGGTCTCCTCCCCCAAACAATGTTGGGTCATCGAATTCCATTCCTCCTCCCCCAAACAATTTTGAGTCGTCGAACTCCATTCCTCCTCCCCCTGCTCCCATCCTTCCATCGAAAAAGGAGGCCAAGACAAAAGATAAGAAAGGTAAAGCTGTCCTCGAACCCATCCAAGAATTATCCGAGGATGGTGAAACGCCTGATGACAATCAGGAGGCCGCTCTAGGCAAAGAGACCCAAGAAATTTCAAGTGAGCCTGAGGACAGAGGTGGCCACTCACCCGAGGAAAGTTCTCATCAATCCCCGCATTCGCCTCTTACTGAAGCTTCTCACCCGGTCCCCTTCGAAAATAGTCCAAGGTTAGCACCTCTCCCCATCCCTCGGAGCAACCCTCCTCAGCACATCGATCCAGACACTCTTGGTGGTGGGTTTTCTGAGTTTGATTCTGCAGTATTAGGGTCTCCATCGAGCTCCTTCGAAGTTCCTTTAGACGATGAGTAATCATTGTCTCTTCAAAAATTGCTGCATACCTCAGTTAATAAGGGAAAAAAGATGCGGCACCTTGAGAAGCGCAAAAATCTTTATAAGTTTAAATCGCTGTTAGCTGCCTCTAAGCTTGAAGAGGCCAAGAAGCAACACACAGTTATCGAGGGCCAAGCCGATGCCTTGTATGAGTGCTTATCTGCCTCCGAAAACTATGTGATAATGCTGGAAAGGTGCTGTCAAGAAGAGAGGGATTTGTATAAGAAAAAGACTGATGCTCAAGAGCTATTGATAGCCGAGTACAAGAAAGGGCATCGTTTGGCCTACGATGGATTCGCAGAGTGTACCAAGAGCTTTAAAAGGGTGAGAGAGGATCGAGATCAGTTACATAAACGGGTTGAGAACTTTCCTAGACAGGTCGAGGAAGAGAAAGATAAAGCTGTGGATGCTTATGCAGCTACGTGCACAAGTAAGCTAAAGGCCCGGGATGCCACTACTCGAGCTGGTTTACTTACCCAAATCCATGCTGAGCATCCCGAATATAACTTGGGGAGTTTTTGGAAACTTGTCCCCTCAGAGCTTCGTCCTCCCCTTATAGTAGTAAGTGATAGTGAAGACTCAGAGGCTGAGGGGAGTGTCTCCTCAAAAAAATCAGACTGGGGCAGATGTATAAGGCGTTAATGTTTTGTGTATGGCCCTATAGAGCTTCTTTTTGTAATGTGACTAAGGCATGTTGTAATGTGCTGATTTTATAAGTCATGTTTTGACTTTGTAAGGCAAGTAACTAAATTTTATTTTTATATATAAGTTCAGTCCAAGGCCCCAAATGTTATGTTCTTGTTAGTGATCCGAAGAGGCAAATCCTTCGAAGCAAACGTAGATACTCAGCCTAATAATGGGTCAGAAAGATGGAATTCGAGGAACACATTATTGTGATCCAAATGATTATCCAAAGAGACAATAACTTGAGTTATATTGATGTGACCCTAATATTGATATAGGAGAATAAGTTTTGAGGCACACATTAATGCGACCCAAATAATAATAAAGTCAGATAAAATTCGAGGCACACCTTAATGTGACCCAAATAATAATAAAGTCAGATAAAATTCGAGGCACACCTTAATGTGACCCAAATGATAATAAAGTCAAATAAAATTCGAAGCACACATTAGTGTGACCCAAATGATAATAAAGTCAAATAAAATTCGAGGCACACATTAGTGTGATCCAAATAACATTTCCAAGAGGCAAGAATTCGAGGCACATGTTACTATGACCCAAAAATAGTTCGAAGAGACACGAATTCGAGGCACATGTTACTGTGACCCAAAAATAGTTCGAAGAGACACGAATTCGAGGCACATGTTACTGTGACCCAAAAATAGTTAAGGCAAAGAATTCTTTGTATTGAAGCAGCTCATCGAAACACCTCATTAAAACCTTCCTGTGCCTAACAGGGTAGGAAAGAGTGTGCCCTCGCTAAATTTCGTTCTATGGGATACAAAGAAGAAGAAAAAAATACAAACACTACTTGCTAGATAGCTCGTCAACCAAGATACAATTTTAAGTGCTCAATGTTCCAAGGGAGACGGAGATATCGCCCTTCCTTGTCTTTTAATCGGTATGTGCGTGGTTTTATCTTCTCTGTGACCTCATAGGGACCTTCCCAATTCGGTCCCAACTTTCCCAAACTCTTGTCTTTGGTGTGCAAGAAAACTTTACGTAGGACTTTGTCCCCCACCTTAAAATCTCTGTGCTTTACCTTAGACGCGTATCGACTCCTCATGAGAGTTTGATAATGGAGGGATGTCAACTGTGCTTGCTGTCTCTTTTCTTCAACCAAGTCTAAAGCCAGTGCTCTACTCTGGTCATTCGTGTCGGAGGCATATGTTGCTACACGATGTGAGGGAAAAAGAATCTCTGGAGGGACAACGGCATCCATTCCATAGACTAAGGAAAATTGAGACACAACAGTAGTCGTTCGCGGAGTCGTCCGGTATGCCCACAACACTTCCTGCAAATAGTCGGGCCATTTTCCCGTTTTCCCTTCCAAGTTCTTCTTCAAACCATCGAGAATTGTGCGATTAGTCACCTCCACTTGCCCATTAGCCTGAGGGTGAAATGGTGCAGAAAAACATTGTCGTATACCCCTCGATACACAGAAACTTTGGAACTCCTTGTTATCAAACTAAGGTCCGTTATCCGTTGTGATCTGCAATGGTACACCAAAACAACAACAAATGTTAGACACGACAAACTTGATCACATCTTTGGCCCTTGTTCCTGCTAGCGGCTCAGCTTCTACCCACTTAGAAAAATAATCGACTGCTACGATTATAGTCTGTCTGCTCCCAGACACCATTGGTAGGGGCCCAACTATATCAATGCCCCATCTGTCAAATAGGACTGCCTCTGAAATAATTTCCAGTAACACCCCAGGTTTGTGGATTACATTCGCATAGCGCTGGCATGTGTCACATCGTCTTACTAATTCTTTTGCATCGGCAGCAACAGTAGGCCAATAGTAGCCAGCCAGGAACACTCTTCGAATTAATGCCTTATACCCACAATGGGCCGAACCTTCCCCATCATGTAGTTCAGACAAGACGATTTGTGACTCAGGCTTATTCAAACACCTCAATAACGGGCGACTAAGATATTTCTTATACAGCACTCCTCCCATCGAAATATAGCCATGAGACTTGAACCTGATTTTCCTAGCCTCGTGCTTTTCGGCGGGTAAAGTATCATGGACCAGAAAATCGATAATGGCCGACCTCCAATCATCCGTAATCACATTACTTTCCACCGGGATACTTATTGTATGCTCCTCATCGACCAAGATCGAGGGGCGCTCCTGAACCAAAACCCAAGGGCAACCCTCCGTTCGTGAAGCGGAGGCGAGAGAATCTGAGACAGCATTTCATTCTCTTCGAACATGCTCATACTTGACTTCCTCAAAGTCAGATGCTAAACCTTTTAATATCTTCAGATACTATATCAGCTTATCCTTCCAGGCTTCGGACTCTCCCAAAGCTTGGTTTATCACCAATTGTGAATCGCTGACCAATTTAATCTTTTGAGCCCCATATATTTGAGCCAAACGCAAGCCTGCTAGTGCAGCTTCATACTCAGCTTCATTATTAGTAGCTTTAAAACCGAAATGAATGTCTTGGAACATAGCTATCCCTTTTGGGGAGATCAATTGAACACCGGCCCCACTTCCAGAGATGTTCGACCCCCTATCTGTCCGTACCACCCATTCCGCTTCATCAACAAAGTCATGGATTTCTTTTTCCTCTCTATCCGAATGGAACTCGACCAAGAAATCAGCTAAAACTTGGGCTTTTATCGCCGTTCGAGGCTCAAATGTTATGTCAAAGTCTCCCAGTTCCACTGACCATTTAGTCATCCGACCAGAGATATCAGGCCTTTGTAATAAACTCTTCAGGGGAAAAGTCGTCCGAAGAATTATAGGGTGGGCCTGGAAGTACGGTCTCATCTTTCGAGCCTCCGTTACCAACGCTAGAGCTACCTTCTCCAACGTGAGATATCGCTTCTCCGCATCCAGCAAACTCTTACTGACATAATAGATAGGCTTCA
The DNA here is from genome assembly GCA_036936605.1 of Limnanthes douglasii subsp. nivea. Taxonomy (NCBI): domain Eukaryota; kingdom Viridiplantae; phylum Streptophyta; class Magnoliopsida; order Brassicales; family Limnanthaceae; genus Limnanthes; species Limnanthes douglasii. Next base: position 38,930,770 of record JAUPFV010000002.1, read on the forward strand.
AGAGAGACTCATCTTCGCGGAGTAAAACGGTACTGACCGCACATCCTGATACTGCTACATAGATAATTAATGTCTCCCCTACCAATGGTTTAGACAATACCTCAGGGGACGTCAGATACTCTTGGATTTGATGAAAAGTGGTCGAACATTCCTTGGTCCAACAAAACTGTCTCGCATTTCGCAGTACCTTGAAAAAGGGTGCACATTTATCTGAAGATCTAGAAATGAATCTATTCAAAGCGGCGAATCTCCCTGTCAGAACCTTGTACTTCCTTGATATTTCGGGGGGGGGGGGGGGGGGTCATTGTGATCAGAGCTTTTATCTGTTCTGGATCTGCCTCGATGCCTTTTTCGCTGATCATGTAACCGAGAAATTTACCCAACCTCACCCTGAAAATGCACTTCACCGGATTGAGTTTTAGATTGACTCTGCTTAAATTACGGAATTTCTCTTCTAAGTCGGCGAAATGGTCTTCATCCCGTGCACTTTTGACTAGCATATCATCGATATAGGCCTCCATGTTCCGCCCAATCTGACCCTCAAAGGTTTTATTGACTAGGCGCTCATAAGTTGCCCCCGGGTTTTTTAATCCGAACGGCATGAACCTGTAGCAGTATAACCCTCGCCCGGTAATAAAAGAAGTGATTTCCTCATCGTTAGAGGCTAGTCGGATTTGGTTGTATCCTGAGTAAGCGTCCATAAATGACAACAGTCGATTTCCGTAGGTCGAATCCACTAACTGATCGATGCGAGGCACATGGAATGGATCTTTAGGACAAGCTCTGTTTAAATCCGTGAAATCAACACACATTCTCCACTTGCCATTCTTCTTTCGTACCAACACTGGATTCGACGCCCACACGGGATAATGCGACTCACGAATATGGCCTATGCTCATTAGCCTCTCGACCTCCAACAGAATTGCCGTGGCCTTTTCCGAGGAGACAGGTCTTCTTTTCTGGACTATGGGTCGGACATCAAGTCGTATCGCAAGTTTATGACACATGATTTCCGAAGGCACTCCAGTGACATCCTGTGCACACCAAGCAAACATATCAAGTTTATCAGATAAAAAAGCAATTAGCTTCTCCTTAAATTCTGGAGAGAGGTTGACTCCAATCTTCAGAAATTTGCCACTCGCAAATTCATGTGTCGCAAAATCTTCTTCTGGGACCTGAAATCCGGGGGCCTCCCTCTGATCATCGCATGGGATGATTTCGGGGGGAGGCCCTTTAATTTCTATGCTTTGTCTGAAGTTTCTCCCCGAACCCCTTCCGAGGATAGGGCTATCTCGTAACATTCACGTGCCATCTTATGGCTACTTCGGATTATCCCAATATTGTTTCCTACCACGTACTTTAAGCATTGATGCACTCTTGAGATTACACCATGCATCCGGGACAACCAAGAGCGACCCATGCTGGCGTTATACGATGTCGGCGCGTCAACAACAATAAATAGTACCTCCACCTCTTTCTTGAATGGTCCACAGCCCAATTCGACCACACACTGAAATTCTCCAACCACCATTGCTGTAGCGCCAGTAAAGCCCACTATAGTCCTGTCGGATCTTCGGATAACAGGTGTGTCAGAAATTCTTCGGTAAGTGCTCATAAACAATATATTCGCGGAGCTCCCTGTATCGATGAGTATCTTCTGAATTTGATCACCAGCGATGCCTGCCGCAATCACTACCGCATCCTCATGGGGGCCTGCAACATTTCGCATATCATCATCATCAAAACAAATAATGGGGGAAGGCGATCGGTGCATTTGCGCTGACACCCCGGATTTGATCTGGGTAGTCAGGTTGACCATGTGCCTTTTTCGGGAGCTGTTGGAATTTCCCGCAATAGTGTCTCCCCCAAAAATTGCCAAGGAATCGAAGAAAGCACAAAGGCTATCCACTCTCCCCTTCGGAATAGCTTACTTCCACCAAATTTACATTGTTCCTCCCCTCCTTGGGATCTAAATACTCTTGCTCAATGTCAAAGTCGTGGACCCCTTCAGAAATCACCATGGCTGTGTCAGTGTTCTTTGAGACAGCTTTTACCACGGCTTTTTCTGGGAGTGCTTTTTGATGAACTCCAATAACATTCCATTCTCGATCAGGGCTTGCACTTCTTTTTTCAAAGCTATGCAATCCTTGGTGTCGTGCCCAATATCCTCATGATATTTGTAATATTTATTGACACTTCTGCTTTCCCTCAGAGTCTGTATGGGAAAGGCTTCCTGAACGGTACTGTATATTTTGTCTTGTCGGATATTGCAGCAACATTTTCTCTCAACTCCGCGAAATAGTCGGGTCGAACCCACTTATTTGACATGGGTTTGGCTCCTTGATTGTAATTTTGCTGGTTGCCATAGTACTGCGGGTTTGACTTCTGCCTCGGTGGATATTGACCCGTACTTTTAGCCTGAACGTTCGAACGAGGGCCCTGGTTACTCGACTCGGATCTTTGAAATTGATTCGGGTCTAACTGATCCCCCGACCCTTTCTCCGAGGCCTGAGTCTCTTCCACCAGAATTATCTTCTCAACCTGATCTAAAAATGCTCCAAAACTCATTGCCTGGCTCTCCGCCACCGTATCCTTCAACAATCCGGGGAGCATGCCCATCCTGAAGGCTGCAAGCGCCACTGAATCCTTACAATACTCCATGTCTATTTTCGTTTTAACAAAACGATTAGTGTAATTTTTGAGGCTCTCCCCCACCTTCTGTCGACAATATATGATTGTGTCTCTGTTAGCTCTGAACTTCTTGCTCCCCACAAAGTGTTGTCTGAAGATGTTCATGAACACATCAAAATTCTTTATCGAGCCCTGCAGAAGCCTGTTGTACCACTTCGAAGCTACTCCCTTGAAGGTCTGAGAGAACGCTCTGCAAAGCAACTTATCATCGTCGTCAAAGTTGATCATAAAATTCTTGAATTGCTCGATGTGATTATCTGGGTCTTGTGTCCCATCGAATTTTTCTAGCTTCAAAATATCAAAATGCTTCGGAAGGTTTCCCACCAAAATGTCTGGGGACAGAGGGGAGGCCCAGATCTTAAGTTATCATTATTCGGAAAATACAGACCCTCCTCGGATGGTAAAGTATACTGGTGCTGTCACTCCGAAGTTCGCGGGCCCGTATCCTCTCTCCTATCAGGGTACTTTGTCTGTCCATAAGGCTGATCGCCACCTCGGGCATGGTGACCCTTTTCCCTCGGAGATTTACTCTTCGAGCTTTTTCCTCTTCGGAAATCGGCGTGTCTACGATCACATTTTTTCTTTATGTGGTATTTTCGCGGCGACGAATCCGAGGAGCTATACTGTGAGTAATCACTTGAGTCAGCCGAATCCACATGCCGCCTCTCTCTTCTCCTCGGCGACCGCCGCTCGCGTTCCCGGTATCGGTCGTCTCTTCTCTTGGGACGCATTTCAGTTTCGGATCCTCCTTGTCGCTAACTGGCTCCCTCCTGATCTCGGATCGAAGATTCTCCAGTACGACATCCTTTTCTGCTTTCAATCTTTCGATCTCTAGCAGTAATTCATTCCTTTGAGCCAACAGATCTGAGTCGTCGAAGTCGTTCCCGACTCGCTGGCCCCCTAATCCTTCGGACTCCATATCGTTCCGGTAGTCATCTCCTACCAGGTTATCCTCGCAATTATTAACCAAATCGTCCCCTTGGTCTTCCATAGTTCTCCTCGGAATATGAATTATTTCCAGGAAGCGATTGTCGTCAGAGCGATCTTCGCTTCCTACAGACGGCGCCATTGAAGAGTTTCAAGAAAGTCCAGGGGTGATTATGTGATACGAGGATTACTTAGTGACAATTCAGTGATACAGAAATCTCTTAGTGTCAATTTTAGAGAGAGAAAGCGAGAATTATTAGGTTAAGTAGAGAGAGAAAGTATCATATTATTCATCTCGGGATTTGTGAAGCATGTGTGGTCCTTTTATAGTACAATTGCGGACCCCACACGTTTTAACTCCTGTTAATTACATCTTTAGTCCCTATATTTTATTTTCCTCCTATTCTGGCTATTTCTTTAGATAGCTTATACAATTCAGTCCTTACACAGTTTTCTCTCTGCATTTTCCTCCTATCATACTTTTTCTTTGCTATTTTCTCCAGTCATGTTTCTTCTTCACACTTTTCTCCTTGTCTTTTATTCTTCCTTATCAGGAGGGAGCTTGTTTTGCATCTTTAAACGTCTTCATTTCTCTTGTTCTCTTCCAAGTAGTATGAGGAGAGGTTATGCTGTTCTGGGAAGAAAATATACCACTTGCTTCCTATTATATATAATACAAATCAATTCAACCATGGTTGCCTTCACTTGCAGTACTACATACATAAACTTAAATAAAGCTAGGTTGAGAATCTTACAGGTTGGACAACTTTTTGTTTCTCCAATTGTCTACTACGTGAGTTGTCTCTTCTATCAACACAGTATATGAAAATATCGTGCAATCATTCAACAAACAAAACTATTACTTGGAGGAGCAGCAACCAACAAGTAATTGAACCATCTACCAACAACTAATTGGACCACCAACCAACAAGTAATGGGACCATCTACCAACAACTCATTGGACCAGTAACCAACAAAAAATAGCTGAAGCTTTCAATAAGGACAAACTCCACTACTTAAGCCCACTTGGATTCTTTAAAACAGTTGTACATTCAAATGCAATTACATCACTCACACCAAGCCCATTCAAATGCAATTACAAGACTCACAGCAAGACAACACATCAACAAAAGTGAATGATTTATATTACAAGACTAATAAACAAGTAGTACATTAGAAACAAGAACAATATTAAAGAAACAGTACTATGCAGCCAGTATCAAGCAGTACTATAATAATAAAACGAATCAGACTTACATCAGCCATAAGCATTTGGTTCCCAACTCCACCTCTTCTCACATGTTGTAAAATGGACCCTAAGTAACTTATTTAAAGAAATGATAAAATAAAAAACTAATAGATTCCGGAATTAGGAAGTACTTACCGTTATGAAATTGTAGTTCGACCCTCCTGCTGACTGAATGTTGGAGGTGGTGGAGTACTTGTTGGAGGTAGTGGCCTTTTGGGACGTTTGTTGGGGTTGTTGGGGTTACGGTAGCACCTTCTGGAACGTTGGGTTGAGCTGATGGGGTTACGTTTGGACATTTACGTCGATTATATCCACTACAATTGCAAATACCACATCTGTTATTGTTATGTTTCTTAGACAGCCTTGTTCTGCTTGGTTCAACAAGTGATGGTGGTTGGAGTCTTTCAGAAGGCTCTTTCCTTCTGATTGTTTGTCGTCTGCCTCGAACAACTTTTGTTGGACGAGTTGTTATAGGTTTGCATGGGGTTGAAGGCCAGAGCATAGACCCGTTGATATGGTAACTGGTTTGATAATAAATCCTTTTCTGCGTTGCAACGTGATAATAGTCAACCACGTAGTCAATTGGATCATGCTCAGCTAAAAATATTGCCGCAACAACATGGCAAGAAGGAATTCCCGAGAGCTGCCACTTTCTACACGCACATTCTCGTATTTCCAAATCCACCACAAACTGGTTTGTTTCTTCCCTAACTTGGTACTTTGGTCTATGAGTTTCTCCTACGTAACAATTACCAACGATGTTTATAATCTTATTAAACTTCTTTTGGATTGACGAATAGATTTTTTGATCCCACTTCGCTAACTACCTTCGCTTCTTTACTATGCAAGCGATTGTTTGTTCTCTGATCCCCTCCAACACAGTGATCACCCCTTTGGCACTGTAATCTAAGATGACAGAATTAACATTTCAGTCAAATTACTAGTTTGCATGTAACATTTGTTCTCTGTGTCATAATGTGATCTTGTCCATTGCGATGGAGGTTTCTCAAACAGGCACTCGTGTGCTGCTTGGTTGCATCTTTTCATTTCCTCCATGTGGTACTGGAACTCTTCCACAAATTTCAACCTAGTACATGCCTAAAATAGGTTGTGTTCTTGTTTATCGGGGAATGTCTTTTTCAAGTTTGCGTATAAGTGTCTTGCACAAAACCTGTGCTCCGAGTTAGGGAACAATGCAACCAGTGCAGGAACCAGACCCTTTTGCTTGTCAGCTATCCAGGTGAAGTTACCTCTATTCTAGATATTCAAATGCTCTCTAATGAGTTGAAGGAACCATTCCCAACTCAACCTGTTTTCTGATTCCACTATCTCTGATGCCATTGGGTACATTTGATCGTTAGCATCCACCACCACCGCAACCAGCAACTGTCCTCCAAAAAGGCCTTTCAAGAAACAAGCATCCAACATGAGAACAGCCCTGCATCCAAAACTGAAACCCTTTTTATATGCATCTAAACAAACATACACCCGTTCGAATACCGATTGCTGACATTTGCTCACAACGGTTGAGCCTGGGTTACTCCTTAGTATCTCATGGCTGTGTTAACGTAATTTTTGGTACTGGATTACGTTATCCCCCTTAATAATATTAAGTGCCCTATTTTTCGCCCTAAACGCCTTGCATGTACCAATCTTCACCAGCTATTCTTGGTTTACATCGGTGATCAAACTCGTAATCGACCAATCTAGGTCTACCTGCCACCTACTCATGTAATGTTTGGCCAGCCAATGACTTGTAATGCTCATATTTTTGTTAGTTGGCCCACACTAGTGTTCATCCAAGAGAGATTTGATCCTCCAGACTGGTTCGCAACCTCTGTTACGTGCGTAGATGTACCACTTGCAGTTGTCTTGGGTGCATTTGAATGAACAACGTTATTTGTCATTCTTGAACCTCTTGATATTCCTTCTCTGTTTAATTCCATAATGTCTAAGACTGTCTTTAAAAAATTTTGACGAACCAAACTCAACTCCCACCTCAAACTCAAGGAACCTTATCTCACATCCTGAAACTTCTAAGCCTTTGTTCGTTTTCTTGATCTCCTAGAATCGTCGGAGAGTTTTCAAGACCTGTCAAATTGTCGTTGCTGACATACTCTTCTTCTGAGCTAATGTCATTATTCAATTCGTGCTTTGCGTCAGATCCAGCGGAATCGATTTCACTTTCGTTGTTTGATTCCAGAGTGTAATCAGTGTCTTCACTCATATTGTCATCAGCAATAGGTTTACTCTGTTTCGACTGAGCTGGTGGAGGTTGCTCACGGAAATCAATTTGTGAGATGTCAATGTCAGTAAAGAACGAGTCGTCGATGTCGTCGAAACTATATACACCAGTCCTACCGGCCTGCACACTATCTACACCAGAACACAAGCCTCTTCACCACCAGCCTCTGCCCCACCAGCCTCTTCATCACCAGCCTCTTCACCATCAGCCTCTTCACCACCAAATTCTGCCCCACCAGCCTCTTCACCACCAGCCTCTTCACCACCAGCATCTGCCCCACCAACCTCTTCACCACCAGCCTCTTCACCATCTATAACATCCCCTTTAGCCTCTACATTTTCCTTACCATCAACATTAACCTGCATATCATCAATACCACCCCTTTTAGCCTCTAGATTTTCCCTAATATCCCCTTCAGCCTCTGCATTTTCCCTAACATCCCCTTCAGCCTCTATATTTTCCGTAACACTTTCACCACCACCAGCAGTCTCATCAACATCACCATTCACATTTGCAGTATAGTTATGAAACATTCCTAAACCATCAGCCACAATTAAAATACTATCACCTTCAACATCGATAGTTGGAATGAAGATTTTGTTTCTTAGTTTAGTTGGAGATACCACTTCTAGAGGGGTGTCATATCACAGAATATGTTCACTACCCTATCACTACCAATCTTTTTTGTTACCTCGTAGCAGTTTTCATCTGTCTCTAATATTCTGAGAGAAGTGTTTGAACTCGACAGCGAGTAAGCGAACAAAAAATATTCATCTCTTCTTGATGCTTCTGTTAAATCATTGATGCAATAGAGTTCCAATATACAGAATTTATCGCAGCTAATGAAGTCTACGATTTCGGACCTGCCCCCAATGTACTTGAGCTTATTTTTTCCAGTTAGTTTACCATCGAAGTGGTAATTCATAGCAAACAAGTCGTCTGAAATACGAAGAAAAACATAATCGTTAGCATGGGGGGTTAAACACCAGTTTGTACACCAATTTTGTAGACACAAAACACTAATCAAAACACCAATAAGAACATAAACCTTAAACACAGAAAAACCATAACATTAACAGTAGCAAAAACCATAACATTAGTAGTAGATTCAACAACAATCAAAACAACATAAAACATCAACCCTAACACCAACAATAACACTAATTCTGTAGACATTATCCCATGACAACAACATCAACAATTATTGTCACTCTAAAATTCAATCCAAATCAACCCACACCAATAATATTCAACAATTAACAATACATGAACTACAATACCAGCCCAGAACACTACCATTAAAAAAATCAGTTCACAAGAATAACATTACACTATAACATCATAATCAGCCAGAACATTGATATTAAACACCATAACACCAACAACAACATCAAATAACTCGATTTCCATTATAATTGAAGTTAAGAATCTATCTAGCCATGAAAATATAAATACAATCAAACAACTAACCTCTGTAAAAATGCTTTTCCATGGTGGAAGCGCTGCTTCGACTGGTGAAAGATTTATGGGTCTGGGGAAAGTGGTTCCAATCTAGTAAGGATGAAGAAATGGATACGATATTAAGCTTGGAAAACCCTTTTTTTGTGATGAAGAACTGCAAGTGGCTGAAATCTATTAGGGATGAAGAAGTCGTGTTTAGGGAAAGGATGAAAATGGCTGAAATCGATGGCTTAGGGTTTAGTGATGGCCATGGCTTCAGTAGAGACAGAGAGGAAGGGAAAGAGGTAGGGAGAACAATCAAATTAGTTGCGTTTTGGTCTATCTGGTTAGGGGTTTCTTTGAGATTTTTGATTTTCTCGATTTGGAGGGAGAAATTAGGGTTTGTGTTAATTGGGGTCTGATTTTATTAAACGGGTCACCAAGGTAAATGGGTTGGGGTTTGGGTTAGACTTCATTAGGTTTTCGGGTTGGGTTATATTGTATTGGGCTGAGTTATATTGTATTGGGTTTTGGGTTGGGTTTGTTTTAATTGGGTTTGACTCAGTCCGTTTATAAAATTGGTGGGCAAAATGGTAACTAGAAATGGTAAATAGTAACTTTTTAAGGCAGATAAGAAATCTGACTAGGCAGTTGAGTTGACATCCTACTTGGCATGGGCAGGCGAATTTTTGACAAAAAAATTTGGGGACCAATATTACAACAAAACTTGATGCCACGTGTCAATCTCTCAGGCTTCACATGTGCGGGAGGACTATATTTGCAAATTATTAAAATGAAGGAGATGGGTTTTATGTAGAGGTAAGTGAAGGGGACTATGTTGATACAAGTGGTAAACATGGGGGACTAAGAGTGTTTTTTACCAGTCGTAAATCTCTTGCAATCTTGTGTTTAACAAGGTATGAATTTTATCTAATTGTATTATCCAAGTTGTGTAATGAATGTTTACAATACAATTAATCGATGTACCCCTCTTAATAAACCTTATAATATAAAATTAAAGTAGTGAATTGAATTCATTGTTGTCACTCTTAGATTACATATTTAGAGATAGGTAATCTTTTTAGTGTATTGACATTTAAGGAACATAGCTTTAAAGTAAAATTGAACAAGAAAATTGCGCGTAAACCCTCTAGATCGTAAGCCCTCTAAATCTTAAACTCCAAATAAACCAATTTTATCAATATTATATAATATAATTATAGAAATTAATATCTCAACAGTACACCTCGATAAATAAATCATTGTTATCGATCTTGGACTATATTACTGAGAAAGTTATTGCATTGAATAAATGTTTTAACTTATATCCAACATAACTTTAAACAAAAATTGAAGTATTGCTAAGATTGAAATAATTATCAAATTCCTAAATATTAAATGTTGAATCCTAAATTCTAAAAGCTAAACTCTATATAAATTAATATAAATTAATGTTTTCAATCTTTTAGAATATAATTATAGAACTTAATTACATATATTTTTAAATATTTTATAAAATGATACATAAATAAGTTTCAAGACTAATTGTTTTTGAAATAAATATAACATAATCATACATCTTTGGTAAGTACAGTTGGTATGCCTCTTCATTGCGCACCGATGTGAAGACCTACTTGTTTTGGGTAAATTAGTTGAATCTTCTAAAGTACAAAATTTTCCTAACATTTATTTTGAATTATGTTGAGCAATGAGTCTAAAATTTTAATTTTTTATGTGAGAATGAGAATATTATTGACCTCACAACATCTTTTGGAGTATGTCGAGATTTGTTTTGAAGAACTATACGAGAATACAATTGTCTCTACTAGTGATGCCAACAAAATAAAGGAGAACATCAATAAATATACAAAATATGGTCTATTGATTCAAGAAAGAGTAACACATAATAGTTTCCAAAGAACATCAAAGCTATAAGATCAAAGAAGGCATGCTATATCCTAGCTAAGAATATATAGGAATTTCCTAATTCAAAATTGTAAAATTTTAATATAATGAAAGTGATTTCAATACCTTAAAATGGAATATTCATAGCTTTTGAAATAATATTTTACTAAAATCATGTAGTGATTGATATATCAAATGAAGAAGTCTGAAAAAACAAATATGAATTAAAAGAATTTGAAGAAAATTCTAATCAGCTAGGCGAACAGGTATTATTTGATTGCAACTTGAAGAAAAAACTGAAAGTAAGCTTTATTAAAAGGAACATGTTTTATGCATATCAAGTGACCAGATAAAAAAAAGGTATGGTTGACTTATAGAGGATGTAACAATCATATGATTAAAAAAATGAAATCATACTCAAGGATATGTTTCGGCATACATTTTCGAGTAGAAAATGGAAACATAAAAATATTTAAATAAATAAATGAGATGTGTTTGTACTTCCACAATTTGCATAAAATGTCCTAAATTTTGGAAAATCTATAAAGCGATATATACCGTTCATTTTGAGGATGTAGGATGTAGCATGGAAGGCCCACAATTATCACACATTAATAGGAAAATTCAAATAGGCTTTATTTTATAGCCGGGTACCAATATTAGACGAAATATTTATTCATGTTGAACGCAATAACAAACCTAAAAAATTTCGCAAACGTAACGGTTCCTGTATCTCTGGTTAGAGTTCTAAGAATATATTTTAGTATTTTTTTATATCATATTTTATGGATGTATTTTATTTAGAAAATTGAATCTACTTGCATCCAAATTTGATTTTATTTTTGTTTTATTGTCTTCATTTAAAATAAAAAATTGGATTAAGGTTTTACATGTTTATTATATAAATATCTTCTATCCTAATTTAAATAATATATTTTGGAATAAGATATGTTATTGCTGAATCCCTAAGATTAGGGTTTGGTTATTATTCTTCACTTCTGTAGATTTATGTCGCATGTATCTCTCTCTTGCAAGATCCTTGATCAAATAAAATGAAAAGTAGAAAAATTGAAAATAGAATAATGCAGAGGAGTTAAATATTTTACAGGTAGTATAAAATATTTCGAAACATCTTATGCATGAAACTATCAAACTGTTTGTAAGCCCGTCATAAATCTCTTGCAATCTTGTTCTTAACGAGGTATGAAATTTATCTAATTGCATTATCCAAGTGAATGTTGAAAATACAATTAATCGATGTACCCCTCTTAATAAAACTTATAACATAAATTAATGTAGTAAATTGAATTTATTGTTGTCACTCTTAGATTACATCGTTAGAGATAGTAATCTTTTTAGTGTATTGACATTTAAGGAACATAGCTTTAAAGTAAAATTGAACAACAAAATTTCGCGTAAACCCTATAGATCGTAAGCCCTCTAAATCTTTAACTCCAAATAAACCAATTCTATAATATTATAGAATATAATTATAGACATTAAAACTCAACAGTACACCTCGATAAATAAATCATTGTTATCGATCTTGGACTATATTAGTAGAGAAAGTTATTGCTCTATCCAACATAACTTCTCATATTGAAAGCTAAACTCTAAATAAACCAATCTTTTCAATATTTTAAAATATAATAATAGAACTTAATTGCATGTGACTACTGTGTTAGATTCAATGCAACATATATTTCTAAGTATTTATTAACATTATACAATACATGTTATATAAATATAGAAATTAATTAGATGTAATCAATGTGTTAGATTCCATGAAACATATATTTGTAAGTATTTATTAACATTATACAATACATGGTTAAAAAACATGTTGATGTTGATTATGATTTTTGGGTGTCTACTATATAAAGTCTTCTGCCATAATCATATTTTTTTTATTTTTATGAATAAGATATTTTTGTGCCGATTCTCTAAAATTAGGGCTTCGTTATCATTCTTTACTTGTGTAGATTTCTACCACATAAATTGCTTTTACAGAATCTTGATCAAACAAAGTACAAAATATCAAAAGTAAAGATGGAGAAATATACCATATGAATTAATATATCTACTATAGAATAAAAATACAATACGAGTTAAAAGCAGACAAATAATAGATTATAATCTTGTAAGTATTTGGATGATGGGGAGTACATTGTTGGATAAACATTGAACAGACACGTGTTATTATGTCAGTTAGTAAGGATAAGATCAAAAGTTAGTAATTTGTCTATATAATAGACAAACCGTGTACATTGATCTTCGAAATGACCGTTATCATTTCCACGTATCATGAAATGACAGTTATCATTTCCATACTTGCTGTCTGTATTGTTTGTTTAATAAGAGGGACCTAGTCCCTTTATTTGGTATCAGAGCCTGTGTTGCAGATGGCCAGGAAGCCATTTCTCAAGACGGAGAAACAGAGGCAAGGAAGCCATTTCTCAAGACGGAGAAACAGAGGCAAGAGAGCCATTTCTCAAGGCGGAGAAACAGAGGCAAGACAACTATTTCTCAAGGAAGAGAAACAGATGCAAGACAGCCATTTCTCAAGGAAGAGAAACAGAGGCAAGACAGTCATTTCTCAGGTCGAAGAAACAGACGGAAAGGCAGCCATTTCTCAAGCGGAGAAACAGACTGCAAGGCGGCCACCATTTCTCAAGTGGAGAAACAGACGGCAAGACGGCCATTTCTCAAGCGGAGAAACAGACGACAACAAGATCTTCAACAACTCTTTAGATAAAGAGAAAGATCAGGCAGACGACGAAGAAGACAGGAGTCGAGTTCAATGTTAAGGGGGAGAATGTTGGATAAACATTGAACAGACACGTGTTATTATGTCAGTTAGTAAGGATAAGATCAAACAGTTAGTAATTTGTCTATATAAGAGACAAACCGTGTACATTGATCTTCGAAATGACCGTTATCATTTCCACATATCATGAAATGACAGTTATCATTTCCATACTTGCTGTTTGTATTGTTTGTTTAATAAGAGGGACTTAGTCCCTTCATTTATTGATGGATTTTAATCCTCCTGTATTTGTGTGAATATAGGATTTTAATCCGTCTGTTTCTTTAGAATGTAGGATTGCGTTAAAAAATGAAACAGAGACAACAAAGTTTATGTGAAAGGGTTAATTCATTTCACTAACATAATATCTTATATATTACATTGTAGAATAACTGAAACATAAACGGAATAAAACGGCTTCAAACTGTTTGATCCTATCTATCAAGGCCGTGTTTGCCGTTTCTGTTTTTCCGAAATCCTGACTACATAATTTAATCTTACATTTCTCTCCCTCAATTTTGTAGTCACTCGATCATCCATCTTCAAATCTGACTTCTCATTTAACAGAAGTATCGAAGTTTATCTTCGCTGCAAGCAACGTAGCTTCTTCCTCTACTTGCTTAATTAAGTGAAGATTTTTTTCTCTCTTGTACCCACAATTTACAGCAAAATGACCATATTTATGACAGTTATAACATTTAACCTTTTTTATGTCAAAGGTGGAATCATGTTTCTTATGTCTCTCACCTTCCTTACTGGAATTATTTTTGCCTCGACCCTTTTCCCTGTCTCGGCCTCCTCCATTTCTTAAGCCTCTTTCTCTGTTACTCGGACTGCCTTGATCCCTGTTTTGCATATCTGTCTTCGCGTACAAGATTTTTTCAACACCTTTCTTTTCTTCAAACTTTGTCATCTTATCTTCAAAGGCTTTTAAAGAGCCTATGATTTCTTCTAGAGACTTTGAGGAGATATCACCAAACTCTTCAATAGTTGTGGCCACTGACATAAATTTTGATGACACCGATCTTAGCAATTTTTCGATGACATAACTGTTGTCAACGTTTTCTCCAAGAGACCTTATCTTACCGACTATCATGGTCATCTTTCTGGTATACTCATCAACGGATTCATTCTCAAACATGTCCATGCTGTCTAGTTCTCTTCTTAACGCTTGAGTTCTGACTTTAACAGCACGATCTGCTCCAACATGAGTCTCTTTCAACGCATCCCACACTCCTTTTGCGGTGTCTTTATCCAGAATTTGATATAACGTCTCTTCATTCAATCCTTGGTAGAGAACAGCGAGTGCAAGTTGGTCTGTTTGTGTGTCAACCATTGACTCCACTGCTTCCCAAACTCCCTGGATGCGCATGAAAATTTTCATCTGCATAGCCCATACTTGGTAGTTTGTATCAGACAGTTTCGGGTACTGGAAGGATAGAGATTTTTCCCTCGAGACAGATCTACCTCCAGAAACTCCTGTCTGCATGCCTCCACTGCCCCTGACCACACTGGCGTAACTATCATCCCGTCCTGGCGTATGCGACATTGCGACTCTGATACCAATTGATGGATTTTAATCCTCCCGTATTTGTGTGAATATAGGATTTTAATCCGTCTGTTTCTTTAGAATGTAGGATTGCGTTAAAAAATGAAACAGAGACAACAAAGTTTATGTAAAAGGGTTAATTCATTTCACTAACATAATATCTTATATATTACATCGTAGAATAACTGAAACATAAACGGAATAAAACGGCTTCAAACTGTTTGATCCTATCTATCAAGGCCGTGTTTGCCGTTTCTGTTTTTCCGAAATCCTGACTACATAATTTAATCTTACCTACATTTTTATACAACAAAATTTTAAAATTTATTCATAAACATAGATTACAAAAGAAACCCATACACAAATTACATCTCAGTGGCCGATAAAGTTCCGATGTGACACAATCTACATATAATGGATTATGCTTAAACACTTATTTATTTAAGGTTAACCTTTAGTATACATTAAGGATCGGCTGAGTGTAAATAGATGAGTTTTTTAGCAATGCCCGTTGTGGAAGCAACAATTCTTGCAGTGGTTGGCGCAAGGGGGAAACCTGGACGTCCCTGCAAACCTTAGACAGATACGGTCGCATCTTGCTGGGCATACTGGTGTATTTAGAAATAAAAAAAAATCAATCATTACTTAAAACTTATATGTAAAAGAAGAGCACAGAAAAATAAAAGATTACTCACTGCTAGTCAAGTCAGGCGAAATGTGAGATTCAGTTGTGGATGACTGCCATTAATCAAATATTGAACAAAGATTAAGAGTTTATATATAAATAATTTAACTAATCTTATGAATATAGAGGAAGAGGGAGAGGGAGAAGTTACCGTAAAGAATTTCCGGAAAATGTTGGGAAAATCGGATCCAGAAGCCTACGCACAATCGAAACCGTAAATGTGTCGGAAGTCAGAGATGGAAGAAGAAGAAGAAAGATTGTGAATGTGAATGTGAATATGAATATGGATATGAATATGATTATAAAGAAAGAGAAATTACCGGGTCCAATATCTCGTCTTTGTTTCCAGAAGCATAAACCTACATCCAAAAAAAGTAAAATGAATGAGAGACATTAAGTAGTTAAAAGTTTGATCAGAAATGGATAGAGAAGATAGATTCTGACCATCGTGTCAAACATGGAAATGGAAATGGTAACCAAAAGGAAGAGAGCTCCAAACTTAGACATGGCCATTTAATCCGATTAATTATCACAGTGGAAGAGAAGGGTTTGAGTAGCACTGCATCAGTGGGACATCTATTTATACAAAACGTGAGTGGTTTAAGATGTCATTAGGCTTACGTACGTGATGCCCTCTCTAGCTTCTAATGGGGGAGACGTCGCCCGCCATCAAATGGTACCCACACCCCACCCCACCCTCAAACAAAATAAAATGAATAACCATAGATAAAATAATATAAAAATTCAAAACATTTTTTTTATCTTTTAAAATATAATGACAAACTATTATTTTTTTTTACTTATTTTTATGTTAAAGTCTAAACGTTTAATATTTATTTTCATTCAAAGCTATTCAGTGGGTTAGACCAATTTTTTTGTGTATTAAGACCAAAAATCTACGAATCCGGTCTTTTTACTCAATTCATTAAGGCTTTGATAGAAGCACATTGATAGAAGAAATCCGGAATCCTAGACTTATAGTCTCTGTTAGTATGTTCTAAAGCTTTTCTCAAATTATGAACAAGATGGAAATAACAGTATGCATTAAAACAGTTTGGATACAAGACAAAAACAATATTAATCATACTCGAATGACAGTCAGAAAGAAATGTGATTTGGCGCTAAAAAATATGAGGTTTCAAACAGCCCGAAAACCACAGCTAACTGTCTGATCCCTAAATGCTCGGGATACCGATTGCAACGGGGAATAGTCCTGCAATACATGACAATCATACTCAGAAGTTGCACTAAAGCATGGTCTTAATCATAGCACAACTAAGATCATATTATTCATGAGAACATGTTGCAACTATGTTTCCTGAGATTTGTGTACATCTCTATACTAGGAGTTATTTGCAAGTCTAACCTGAGAGTTGTTTGCAACTCCTTCTGATAGTTGTTTGGAACTAAGTCCCTGAGATTTGTTTGCAACCCTTACCTAGGTATTACTTGGGCGTTGTTTGTACCAACTATCCTGGGAGTTGTGTATAACTCTTCCCTGAGAGTAATTTTGGAACTAAATTCCTGAGAGTTGTTTGCAGTTATTCCCTGCGTATTACATAGGAATTATTTGCAACTCTATCCCTGGGAGTTGTTTGCAACTCCTTCCTAAGAGTTATTTGGAACTCAATCCCTAAGAGTTGTTTGCAACTCTTATCTAGGTATTATCGGGAGTTCTTTGTACCAACTATCCTTGAGAGTTGTATGTAACTCCTCCCTGCGAGTTATTTTGAACTAAATTCCTGAGAGTTGTATGCAATTATTTCCTGCATATTACGTGGAAATTGTTTGTAACTTTATCCCTGGGAGTTGTTTGCAACTCCTCTATGAGAGTTGTTTGGAACTAAATCCATGAGAATTGTTTGCAAATCTTCCCTTAGTATTACATGTGAGTTGTTTGTAACTACATACTAGGAGTTGTTTACAATTATTGTTGAGAGTTGTTTGGAACTCTATCCCTAATCGTTGTTTGCAACTTATAGCTGAGAGTTGTTTGGATTTTTACACAAACCTAATAATAAATCAAACTATAAAAGAAGTATGGAGCTAAATGTTGTTATCGTCCTTTCTTACAGCATAAAACAATACACCCTTATACTTCCCGTGCAAGTGGATTTCATAAACATACAACATTAGACGGCATGAATAGAAACCTTGAAAACATGAACCGAATGCTATAAAACAACGATTGAAGATGTTTATACCCGATAATTACAATTGGCAGTTTGTAGTAATATCGCGGCTCTTCAACCGTTTGAAGTACCCCCTTAGTAAACCATAAGAACTTAAACTATCTACGAAATCTCCCCTATTCGTCTTCTCCAAAGCATTCCATGACAAATGGTAGGAGATGTCTAGACCGTAATCTTGTCTGACGGAAATTTGTATGGTTTTGGTTCTCAACATATGACATACCCCAAATAGAATCGTGAATTTCCTCAGCAATCAAATCCGATGTCAAATGCATATGCCTCTTATGTTTTGGGGAGAAAACGAGACTACAACTATGTTGCACAACATACCTCTTAATCGTCATTAATCCGGTGTCGGCATCAATTGATGCATAAAGTCTTTATTCGCATCTGGTTGTGAATTTATTTTCACAATAAACAGTGATTTTTTTGTTGTATTGTGCATGTATTTGAAAGAAAAATCATGCTCTAAAGCATATTGGCACAAAGATAACCTGAGAGTTGCAGCCCCTTCTTCGAAAGCTTGAGAAACTCTTGTAATAGCATCAACTCAACTAGTAGTAGCAAGTTGTTTCTTTCTCTGATCAGAATTTCTTAAACCGTTACGACTCTCCCCGCTAGTTAGTTGATTATGAGAGGGTTCTCCTAAACTTATGCTAGGTTTTTTACGATTGTGACCAGAACTCTTAGACCAGTAACCTTTATCAAGGACATGTTGTTCTATGAGAAAACTAACCTGTTTCAAATGTTCCAAATCAAGATATAATTTTAACCCAACAAAATCTTTCTCATTGTTAAAGAAACAATTTTGTTGATCCCCGCAAGAGTACGTAATTAGGTATTTACCTTTGACCAGCTCTTCCCATGTGCTCTTAACGTACTCTTGGATACTTTAAAAGTTTTCAAACTCCATAAAAGGAACGATTGCAGTTTGGTGACCATTTCTAAAAATAAACTCGTGATTTAGACATATCCTACACTGCATTGAACAATTATAAAACAATCACGTGGCAAGTTAGTGATATCAGACTATTTGCACTACTACATATGAACAACTCGTAGGACTGCTACATGAGAGTTTTGTGCAATTCTCAACTTGAGAGCTTATATGTAACTCTTCAAACTAAGAGTTATATGCAATTCTTCAACATGAGAGTTGTATGCAATTCTTCACCTGCGAGTTGTTTTTAACAGTCATAGTCTAAGAGTTGTTTGCAATTTTTCAACAGTTAAAGTCTCAGATTTATATGTAACTCTTCAACCTGCGAGTTGTATGCAATTCTTCAACCTGAGAGTTGTATGCAATTCTTCGACTGGACAGTTTTTGTAAATATACTCAATGAGTGTTTTTTGTAACATTCATTAGTCTGCGAGTTGTTTGCAACTTTATTTAACAACTCGCATCCTCATTCAATACAATTCACATCTTCTACATAAGAAATATCAAACAATTCGCATCTCTGCCGCGAGTTCCTAAACACCTAAAACTCATATTATATATATTGTTTCACGTTCAAATCAACATCGAATACACTAAAACTAGTATATAACTAGTTAAACAATGATTAATGCTTTGCATTAACAAAATAACAAACAACCGCTCGGAAAAAAAAAAGGAAAAATGGGTCAAACGAGCTTTACTAACTCACGAACTAGTAAAATAACACATACCTCAACTCAGATAATCAAGAAACAACCTCTCAGTCAGTAGTTAAACACACTTACCTAACAGAAACACGTAAGATGAAAAAAGTAGAGGTTGCAAAAACACCACGAATTGTTGATCAACTGTTGTGCGTGGAAAGAAGTGTTTAGATGAATTTTATATCAAGATTACATAAAATATCTCACCTTAAACTAGCCGAACTTGAAATCGTGGATTCTTGGTGGTTCGTGGTGGTTGTACGGTTATGTGGTTAGAGCGGCTTCAAAATTTTAAATCTTTAAAAGCTAGAAAAAGGGGAACAAAACACAAAATTAGCCTTAAATTGTTAGGAGAGGGTAGTATGGGTATTAAAAAATATTAGGTATTAAGTGTTAGTATAATAGTTGAAATGAGTATCAAGTGGTAATAAACGAAAATTTGGGTATTCGATGGCACTATAATAGTTGAGTGGGTACTTTAGGTGCAATTTCCCTTATTAATTTTAATTTTTTTTATATAAATATATTAAATCAAAACAATTATACTTGATTTTACAAAATGGTATGGAATATTTATTAATATTCAATAATAAAATAATTTTAGAGAAAAGAATCTGTAAAATCCACTCAACTACCTACTTACCAACTATAACCCAAAACTAGGATAATGTCAATTGGTACCTCCATCTAAGAGTTGGACAAAACATATAAACCCATTTTATCTTTATGAGACCCCATAAACGCACAAAACACACCTTATTGTTTAGAAACCAGAAACAACCCGTTCGACTTCCCTCTTCGCACCAGAAATCCCTAAACTCCTCCACCCAGAATTCTCCCGTTTTTCACCGATTCTCGATCGTCGACCGTCATCTCCTCCCTGAAACAAGTAAGCACAATCCGGTTAGTTTACACCGGCTGATGAAGAAAGCACGAGTTACCGTAACCATGTACGTCTTGACTTTTGAAAATGAGAGTTGTTTGCAACTATGAGGTAGTTGTGTTGTTGTTCCCTTATATGAGTGGTTTGTTATAAACAGTTGCTGATTTATATTTTTACATGAAATATGACCACGAAACCAAGCTTCTTCAGGTCCAGATTGTTGAGCCTTGTGAGACTGCTGAGAGAGAACAATACGACTTCTGCCAAACATCGAAGCTACGAAAAACATACCCTTTCTACACGTTTTTTAAGACGACATTCGACCTCAGGCAGAGAAAGTTAGCGAAGAGAAAGTTTTATGCGAACATTCAGTTGATTATTAATATGTTCTCGGTCGATCAAGATGCCTTCCGTTATAGAGATAACGAATGACGATTTAAAGGCTACATTTTGGAAGTGTTTAGTACATGAAGCGTGTTATGGCTATGTAATCTTTTTTTTGTATAAACTTTTAATCAGTTTATAAAGTTTATGAAGCATTGATATTTTACAAACAAATCTCAGTTCAAAGTTCAAACAACTAGCAGTGGAGTAATATACAAACAATTCGCATTCCTCGATTGTAAAGACTCAGGAGAAGGGCATGTAAACAACTCATATTTCATTGATGGGTAAAGAAATTCGCAATGTCAGCACCAATAGTAACCTAAGAGCTTTTGGAAAAACATATATGAGAGTTGTTTGAAAAATATACCTGAAAGTTGTTGGTGATTCTATAATTAGAGAGTTGTTTGGAAACATATCTCAGACTTGTTTGCAACTATAAATTGAGAGTTGTTTGCATCTATAAGGTAGTTTTTTTTTGTTCCCTTATGGAAGTTGTTTGTTTATTATTTGAGAGTTGTTTGTGACTCTATAATATGAGAGTTGTTTGCAACTATAATCTAAGAGTTGTTTTTTACTCTATAATCTGAGAGTTGTTTGCGTCTATACTCTGAGAGTTGTTTGCAACTCTATACTAGGAGTTGTTTTCAACTCTATTATCCGAGAGTTGTTTCAACTCTATAATTTGAGGGTTGTTTGCAACTCTACTATCAATTTGCAATGTTAGTACCAGTACTAACTTAAGAATTGTTGGAAAAAAATATACCTTAGAGTTGTTTGAAAAACCTTCCTCATAATTTTTTGTGACTCTATAATCTGAGAGTTGTTTGCAACTATAATCTTAGAGTTGTTTGTGACTTTATAAACGGAGAGTTGTTTGCAACTATAATCTAAGAGTTGTTTGTGACTCTATAATCTGAGAGTTGTTTGCAACTCCATTATCTAAGAGTTGTTTGCGACTTTATTCTCGGAGTTGTTTTCAACTCTATTATTTGAGAGTTGTTTCAACTCATTAATATGAGAGTTGTTTGCAACTCTATTATCTGGGAGTTGTTGCAACTCTCAGTTTCTCAAAATAATGTACACAACTCGCATCCTCATTTAATATAATTCGCATTAAATAAGTACATGTAAAACCAAAAATCACTAAAAAAAAGTTACTTTTAATAAATATATGAGTTTATCTAAAAAAAAATGATAGAAAAATATAAAAAAAGCTCTCACGAGGCTTCATAAAAAGCAACACAAACATCATGTAAAATAATATACACAAAAACTCGTGTGGTAAATAATTTTAAAACGTCCGGCGATTGAATTTCGCTTAACAAAAGGTAATTAGAGTATTTAATGTATGACCACCTCCTTCTATACTGCTTTCTAAGTTTTGTTTTTATTCAATCTAAAAAAAATATCAGTCGGCCAAATTTTTGTTTTTATATACATATATTTTTTATTAGTCTACTATTTTTACTTCTCACACAATCACAATTTTATAAAAGTTGTAATAAAATATGATTTTGGATCCATTACATAATATAATGAAAACTATTCGAGTGTGAGCCGGACCACATTTCGATAGGCGGCGCATGGGAAGTTGCTGTAGAATAATATGGTATGATTAATAATTTTGTCTTGTACAAATAACTTCATCAGGTCAATGGAGTTGAATAGTCTTATTTCCTGTCATTTTCTGAATTTTCGTTTCTTGTTTTCTTCTGTATTTTTCGCATATAGTTAAAAGAAACGGTGCTCCCGGAGATAAAATCAGATTTTATCCGCAAGATAATGTACTTGCTAGGCATGAAGCGATAAGATCAAAATTTTTCCACAAGATGATGTATACTTGGTAGCCATGAAGAGGGAGAACAACCTATCCAGCATACAACTAAAAACATTAAGATAGAGATCAAAGTATCACCAAAAAAATATTCATATTCATCAGAGTTAACTTATATCTTATATTATTATTATTATCGAAGTTTTCATCATAAAATTTAATTTAATTTTAGTTGCATTTTATGGTTTTTAGATATTTTTATTGTTTTAAAAAAAACATAGAAAATGTAATTTGATAGGTATTTTATTATAAATGTGTTAGATATAAAAGACAGTAAAATATATGAAAAAATAAGAACTATAATAAATACATGTCATTCTTTGGAACGGAAAGTACATCACGGATAAGAATTACATCATCTGAGACGCCTATATGAGAGTAGTCAGTGTGTTGGGTACATATTGGTTTGGTTTATTTTGGACTGAGGGTAGTTTTGTAAAGTATTTTAGTAAATTTTGGATATTTTGTGTTTAGTGTGAGGAGTAGTGAGATAATTAAATAGTCTGCTTGTATTAAATGTTGATCACCCTCATTAATGAGAGTGGTTGAGATATTTATACTTTTAATTAATAACCCACAGGCTTACCCGGTCAAGTTGTGAAACCAGATCGAGTTTAAGGACCAATTAGATCTTAAGTAGATTAGCAAATAGCTTAGTCAAAAGGTGTCCACATTTGTCCTGTTCGGATTTTATAATGGAGTTATATTGTCCGAATTACCCCTGTCTGGATTAATTGGTAGGCTGTGTCTATAATATCCGAACTCATCACTAGTCCCTTTTTTCTATGCCTTGCAAAGTATCTTTGGAAGGGTTAAAAAATTTACCAAGTCAAAGTCACTATCAATTTCGTCTCATCTGCTTGCATTGTCCGAACTGAGAAGCTTATTTTCAACATCAATCCAGTCCTAATTTCATCAGGACTGTTTTTTCTTTCCAAAATTCTAAGAGTTTTCTCTTGGATCGTGGGACACGTGTCAGTATTTGGTTTGACCTACCAGCCGTTATTTTTCCTAGATCGGCGCACCCACTAGCTCTAGAAAATTACCTAGGCTTTGATTTTTCACACGTTTGTGCAGTCCTTAATCATTGCAAAAAACTCCTTTCAACTTCTCCTTGGTAACTGCTGCGTTTTACTGTTATATATATATATATATACATTTTTACTATTCCATTGTCTTCCACGCTTAAAGCTTTCTTAGAGAGAAATTCATCTTCACTTTCAAATTGTTCTAAAGAGATTATATGTTGATAGACAAAAACAATTTAGTTAAATGTGGTTGGTTGAATTAGTCAGAGCAAGGAAGGTAGAGAGAGAGAGAGAGAGATAGAGAGAGAGAGAGAGAGAGAGAATCGTATCTTTGCCGGTCTCCCCATTTCTCCACGTTAGAAAATCAGTCAGCCAAATTAGGATGCCGATCAAGGGTCATCTTCCTCCAAAAACCCTAGACTCAAACAACTTTTATTTAAGCCAAATCTTTCACCCCTCCCTTCTGGTTCTTCTGTTCAAGAGTCTCAACACCCTGTTTCTAAGGAAAAAACCGTTTCAAGCATAAAAAAACCCTCTCCATTTATAGCTATGGGCTCTGACACAGAAAAGTCATCGGAGAAGATAACCCCCTCGCCGGACGACTCGCCAAACCAAAACCCAGTCCACATCATCACTGTTAAAACCCTCCGGATCGGAGGTAGCTAAAGCAGCTCCGCGGACCAAGCCCTCCGGATCACAACCACTACCAGACACTAAGCCTTTAGAGGAAACAAATGCTTAACCACCCGAACAAATTTCAATGCAGGAAACTGAACAACCTTCTTTAAATGCAACTAACAAACCTTCCACAGTGATAGCGGAGATTATGGAAGACAACATCGAAGAAGCCCACTTTGAGACCGAGGCATCAGGTCAAACAGGAGATGTTGCTTCTGATAAGAGAGGTAAGAGTAAGTTAAAATTTTGTATGACTCATCCACACTCGCTTCCGGAGTGTTTAGAGGGTAAGGTAGGCCCTTGCTTCAAACATGTCAGTGTCAAATACTTACTGGCTTTGCAAAACATCAACTACGTCTACACTCATACTGCTGAGTTGGGCCGTATCCAAACCAAATAGGGGATTACGGAGTCTGTAAGGTAAGGATACCGATTACTCCGGAGACTCATATGGATTGCAAGCTGAATGAGGTGGTAGTGTACTCCGAAATGCCAAACTGGGGAGTCAAGTTCCCTCTAGACCTAGAAATTGTTAAGTACTTTCATGTTGTCAAACTCTGTCCCAACCAGTTAAGCCCCAAATCCTGGTACACACTCCTTTCATGTATCATGGCATCCAGGTTGTCAAAGATCCCTCTTCCGATGGAGCAGTTTGCTGCTTTAGCAAGCTTGTGCAAGAACTATCAGATTCCATTCGACCACCACAACATGGGAAACAAATTTAAGGTTGTAGACGACCTTCTAGAGTCCGAAAAACATTGGAGGACAAAGTTCCTATTTGTTAGTGGAAAATGGGAAAATGGCAGGAAGATTATAGCCAACACCAACCCTAGCTTGGTGACTAGTATGTCGAAAAATACTGGTAATTTTCTCCTTCTCCTACAAGATTTTCTTCTTAAACTATAAGCTTTCTGATTCTAACTAGTTTTTTACTTCTCTTTAGTTATACCGAAGGAGTTCGCCAACCATTTGGAAGAAGGGAAACAAACATGTGCAAATCTCAATGCAAGGGCTTCAGAACGCTTGGGGAATGCCTTGCACAATTACTTTACATTAGGCAATTTTGTGGTGTCTCACAGGTCGGAGAGACCTTTTATGAAAAGAGCTAACCACCCATCATCCTCCTGATGTGATTCTCAAAAGGACAGAAGCCAAACATGCCAAATTGTTCTTACCTTCCAGGGCTAAGGCTCCCAGCAAGATGAAGAACAAGAAGGAGAAAGGCTGCAACAGAGCTGGCTCAAACAGCTATAGAAGGGACTGGTTCGGGGAACCAGAGGGGCATTGATGTGGCTCTGCTCAAAGCTTGGACAAGAAAAAGCAAGGCCATCAGTGATGAGAAAGCTGCCTAGAAGAAGAATATTATATTGGGGGAAGAAATAATACTTCGCCCTTTGGAAATACAACCACCACGAGCCCCTGCCGAGCTTACCCTGCAAGAGATCATCCCAACAGACCTTCAATCCGGAGATATCGCTGGTGGAGGAAATGATGAAGTGTACCTCATTTCCGTTCAAGACATTGGTTTGTACTTTAATAATATTGATAAGGATGATTTTGCAGGTCCTTATCGTCCCTCCAGTTCCTCTAATATGGTGACCTACAATGGGAAATCATTCTCCGTATCCGTAGAACAAAATGTCTTTAGCCACGCCCTCCTCAGTTATATCCGGCATGTACTTGATCTAGAGAGGCATGTAAATAGTCAGACCAACCTTATCAACTCCCTCACTTCTGAAAAACAATCTATGTCAAGAAGTATCCTAAGCGCCCACAAATTATAGAGGCACTGAAGAAGGAGAATGAGGATTTGGCAACTAAGCTAGCCGCATCGGAAGCAGCCAAAATTGAGCTCCAAAATAAGTACTCTGACTTAGAAAGTTCTTCCTCACAAAACCCTACAATGTGAAAGGAGGATTTGAAGACGAAGGATGGTATCATTCAAAGCCTAACCAACGAAAGGACTAAGTTAGAAATCACCGTTTCAGAGATGACCAAGGAAAAGGAGGTCTTGAAGAGTCATCAAGAGCAGGCTATCAAGGCAGGTATTGGGGAGTATGCCAATGGAGTAATAGACTCCTTAGAGAAAAAAGATGATGAGATTAAGTCTGACATGGTAATGTTGTTCCATGAGACCTTCCCTAAGAGAACCCTTGTGGAAGTATGTAGAGTATGAGGACATCATCTTCCACACTCTAGTAGATGGTGACAAGTGCAACTACTCCATTGGAATAGATTCCACAACCGATGATTAAGAAGGAACAAGTGAGAGTTCAAGTGCCGAACTCAAAATTCCTAAAAAGGTGATGATAGTGGTGAAGGAACGTCCGAAGGGAACAAGCCCTAAGGTTTTACCATGTATTATTTTTTTGTCTTTGTGAACAATCAAAGTCCTTGGATGGCAAAGCCACATTTTGTATTACTATTCGGTTGAAGTCCGAATAAGCCCTTTGAACACGCAAAGTCCTTGGATGGCCAAGAAATGTTTTGTATTAGTGTTCGGTTTAAGTCCGAACATGTTTAAGTTATCAAACTTTCTTTTTGTTTAATAGCTTTCCTTAAAAAAATTCATGGCTAACGTTTAAGTAGCCCTTATCATTTCAGAAATATTGAATTGAGAGTGTTTAATATCTCCAATGACATGTATTTAATAGTCATAACCAACCACCAAGTTTTTTGATCCACCAAATATCCAAGATATTGAACAAGTGATTTATTCGTAAATTGAATTGTAGTAAAATCACTCCGAAATTTTTAAGAAAACATTATATAGTATTGAAAAAAGACCGGACACCACATTAAAACCTCCCCGCACCACCAGGATATGAAAGAGTATGCCCCCTAATATATACATTGATATTTAACAAGTAAATATTTACTAAAAAACTTTACTCTAAATATAACCTAACATGTTCAATATTTCTTAGGCCCTTCAAAACTCTCCCTTTTTTGTCTTGAAGTCTATGTGTCCCAGGTTTGAGCTTTTCACAAACCTCATAGGAGCCTTCCCAGTTCGGAGACAACTTACCGAAGTGCTTCTCATTGGTATGTAAAAAAACTTTTCTTAACACCTTGTCTCCAGGTTGAAAATATCTTCTTTTGACCTTGGAGGAAAATTTGCTCCTCATCAAACCTTGGTAGTGAGTTGTTCTTAAATGTGCTTTAACCCTTCTTTCTTCTATTAAGTCCAACTGATTCCTAATTGCTATTTCATTAGCTTGTTTGTAATAGTTGTGGACTCTCGACGATTGTAAGGTAGCTTATATGGGGGTAATTACATCCATCCCATACACCAAGACAAAATGAGACTCTTGTGTAGCAGCCTAATAAGTAGTTCGGTAGGCCCACGACACTTATTGTAAATAGCTTGTCCACTTCCCCGCAACACCTTCTAAATTCTTTTTTAATCCAGACAAAATGGTCTTGTTGGAAACATCAACCTCGACATTTTCTTGTGGATGGAAAGGAGAAGAAAAGCAATGCTGAATACATCTAGAAGCACACAAATTCTCTATATCTTTGTTATCAAACTGTGGCCCATTGTCTGTAGTAATCTTTTGAGGGACCCCAAATCTGCAACATATATCGGATATGATAAATTTAATGAAAGCTTTCGGAGTGGTCCCTGCCAAGGGAGCTGCCTCTATCCATTATGAGAAGTAATCAATAACAACTATAATAGTTATACACCACTCGGATGCCATAGGTAGAGGTCCAACTAAGTCCATCCTCCATCTCGCAAAAGGTATTGGCTCAGAAATAGACTCCATGCTGGCATATGAATTTCATTCCCATACCTTTGACATGGATCACATTTCTTGACCATTTATTTCGCATCTGCGATTATGGATGGCCTATAGTATCCAGCTAATATGACTCATCGGGTTAGTGTCCTGTACCCACAATGTACTGAGCCCTCCCCATCATTCGTTAGGAATTCTGAAATTTATGTTCTCCAATTATATGAATCAATAACTTATACTTTGAATATTTCATTTAATAACGCCTTAAGTCTCTTATTAGTTTGTGGATATTCTTGCCAAGAGACCCAACGTCTGGTTTAGAGAAAGCTATTGAGGACGATGAGTCTACCAATGAACTGTATGCCCTTTGGACTTGTTCGTAATAGATGATTTCATAAATTTTCCATGATCCTTTAAGATTGTAAGGCATCTCACTAAATGTTCCATGTGTGCTTAGCTTGGCCGAGGGCATGGTTTACCGAAATTCTAGGCCTCGTGTATCGTTTCTCTAGTAGAAGATACTAATTAGATGCATGATCCATATTCCCAAGCACTAAACCCCATCAATTCGTGTCTTTCAACATGAAATTTGATTAAGAAATCAGTTAAAAATTAAGCTTTCAAAGTAGTCTATGGTGTTAATGTTTTATCAAAGTATACCAATCTCACTTACCATTGTGTTAAAATTCCCAAAAATATAAAGCTTTTGAAGAATATTTCAAAGTGGAAAATAAGTCTGAACCATAATGAAATGGACTTGACTACAAGGTCTCATATTTCTCCCAAAGAAAATCAAAGGAACTTCTAACTTCTAAATTTGTAAAGATCTAGTCTAAGATTCTAAGCTTTTGCTTACATAGTACAATAGATTTAGAAAATTATGGGTTTTTCTTCTTAAAACAACACTCACAACATAGTTTGGGGAAAGCTAGGTAAATAAATAACTTATCCTTTTAGATTGGCTTAAACAAAGGGAAATGACACCCTAAGTACCTATTGGCCAAACATATTAGTATCTAGTACCCAAAAATTGGTTAATGCTCACTTAATACACATCTCAATCAACCAATTCCCTTTCAAGACCTATTTTTTTTAATACCATAACTACCATTAACCTAGTATATAAACCTTATTTTGAGAATTAATGGGTATTTTCACCCAATCATCCATTTTGAATTTAAATTTTTAAATAGCCTTCACTCTCTCTTAACCTTCCCAAACCCTACCTCTCTCTCTATATTTAAACGTATATTTCATCCCAGTCCCATTGTCCGTTTGCTATACTTTCTCCTCCCAAAACTCGTAGGTCTGGTTCTTGTTCATCTAGATTCATTCTCTCGCTGGTAATTGTTTGTTCGATTGCAAGGTTTGATGTTTATTTCAGATTAGCTAGCAATTATCTTGTTGCTGGATTTTATGAGTAATCGATTTGTATATCTTCTTAGTCTGTCGTTGTTACAGTGTCTGATTTTTTGTGGTTTTGGTTTATCGATTTGGTTATTTCAATGATAATCTATGTTGGAATCGAAGAGATTAATTCTAGTACCCATTAGGATTATGATTAACAGAAAATGATATGATAGATCTTTGTTTGTTGTCGTTTGGTGCAAAGCTAGTTCAGATGAATTTATGGTAGAAAAATCGAAGCTGATTTGTTAATTTTTTTTATTGTATTCAAGTTGTTTGTTGTTAAAGCAAGAACAAACTGATTTAGAGAGATAGATCGGTAAATTTTTCTTGGCAGATGAGCGTGGTTGGATTCGATTTTGGCAAAGAGACCGGAGTTGTGGCCGTGACAAGACAAAAAGGGATTGATGTCGTGCTTAATGATGATTCCAAACATGAGACCCCAACCATTGTGTGTTTTGGTGACAAACAACGATTTATTGGGATTGCAGGAGCTGCTACGACAATGATGAATCCCAAAAATTCAGTTTCTCATATCAAAAGGATGTTAAGGGTTTTCTCAAGAGAGATGAGTTTGAACAAATTAGCGTCCTGATTCTAGAACGCGTGATGAAGCCTTTGGAGAAGCCTCTTTCTGATGTTGGTCTTACTGTTGAGAATGTACCTACTGTTGAGGTTGTTGGTTCTGGTTCTCACAATTTTCGGCTTGTATTTAGACATTGCTAGAAATGGTATAATGAGATTGCTAGATATATTTTATTGGATTTCCAGATACACTTAGAAGACGTTGCTAGACACTAATACAACATTGTTACATATATTAATACCACATTGCTAGACACACTAATGTGTCTAGTATAACATTGCTAGACACACAAATACAACATTGCTAGACACACTAGTATAACATTGCTAGACACAGAAATACAACATTGCTAGATTTGGGAATTGTTACTGCGATTGTAATTCAAATATCACATTGCTAGATACATTGATATGAGTTTGGTAGATACACTAATCTCACTTCTTACATTACGATTGTGTTTAATAAATGCCTTTACAACTGTTTCCTGGAACTACCAACTCTCTAATCCTTAATGATGCTGTAAATAAATGCGTTGCTACTGTAAACATCCATTGAACACAAAAAAACTAACAACATAATTATAAAATAGATTAAAACATTAGATATTGGCTTTACAACTTCCAATTACGAGAAAAGTACAAATAAAATAGAATATCTCAGAGGGTTGGTCTATTTTTGCCAATAAAACAAAAAAAACATACTAAATCAAAAAATATAATGCATAAACTCCAATAACATTAGTCTGAATACTAATTACATGACATTGCTAGATACAAGTTATATAACATTGTTATAACGAGTTAAATGACATTGATAGATACAAGTATATGACATTTCTAGATACTAGATATATGACATGGCTCGATACTAGTTATATGACATTGCTTGATACTTTATTACCGCATTGCTTGATGTTCAATTATGACATTGCTAGATACGTAGTAATCGTCAAATTGTTGGATACACCAGGAATGGCATGATCTTGCTTATTAAATTAATAATACATATTAGTATATGGAAATGACATCCTATGTACCTAATTACCAAGCATATTAGCATTTGGTACCCTGATGACATTGTTAGATACAAGCTATATGGCATTTAAATATACAAGTTATATGATATTGCTAGATACACGTTATGACATTGCTATACACGACGTTATGACATTGCTAGATACGAGTTATCTGATATTGCTACATACTTTATTACTGTGTTGCTATATACGAGTTATATGACATTGTTATATACGAGTTATATGACATTGCTATATACGACGTTATGCCATTGTTAGATATGAGTTACATGACAATGCTAGACACGTTCTTATGATATTGCTAGATATTTAATTATGACATTGCTATATACGAGTTATATGACATTGCTTTATACGAGTTCTATGACATTTCTAGATACGACGTTATGACATTGCTAGATACGAGTTATATAGCATTGCTAGACACGCTCTTACGACATTGCTAGATATTTAATTATGACATTGTTATATATATAAAAAATACATTGCTAGATACACGTAGTGGGACATTGTTAAATGCTTTGACAATGAAAATAATGAATTATTGTCCCAACACTAACGTCTAAAAAAGATTCGTACAAACAACATTCAATTTATAATGAATTACACAATTATACGGTGGTCCCAAATAATTTATTTCAAATTCAAATATAACTACCATCGTCTGTTTCTGTGTGAATCACTGAGGAAATGCTTAAATATTTCGGCTCTCCTTTTAGCTGGTATATCCTCGTTTCTTACATCGAACGATGTTTTGCGAAACGTATAGAAATGAGTGTCCAGAGCAACTTCTATGCGTTATGTTGTTATTATATTTTGTCTTAAAAGGTTGATTATACTGACTAAGCCCAACGAGTCATATTTGCCGGCACATATCATAATTTCTAGTCACTTTAATAATATTCTTTATATCGCGGTCATAACCTACATCCCAATCACCCGAACAAAACAGAAAAAACTTGCTATATTTCTAGACATTTCAAACCAAGTAGTCATTGGGTTTCACTAACAAAACTAAAGAATCAACTAACTTACACATATTTGTAGATATATGAAGAGACGTTGCTACACATTGCTAGACATATTGCAGACATTGCTAGACATATTTCAGACATTGCTAGACATATTTAAGACAGTTATAGACATTTACATACATGGCTAGACACATTGCTAAAATTGCTAGACATATATGCAGACATTGCTAGACGTATTGCATGTTAGTGTACACATATTCTAAACATTGCTAGCCATTGCCACAATTTTTGCCGACACTCTTAGACATGAACAACATAACAGAAGAAAAACATCGCAGTAGCAACCTATATCGCAGTAGTAACCTATATCGCAATCACCCCAACATAACATAAAATACTTTCCATAATCCTAGACATTAACCAAACAAAAACATCAACTAACTTACACACATTTCTAGACATATTGCAGATTCAGTGCAGACATTGCTAAACATATTGCATGTTAGTGTAGACATATTATGGACATTTCTAGACATTGCAACACATATTGCATACATTGCTAAAAATGTACAACATTGAATGCATTGGTGTACATATTCTGCCAATACTTGCTGAACTGTAGACATTGCTAGATACGGCCAACATATTACGGCGAGGATATGATTCATGTAAAACCATCAACTAACCACATTCTACTCTGTCGAACTGCTCCGATATCAACATCAACAGTAACATAACACCTACAGTCTCACACAAACATCTTCAATCGTTAACTAACATAGGAAATTTCAGAAAAAAAAACAAAGATATCTCACATATATACAACCTGAACTATATACAACTGACGAAATTAAAAAAACATGTAAAAAAAACAAGATACTTATATACTGCAACAACAATTCAAAACAAATACTCATATTATGACATTTCTAGATAGACTACGATGACATTTTCTAGATACATGTAAAAAAATAACATCATACTAGCATACTCCAACAACAATTCAAAACAGATAATCTTATTCTGACATTGCTAGATAGACTGCAATGACATTACTACATACATGTAAAACAATAACAACATACGAATATGTTGCAACAACAATTCAAAACAAATACAAATTTTAAGAATTCGTTCACCTTTATCATTGCATTAGACACTGATTTGTCGTTCGTCGGCCCGCTCCTCATTGTGCGGGGACTCAAAAAATACTTCTGCATTAACATCAAATCATTCTCAATATAACGCTTATATCGCAATAGTAACACATATCGCAATCATCCCAATATAACACAAAAAACTTTCCACAATCCTAGACATTACCAACGAAACAATCCACGGGTTTCACAAACCAAACAAAAACATCAACTAACTTTATACATATTGCTAGACATATGGAATATTCAGTGCATACATTGCTAGACATGTATCATGATAGTGTAGACATAACACTGACATTGCTACACATTGCAACACAGATTGTATACATTGCTAGATATGTACAACATTTCATGCATATGCTGCCAATACTTGCTGAAACAAATACATTGCGAGATAGGGCAACAATTTTACGGCAAGGTTAAGATTCAAGTCAAACAATCAACTAACAAATGTGTGCTCCATCGGTATTCTCCGATATCAACATCGACAGTAGCATAACACCTACAATCTCATGCAAACATGTTCAACCCTTAACTAACACACGAAATTTCAGGAAAAAAACAACGATAATTCAACAACATACATCAGAACAGCCGAAATCAAGAAAAAACATTGTCGGAGAACTGTCTACTGACCATTACAATACTTCAAAACAGAAATAACACTCGACAGACTAGTCGAGGATGTTACAGTGTCTCGTCTGGTAAAAAAAATCATCGGGACAAGAAAACTAACCTTTAACAGTTTAATGCCGCCCGGAACTATATCAGAATGTGATATCGTCGTCGGTAACGTTCGCTTCTAACCGTTGATCGGAGTCGGAAGTGATATCGTCGATTGAGAACTGCAGAAATTAAGAAAAAATGTCACTGGAGAACTTGGTACTGTCCATTACAGTACTTCGAAACAGAAATAACAGTGACATTTCTAGTCTACGACGTTATAGTGCCTCATCCGGTAAAAAAAACCACAGGGACAATAAAACTAACCTCTAACATCAACTAACTTTATACACATTGCTAGACATATTGCAGATTCACTACTACATTGCTAGACGTGTTGTATGTTACTGTAAACACACTACTGACATTGCTAGACATGGAAACACAACATACATTGCTAGATATGTATAACATTTCATGCATATGATGCAAATAATTGTTGAAACACATACATTGCTAGATAGGGCTACAAATTCACGCCAAGGTTGTGATTCTTGCCAAAAACACAACTAACCACCGTCTCCTCCATCGGCATTCTCGGATATCAATATCGACCCTAACATAAATATACAGTCTCACCAAAGCATCTTCAACTCTTAACTAACACACGAAATTTTAAAGAAAACCAACTATATCTCAACAGTAACAAAAAAACATCAATATAAAACTTCAGAAATTAATAAAAGACATCGCCGGAGAACTTGGTACTATCCATTACAATCGTTCGAAACAGAAATAACACTCGACAGACTACTCTAGGACGTTACAGTGCCTCGTCCTGCCAAAAAAGAAAACCACCGGGACAACGAAACTAACTTCTAGGAGTAAATTTTTGCCGGGAACTATATCGGAATGTCTATCGTCGCCGTTAACGTCCGGTTCTAACCGTTGATCAAAGTTTAGAAGTGATATCGTCGACGCAAACTTTGGTTCACGGTTGGGTTGAAGTTTGTTTTTAGGTTCACTCTCGGTATTCGTGTTTCTCTCTTCTCAAAATTAGAAAAGTGAAAATGGAGGGAATTGGAACCCAAAAGTCAAGATTAGAAAGTGAAAAAAGTGAATCCTAACCAAATTGCCCTCTTTTATACCCTATAGGGTATTTTAGTCCAAACTATTATTTTAGGTATTTTATGAAACTAGTGTAATAGTGGGTACCATTTTGGTATTACAAACTTGAGTAGGTATTTATGGGGTACTTTTCTCTTAAACAAAATCTACATAAATAAAAATTCTCTTTTATCTTATTAAATTTTTTATCACATTCTTTTGTTTAATGAAAACTCTTAGACTTTCTTAAAACTTCGAGAAAATAGGAATATTTATCTGATTATCGTGAAATAATCCTATTAAGCAATGTCAATATTCTAGTCAAGATTTTTATTTCTTTGATAGAATGTGTTAGTTGCATCAAAGACTAGGCATTTTCTTGCCCATATTTTTCCCACTTTCACTAACAAAATAGCCAAGGAACTTTCCAGACCATAACTCAACGGTGTATTTCTCTATAATAAGCTTAAGGTTGATGGCTTCAAAGTTTTTGAAAGTCTCGTTCGGGTCGACAATATGCCTGGATTCCTTATAACTATTAACAAGCATGTCATCAATATATACTTCAATATTTTTTTCCTATTTGATTAGCAAACACATTGTTAACCAAAAAGTCATAACTTTATAACAACGTAAACCTATGTGAGATAAAAAGTAGTCATCTTTTAATCTATTAAGTGCATTTGAATCTGATAAACATACATTGATTGATTACCTCTTCAAATTGGAAATGGGTTCTTAGGACAAAATATATTAAATTTTTTGAAAAGAACGAACATTCTTAATTTGATTCGGTTTTGTTCTCTATAAAGATATTGAGATTTCCTAATGTGACCTACACGAGATAGTCAATTTACTTCAACAATTATTGCTTCGGATTTCTCAAATTAAATAGCATGCATCGCTATGTCATGGGACTAACATTAGAATTGAATTATTCTAATGAACACCATTGCGTCCCTTGTGGATGAAGCAAAAATATTTAAGTTATTAGATAAAAAATAAACCAATTCATTATGAAGATCACTCGTGAGAAAAGTTCTTATCTTTAAAGTTTTTTTAGGCTTCGACATCCTCACGAAAAATGACCAAACTGGGAAAAATATTTAAGTTATTAGATAAAAAATAAATCAATTCATTATGAAGATCACTCGTGAGAAAAGTTCTTATCTTTAAAGTCTTTTTTAGGCTTCGACATCCTCACGAAAAATGACCAAACTGGGGGCCTCTCTAAAATTCTGGACAACCTCGAACTCTGTTTGAGATATATATAATTGTTATTTTTTAATATCATGGATAATGCATAATACGCCAAGCTATTACTTTATTATTTCTGATTATCTATACCATGTACCCTACCACATCCGTAGAAAATAATTTAATTTGAAGTAATAACACGTATTATGTCTCGTGTCGCAGTGGCGATCATAGATGTGGCCCAAACAATTATCAATACAATATTTAGGGGGGAGTCAACTTTACTTTGGGTTTAATGACATTCATTGAACTACTTGTATCTATTAAGCTTCTCCGATTCTTCATCCCTTTAATTGTAACACTTATTAAGGTAGCATATACATTAAGGGCAGCACCCCCCTTAGATCATCATCATAAGTTATTATAATTTGATATTTTCTGATTCTTCATCCTTTTAATTGTAACACTTATTATTAAGATAGGATATTCATCAAGGCCAGCAACCCTCTTAGATCATCATCATAAGATATTATAAGTCATACATCCTCCGTCCCAAAATATTTGTCGTTCTAGGAAATATTTTTTGTTCTATGTCGTTCTCGTTTATCGATGCAAATTTAAATATTATCTATAATCAACTACCAATTAAATTTTTCTCTTTCCTACTTTTTATGAAAAAAAACAATCATTACGTTCTTTAACATCTGTGCATAACCTTAAAACGATAAATATTTTTAGACGAAGGAGTATAAAGCTTTATCAAAATAACAAGGCGTTCTCCCTTGACACGATGCCTCTAACTTTCTGCATGTCTCGTTGTAGAAGAGTTTAGCTATCTTTGACATAAAGTCACCCCCGAATTTAGTTAGGAATCCAAAAGTCAAACTCATATCTTTGTCAGAAATTGTTCCTAGGATATAACAGTTTTGATCGGGGTCAAAATATTGAATAGATTTATCAGCAATTTATATGTCAGATCCATTATCTTCATTCTATTTTCATACTTATGGATTTCCATTAGAACGTCTGATCCCCAAGCCTTGACAGATGTTGGTTCATTCCTCGACTTCCTTTTGGACAAGCCCATGACTATATGGCCTTTTGGATAAACGAAAACGGACTTTATTGGTGGCCCAGATATCAGAATTAGGCAATGCGACCACTCAAATTGGACGCGTCGAGAGGCCCAACAATTTTCAAAAGCATCACTATATGATGAAGTCCAGACCCTAAATTTAATCGTGTAAACCCTTGTTTTGCTGTTTTAGTAAATTTTATGCATTTTCCTATTTTTGTTGGATTTTATTAAAATACTTAACCAGCTCCAATCGCTTTGAAATTGGGCTGAGCTTTATTTTATTGCACAAGGAAAAAGCTGTAATTTTGGGCTAGGGTTTGGAGCACTTTTATAAAAGGCTCTCAAACCCTAGTTTTGCCTCTAACTTTTTTTAATAGAATTTGATTTTCTTTAAAGTCTCTTTTACTCTGACCTAGAGTCAGAGCTATCCATCTTCAATTGTTCGTCTTCTTTCTCTGGCTTTTTAGCCACCTGTTCCATCTCGTAGCTTGATGCTACCATATTGGTATCAGATTCAGAGTTCCTACGCGTGGGTAACGACGGTATGCCGCCAAAGCGATCTTTTCGGGGGAAGTCCACTCTTCCGATCACCGAATCGGTTGACTGTGATGAATTCGGTCAATTCCAATCCCAGTTTGGTGAACAGATGCACTCGTTGGGAAATCAGTTGAGAGACATATAAGAAGCACTACACAGGGTGTTAAACAACCAAACCAACGGCTTTCGAGCTCCAGGTTCAAGCAACCAGCCATCGGGATTTGAGAGAGAGATCGACCGCGAGTAGAATCCGTTTGCTCCTCGGCGAGAACAAGTTAGGGGTCAATACTCACCACAAGACTGCAGTGACCAAGTCTTTGAGCAGCCGCCACCGAGAGATTCTAATCTGAACACCAACAACCGGTGGGAATCTAGATTAAGACTGGAGATCCCAGAGTTCCAAGGGGGTCTCGAACCGAAGGAGTTTTTAGATTGGATCACCTCAGTTGAAGAAGTCCTTGATTTCAAAGAGGTTCCTGATGCACATCGGGTACAATTGGCTGCAACTAACTTCCGAGGCCGAGCTGCATCCTGGTGGCAACAGCTCAAGAAGACCAGGTCAAGGCACGGTAAGCCAAAAATAACAACTTGGGCTAAGTTTGTGAAGCACTCGAGGGATGCGTTTTTGCCTTACAACTATGCCCGCATCATGTATCAGTAGTTCCAAAACCTTAAACAAGGGTCAAGGACTGTTGACGAGTACACTAACGATTTTTTTCAAGATACAAACCCGTGTCGATATTGTTGATTCAGCAGATCAGCTAGTATCTCGCTATATAGGGGGGATGCGACAACAGTTTCAGGACCAGCTGAACATGTTCGACCCCGTGAATGTGTCTGAAGCACATCAGCGCGCACTGCATTTGGAGAAATCCCTTTCACGAAGGCCTTCTGGAGGAGATACTGCCAGAACAACTCCATCGGCATTCCCAAAAAGGACGGTTCCAAGCCCTGACCCAGGAGTACCAACAGTTTATCTTATGCGTACATGTGCTAATTTTCAGGTCCCTAGTCGCATAATTACTTCCTCAGAGGTTCGGTGCTACCATTTTCATT
The DNA here is from genome assembly GCA_036936605.1 of Limnanthes douglasii subsp. nivea. Classification (NCBI taxonomy): domain Eukaryota; kingdom Viridiplantae; phylum Streptophyta; class Magnoliopsida; order Brassicales; family Limnanthaceae; genus Limnanthes; species Limnanthes douglasii. The sequence goes on from JAUPFV010000002.1 coordinate 38,969,457, forward strand.
ACTAGGGTACGTTGCTTTACAGTGTCTAAAATTACGAGAACAACCATAACAATCGAGGGGTCTGTTCGCTGACACTGCTGATTTTTACCTGGAGGGTGACCCACGGTTTGATGAAGAGCCAGAGGATTTTGTTGATGAGGTTCCAGATGACTAGGTTACAGAAGGAGATATTGGTCAGGCATGGGTTTGAAGTCGTATCTATCTAACGCCGAAAGCCAAAAGTGATGGGGATGATTGGTTACGGAACAATATTTCCAATCGACTTGTACTATTGGGGGAAAGGTATGCAAATTCGTTATTGATTCAGGGAGCTGCGAAAATGTTATCTCTGAAGAAGTTATCTAGAAATTGGCCCTGAAAACAGAAGACCACCCAAACCCCTATAAGCTTGCCTAGTTAAAGAAAGGCAGTGAGGTAAATATCTCTAGAAGATGTCTGGTATCTTTCTCTGTTGGTAACTATAGGGATAGAGGATGGTGCGATATCATTGGGATGGATGCATGTCACTTGTTGCTAGGCCGACACTGACAATATGATAGAAGTGTCACATATGATGGTAGGAGGAACCGCTACAGTTTTATATGGAATAATGTCAGGTTCATATTAACACCAACTAAAGAGGTTTCCCCAAAACCCGCCCTTGCAGTATCAAAGGAGTCGGGTAAGAACTTTCTAGCTCGAAAGGCGTTTATAGAACATGCTCATGAAATAGGGATTGTCTATCTTTTGGTGGTTAAAGAATTTAGTACTGATCCATTTGCTGGTAAACCTGAGCGAGTTCGGCCGATATTAGCAGAATTTTCTGTTGTCTTTCCCGATACATTACCTACAAGTCTTCCTCCATTAAGAGATATCCAGCACCAGATTGACCTTGTACCGGGTGCTAACCTACCAAACCGACCCCATTATCGGATGAGCCCAAAAGAGCATGAAGAACTCCGCAGACGGGTGGAAGAACTGTTGACGAAAGCCCACATCCGGGAGAGTCTTAGTCCTTGTGCGGTTCCTGTAATGTTAACACCAAAGAAGGATGGCTTAATGAGAATGTGTGTGGATAGCCGGGCTATCAACAAAATTACAGTCAGGTATCGGTTTCCTATTCCTCGCCTTGATGATTTACTAGATCAATTGAATGGTTCTACTATGTTTACGAAGCTGGATTTGAAGAGCGGATATCACCAGATTCGTATCCGTATGGGGGATGAGTGGAAAACAGCCTTCAAGACCCGAGAAAGTCTGCTTGAATGGATGGTAATTACATTCGGTATTTCTAATGCTCCTAGCACGTTCATGCGGGTTATGAACCAGGTATTTCGCCCGTTGATCGGAAAATTTCTTGTTGTGTACTTTGATGATATTCTTATTTACAGTATCACGGAAGAGCTGCATCTCCAGCACTTACGCGAGGTGTTGGTTGTTTTAAGGCGAGAAGAGTTTTATGGAGGACTCGATAAGTGTTGTTTTATCACAGAGTCGGTCATCTTCTTGGGGTATGTCGTGTCAAAGGACGGGCTGTCAGTGGATCAGTCCAAAGTGGCAGCCGTGCGAGACTGGCCTATAGCTACTTCCATCACTGAAGTCCGCTCTTTTCACGGATTGGTCTCCTTTTACAAACGGTTCATACATAACTTCAGCACTGTTATGACTCCTATTATAGAGTGTATGAAGGGCAAGATATTATGCTGGACCCCTGAAGAAGCTAAGGTGTTTGAGGAAATCAAGCTAAGACTGACCACCGATTCTGGTTTTACCTAACTTCTCTATAGGATTTGAACTGCATTGCGATGCGTCCGGATTCGGCACTGGCGCTGTACTCAGCCAACGAGGCCGCCTTGTAGCATACTTCAGCGAAAAGTTAAGTGGAGCTAAACTTAACTACATCACCTATGACAAGGAGTTCTATGTAGTCGTACGAGCTTTGAAGCATTGGAATTCCTACTTGGCATACAATGACTTTGTTATGTACACCGATCATGATGCCTTAAAGCATCTGCAGAGTCAGGAGAAACTCTCTTCCCGCCATGCACGTTGGGTAACATTTACTCAACAATTTACATTTTCCATTAAGCATACTTCACGGACAGTTAACCGCGTAGCTGACGCATTGAGCCGACGCAGCATGATGATTCGTATGGAAGGAGAAGTTGTGGGATTCGAGATGATGAAGGATCTACTGGCTATCGATCCATATTTTGGTTCTATTATAGAGGATGTCAGGGCGGGTTTGCGAACAGATTGTGCAGTGAGCAACGGTTACCTCTTCAAAGGTAATTTACTTTGTGTTCCTGAGGGCAGTTTGAGATTACAGATTGTACAGGAGAGACACAACGAGGGGCATGGGGGTAGAGATCAAACCCTTCACTCTGTCTCCAGTCAGTTTTTCTGGCCGTATTTGAGGCGAGATGTTATCCGTTTTGTAACTGGTTGTCGGGTTTGTCAGCTGGCAAAAGGTACATCCTCCAACGCAGGTCTGTACCTACCACTCCCAATACCGGAAGGACCGTGGCGAAGCGTTAGCATGGATTTCATCTCTGGGCTGCCAAGAGCACAGAGAGGTAACGATTCTATTCTTGTAGTGGTTGACAGGTTTTCTAAAATGGCCCACTTCATTGCCTGCAAGAAAACCAGAGATGCTGTGAATGTTGCTAATTTTACTTTCGTGAGGTCTACCTCTTACATGGTCTATCGTTGAATATCGTGTCTGATCGCGATGCGCGGTTTGTGGGGTATTTTTGGAGGAGTCTGTGGCGCCTCACAAACACGAAGCTGAGTTTTAACAGCGCGTATCACCCGCCGACAGACGACCAAACCGAGGTAACTAATCGAACGTTAGGCAACATGTTACGTACAGAAGTCTCTCGGAACTTGAAAACATGAGATTCCTGCCTTTATCACGTTGAGTTCGCCTACAACGGGCACCACAAGCGCAGTACTAGGTATAGTCCCTTCATGGTAGTCTATGGTTATAACCCACGGGGTCCTATGGACTTAGCTTTCCCAACGCTTGATAAGGTTCCAACTAAGGTCGAGAACGCCATTGCTGATCTATGGGAGATCCATGAGAACATCCGTAAACACCTAGAGAAAACAACACAGAAGTACAAGATTGTCGCAGATAATAAGTGCCGCCTGGTTGAGTTTGCAGTGGGGGACTTTGTATAGGCTGTTTTGACCAGGGATCGCTATCCTGCACACGAGTACAACAAGTTGGCTGCTAGGAAGGTGGGTCTGTTTGAAATTATTGAAAATATTAATCCCAATGTCTACAGGTTGAAACTACCTAGCCACATGAAGACCCATAATGTTTTCAACGTGAAGCACGTGGTGCCATTTACCGTTGCTGCTGAGGATGATGACGTTGAGAATTAGTGGACAAATTCTTCAGAAGAAGGAGAGGATGATGTAGTTGCACAAGCCCATGACTATATGTCCCTTTTGGAAAAATAAAAACCGGCTTTATTTGGGGCCCAGATATCAGAATTAGGCGATGCGACCACTCAAATCGAACGCGTCGAGAAGCCTAATGATTTTCAAAAGCATCACAAAGTGATGAAGTCCAGGCCCTAAATTTAATCGTTTAATCCCTCGTTTTGCTGTTTTAGTAAGTTTTCTACATTTTCCTATTTTTGTTGGATTTTATTAAAATACTTAACCATCTCCAATCGCTTTGAAATTAGGCTGGGCTTTATTTTGTTGCACAAAGAAAAAGCTGTAATTTTGGGCTAGGGTTTCGAGCACTTTTATAAAAGGCTTTCAAACCTTAGTTTTGCCTCGGACTTTTTTTAATATAATTTGATTTTCTTTGAAGTCTCTTTTACTCTGACCTAGACTTAGAGCTATCGATCTTCTATTGTTCGTCTTCTTTCTCTGACTTTTTAGCCACCTATTCCATCTCGTAATTTGACGCTACCAGATCGGGGTCAATATATTGAATAGATTTATCAGCAATTTATATGTCAGATCCATTATCTTCATTCTATTTTCATACTTATGGATTTCCATTAGAACGCCTGATCCCCAAGTCGTGACAAATTTTGGTTCATTCCTCGATTTCCTTTTGATAGTGTTACTGCGGTCTTTAACAAACTATGTCTTGTTAAAACCTAGGTCGTGTATGGGCCACAGAAGGTAGATATGATGGGTAATAACATTATTTTTATTGTGGCACCGACGGTGCTGGGAATATCGCGTACTTGACAAGAATTGCGGCAAGTATTTTTTAATTATGTCAAAGGTTTCGGTTCGTTATTAGCCTCAATCACATTGTGTGATATATTTTTATATTAGATTCTAAATGCACCAAAATTGGTCCAAAGAACAATGCATTTTTCATTGTTATAAGTGATACGGAAGTAGGAATTTGAGGACTAAAATATGAATTATGTAAGTTTAAGAGAATAATTTGTAACTATGTAATATTATTAAGGACTAAAGGTAATTTACCCTCTTTTGTAACAGATTTTAGTTTAAAGTTAAGTCTTGACCCCTCTATGTAAAGGCCAAGCTAACCTAATAAAGGGGTTGAACATATTTCTATTTTACTCAATTGTACTTAGATTTTCTCTCTCAAAAAACTCTTTCTCTCTTTCTCTCTCTAGAATTAACATATAACATCTTCCTACGTTAGCGTTCTTAATATTTGAACTCACCAAATTGGCGACTCCACTGCAGACAGAATTAAGAATCAGTGACTTATATGTTCGAATTTTAATAAAATCTTCTTGTTTTTTCGTTTGAATCTCATATAATGAATGTTGAAAAAAATTCATCACTTCGATCGGCGATGGAAACTTTAAAAGATGACTTGCAAAGAAACAACAATAGGCTGGATGGATCAGCTCTGGTCCACACTCAATCAGAAATTGAGATGCGTATGAATCATCTTTTAGACAGAATAAATGTGCTAAATGAAAAATATGGGAGATCAATCTGATCGGTCCTATGCCGATTGACGAGCTAAAGTGAACATAAAAAAATGCGCTTCATATCTCCTAAAGAGCGTTATTCCTCTCGCAAGGGGAAAAACAATCAAAAGTATATAACCTCTAGTGATGAAGAGGTAGAAAGCTCTACTTCAGGCTTTAAAAGATATTGGGGTTCTTCGAAAGATAAATCAGACAGAGAACAGTCTACGAAGCATAAAAAAAATAACAAATCCAAAAGTAGACAATGTTCCTCGTTCTACATGGTGTGAAGGGAACACTTCTAATCAGTATGCTGACACTGATCGAAATCTATATGCGCTAATGGGAATTGATGATCAGTTTGTGCAAGGTTTTGACTGGAGAAACTATCCGTTAACAAGTAAAATTCGTTCTATAACTCTTCCAAAGCGTTTTGACATTACTAGAGTGGAAGAGTTCGATGGGATGCAGGATCTTGTTGACTACATCGAACAATTTAAGAACTACATGATGAATTGAAGATGACGATCGACTGATGTGTCGTGCATTTTTGCAGACTTTCAAGGAAACAAATTTAAAGTGGTACGATCAGATTCCGAGGGGGTCCATTTCAAACTTTAGGGATATTTACACTACTTTTCGAAGACAGTTTGTAGGGAGTAAAGAAGTGAGAGAAAATAGAGATACCATTATCTAGTGCAAGTAAGCAATTGAAGAGAAATTGAAAGATTATACGAAGATTTTCGTTTTGATTAAAGCAAGTTTAGACAATTGCAAAGAAAATGTGGCGATGGCAGCTTTTCGCCAATGACTATTGCCAGGGGATTTGGCCAATAAAACTACAAAGAGGAGAGCTTTAACTTTTGGAGCTTTGATGGCTCAAGTTGAGGATCAAATTAAGGTTGATGAGTCAAGTAGACTTTAAGGAGGACCGGTTAACACTCCAAATAATTCGAATCAGGTGGCCAATAACCAAAGGCAACCCTCGAATGGTAATGGTAATCAATAGTTATGACAGAATAACAACAACTTGCCACCTCGAGCTGGTGGATATCAAATCATGCTCCATCCTATAACGATAATAGACCAAGGCCAAATCAATGGGTTAGGTATCAGGAAGCTAAGAATAAGAGCTTCGTAAATTTTAGGAAGCTAACTTCAATAAGTAGGCCAAGGTCGGAAATGAACAACAAATACTGTAGATATCATGAAGATATCAGGCACGATACCGATGATTGTATTGCTCTGAAAAAAGAGGTTCAGACTTTGATCGAAAATGGGAAGCTCTTGACTTATGTAAAGTCACAGGTTAGCAGTTCGAAAAACGCAGTGTCAACTTTAAATACTGCACCAGCTGAGAATTTGATGATCTTAGATTTAAAGGTTGAAGCATTGCTACTGCTTCTTCGGAATATATAGACAAAGATCCAAAAGGTTGTTTTTTATGGTACTTGAAGAGCCAATAGAAAAGGGGTATACGCAAGATTTATGCAAAGTCTTTGAGTGATTATCCATTTCGGAGGCAATTTGATGACTAGCAACTCAGATAGTTTGAGGAAGAGACATATTGTCAATTTGACAACCCAAATTGAAGGGAAAATGTCTATACATTTGTATGGAAAAAGACTATTTCTTTCATTTTGTTCGGTGAAGCTGATCTGCGAGGAACATCAGGGCCACATGAGGATGTTGGGGTTATTGGAGAAGAGGTGGTTGGCGTCAAAATTCTACGTGTCCTTATTGACACTGACAATTATTTTAATGTCCTTTTAAGTCAACCTGTGATAGAATGACAAATCCACCTCGAATTTCTCAATCAGATTGGACAATCGAGGGAGAAGCAAGTTTGGTAAAAAGACCGTTCAAGAAGAAGATCCAGGTGATTTTTGTGGTGGTGGACTGCCCCACGAGTTACAATTTTATTTTTGGAAGGTCATGGCTTTCGAGAATGTAGGACATTGTATCAACAATTCACCAATGCTTCAAGTATGTGGTTGAAGATCGGATTGGGGTCGTTCGAGGAGACCAAAAGGTAGGCAAAGAATGTTATGCCACTGCACTCCGGATCCTAGGATCCAACTGTGGGGATTGAATGAATAAATAGCAGTCATAAGGGATGACCTCGGATTTAGAAGAAGAGTTGACGATCTGAGAGAAACCCAAGGGTCTTTAACTATATGTGAAGAAATTGAGGAGTTTAATTTTTCGGATGGAAGAGTGCTTCGAATTGGAACCTTACTGACCCCATTCTTACGTCAACAACTGCTAGATTTTTTATCTTTTAATTTGGATGTTTTTTCTTGGAGGACAGAGGATGTAACAGGGGTACCAATCAAGGTGATTCATCACAGCTTGGCTATTGATCGGAAGGTGAAGCCATTAATTCAGAAAGGAAGGACATTCTCTTCGGAGAAAGTGGAACCAATTGTTTCTGAGGTGGACCGGTTATCCAAGGTCGGACACAAAAGGGAGTCCCAATATCCTTTGTGGACGGAAAATGCGGTAGTGGTAAAAAAGAAGAATGGAAAATGGAGAATGTGTGTAGATTTTACAGACTTGAATCGAACCTATCCTAAAGATCCATTTCCCGTTCCTCAAATAGATCATCTGATTTATTCTAACTCATGAAATAAAATACTAAAGTTCATGGATGCTTCTCTAGGATACAATCAAATTCAAATGGATCCAAAATATCAAGAGTGCGCAACTTTCAAAACTGTTAGGGGGTTGCACTGCTATATGGTTTTGCCTTTTGGATTGAAAAATGCTGGAGCCACTTATCAAAGGCTGATGAATAAAGCTTTTGACACTCAGATCAGAAGGAAATAGAAGTATATATAGACGATATAGTGCTAAAACGTTTAAAGGATGATGTGTATCTTTTTTATTTAGAGGAAGCGTTTTTTAATTTAAGGGCAATAAGGTTAAAAATGAATCCTGAAAAATGTACCTTCGGAGTTTGGTCAGGGAAGTTTTTGGGGTATGTCATCAGTGAAAAAGGAATAGAAGCTGACCCAGAACAATTGAAAGCTTTGATATCAATGAATTCACCTCGGTCGATTAAACAAGTGCAAATTCAGACATGAAGGTTAGCAGCACTTAATCCATTTATTTCTAGATTTTCTGAGAAATCCTTCCCTTTCTTTCAAGTTTTACGAGGACCAGACACATTTGAATGGACATTGGAATGTGAGGCAGCATTCACAAATATTAAAATTTTGTTATCATCACCAGAAATATTGTCAAAACCTTGAAATGGAGAGAAGTTCATTTCGTACATTGCGGTATCGGTTTTTGCACTAAGTGCGGTGTTAATCAGTGAAAAAGTAAGGTATTCTGAAGCTGGTGTACTACATCACTAAAAGTTTAGTGGCAGCAGAAAAGAGGTATTTGAAATTGGAAAGGTTGGCATTAGCATTGGTGATTGCTGCTAGGAACTGCGCCCTTATTTTCAAGCTCACACTATTGAAGTCTGAACTTCATTCTCTTTGAAAAATGTTTTACAATGACCTAACATTTCGGGGAGAATGGCCAATTTGCCAGTGGAATTGGGGGGATTGTGATATTTTTTTTACACCTCGACATGTAATAAAATCGCAAGGATTGGCAGTTTTTTTGTTGAATTCCATTTGAGCAGATTAGATGTGGAAGAAAGTAAGGAAGACACACCGGTAAGTTCGAGGTGGGTTGTTCGAATAGATGGAGTATCCAGTGTTTCAGGGTGCAGTGTTGGGGTTCAATTAATATCCCCAACTAGACAGACGATGATTCAATCTATTATATTTGGTTTTCACACTTTAAACAATGAGGGTGAATACGAAACTGCTTTGGCAACTTTAAGATTGGCAAAAATTTGTGGTGTAACTTCAGTAGGCTTGGAAACAGATTCTCAGTTCTTAGCAAATCAGGTATCTGTATTTTTCGAAGCAAAAAATGATCGTTTGATTTTTTTATCTTCGGGAATTTCAGAATTTAATGCTCTATTTGATTATGTTGTGGTTGAATATATTGGTCGAGGTAGTAACATGTGTGTTGATTCTTTAGCAAATATTGGTTATAAGGAGGAATATCCTTGGATTTTCTACAAGAAAATCCTTCAACTATTACTCATTACAGTCAGTGCGAACGTATAAAGGAGTTCTTCCTCACATCTGAAGTTATGCGGGGCGATTGGCAAGAAGATATTCTCAATTTTTTTACTCTAGGAACGTTACCAGATGATACGAGGTTGGCCAAAAATTGAGAGGTAAAGCCTTAAGATATATAGTGTTAGATGGAATATTGTATAAAAAAGCATTAAGCAGGCCATTATTATGTCTAGACAAGTAATAATCACAGGAGGTGTTATTAGAATTGCATGATGGTGAAGGGTGAGCTCATTGCGGATTTAAAGCTCTATCACGACGAGTTTTACTTCCAAGATTCTATTGGCCTACAATCATGAATGATGCTAAGAATTTAGTTCAAAGTTGTGATACTTATCAAATATTTGCTAATTCTATTAATAGGCCAGCGGTGCCACTTATGTCTATAACCGAGGCTGTACCATTTGATAGATGGGGGATTGATCTAGTGGGGAATTTTCTGATGGCTTCTGGAGGAAGACAGATGATAATTTTAGCAGTGGATTATTTTACAAAATGGGCTGTGGTAGAACCACTATCAGGAAGAAAGGAAAAAGATGTGATCAAGTTTATTGTAAATAGAATTTGTTGTCATTTTGGAGTTCCTTAGAGAATTACGACAAATAATGGACCTCAATTTAATAAGAAAGAGATGGCTTCATTTTGCACATCGAAAGGAATTCAACAATTTTTTTCGACACCTTTTCATCCTCAAGCTAATGGACAAGTCGAGGTGACAAACAGACCAATTTTGGATGGCTTGGAGAAAAACTTGACAGGGGCACCAAGAAAATGGCCAAATTATTTACAAGAGGTGCTTTGGGCTTACTAGACAACTCCTAGGGAGGCTACAAAAGAAACTCCCTTTGCCTTAGCATATGGAATGGATGCAGTGAGCCCCATAGAATCTACGATATCATCTTTTTGGATAAATCAATTTTTTGAAAGAGCCAATGATGAAGTTAAAAGGGAGAATTTAGATTTGATGAAGGAGAAAAGAGTTCGACCTCATTTGAATGTAATCCATTATCAAACTGTTATGAGGAATATATATGATTCGAAGGTGAAAAGAAGAGAGTTCAAAGAAGGTGATAAGATGTTGAGAAAAGTGTTGCTACATAGAAAGGAGAAAAGCCTTGGAAAAATGGCTTCGAACTCGAAAGGGCCTTATATGGTTTTTGAGAGGATAAAGCGTGGTTCTTATTGTCTTTGTGCTTTTGAAGGGAGGAATTTTCAGCACCCATGGAATATACAACATTTAAAGCTTTATTAGGAATAAATTTGTCTTTGTATTTTAGATTTTTTACTATTGAATGTCACACTCTATCCTATCTTGTTGGCCCAAGAAGGTTTTAACGAGGCTCTATGTACATATTCAATATTATCAATAAAATGCATTTTTGGCCAATGGTAGCTTACAAGTTTTTATTTAAAACTATCTTAACAACTTATCAAAGACTTATCATCTTTGATGTTGGTTAAGAGTAAAATGTTCTGAATTGTTTATTACATTATTCGAAGAAATAACCGTTTTTGAGATATTATGTTCAACGAACACATTATAGTTTTTGCAAAGTGCAACGCTCAATAATGCATTGTATGTTTTTGAAGTGCAACGTTCACCAGATATGCTCCAATTAGTTCGAAGTGCAACCATTTTCGCTAACTTCACTGAGGTATTTGAAATGGTATATTTACAATTTGTAGTTATATATTATGTGAGTTTCGAAGTGTTTAATCATATTGAATGAGTTATCATATGTATTTTAGGATCGTTAGCATCGAATAATTTATGAAGATGATAAAAATGAAAAATAAGCAAAACATTTGTCAATTAGATTAATTCTTCGATGTACATAAAGAGAATTTCAAATTTGACAAGTACAAAAAGATATGTTTAAAGAGCAATAAAGTTATTCAAACGAATCATCCTCCTCGGTTGATTCCTCCTCTGATTATGATGAGTCAGGGATAGGATCGAACGCTTCACTTGGACGCTTTTCAATTGGAATATTGTTCCAAAAACTCAAGAGGTTAATTCTTGGATAAGTTGCATGAAGTTCTCGTTGAAGAGTGACGATTGTCTCTTCTTTACCATTGTTAATGGCAGCCAGCATATCTTTAGAACATTCAGCTTCGACAGCAGCAACAACAATTTCTTTTTCCTTCTCAAAATCACTCTTCAATTTATTTATGTCATCGGACAACTCTTTATTTTTTTCCTAGCTAGAAGTAAGAGAAGTTTGAAGACCTTCGGATTTGGACTTTTCAACAATTAGCTCATCAGCATGTTTACCTTTGAGCTTATCCATATCATCTTGATGTGAAACAATCAACTTTTCTTTTTCAGCAAAATGTGTTGTTCGCAGATGACTTCTCTTGAAGAGGGCGCCTCAAATAAGCTCAGACCTTGTTAATTCGAACATATGGAATTGCTCGACCACCTTGCTTTGAAAAGTTTCCCTTAGTCATTTTTCATCTTAAGCAAGTCCTTTGTATTGGACCATTTCTTTGGCCAATTGCTTCAAATTATCTTGAGAAGCTTTGACTTGGGAAACAAGTGCTTTTGGTGCAACGTTGAGATCAGAAAATGTTTGGAGTGCAGCATGGATTTTAAGGATTAGGCGGTGGAGGAGGAATCTCTATTGAAATAGCAAAATGAATCATTTTAAAAGATGTAGTTGGAACAGAGGGACATATAATTTCTGGAGATGCTTCGATAGTCATGGTCGTTGGTCTCCCGAAGTGGTTCATATGAGTCTGAAGGTCTTGGAGAACAGGATCGTTTTCTCCATCAACCTCTTATGACTCGTTCAAATTGATGAAACTGTCAGGGTCAAAGTGGTCATTGTTTTGATTGCCATCATCAGCATCACCTTCAATAATGATCGGAGCATTGATGTTGGTTGTTTTCTCTTCGAGTGGAAGATCTTACTAATTTTCAATGATTGTGACTTCTTCCTCATCGGCTAAATCATATTCAGTAATTTTGGGCTGTTTCTTTTTCTTTCCATGAGGACTACTGGAAGTCTTCTTTTTATTCGAAAAATGTTCTCTTTCTTCTTCTTCGATTGGTGAAAGAGTTTGCTTTCCTGTTTTTATCTTGCGAGGTTTAGTTTTTGGTGGAGTAAAAGAGCTAGCACCAGATATTCTAGTTGCCCTTTTATTCTTCTATTTGGTTTTTGTCTTTTATTTTTTTCTTCTGAGGCACGTGACTTTCCAATTTGTTGCGGATAGGGAGGAATACCTTGCAGTCAGGATGAACTAACGTTTGACAGGCATGGTGAGGATTAGGCTCGCTCATTAAATTTTGAGGAGGCAAGGCTCCCGCTCTGATTGGAAAGAGACGGCTATTGAGAAAGTTGCAGTTGAAAGGTATTGTGAAAAGCATTATTCCATTCTTTTTCAGCCCAAACAGCAAGCTTCTTGAAAATATCCTTGGCTGATGGTCGACGAATAACATATCTCCTCGAAATTTCTACAATTGAAAATGTCCTTGGCTGATGGTCGACGAATAACATATCGCCTCGAAATTTCTACAATAATTATACAGATAATTAATAAACAAGGAAGACAACATAAATTTGATGTACTTACAATCGCTTCTCAAGATGAGATTTTGTTTTGATGGGTTTGCGTTGGATGTTTCCTTGCCATTCTCCTATGCTCCAGAGATAAAAATGAATTTTTGTTTTCAAAGTTTATCCGCCTCCAGAAGGTCATCGATGATCTTTAAATCATCAACTAAAGTAAGGTCGTAGAAGAGGAGCTTCAGACCTTTTAATAACTTGGTCAGGGAGATGAAGTCCTTAATGCTAATAGGAATCTTGGACAACCAAGATGCCATAATCACATACATGAGAGTGAACCATTGATTCGGTGTCACTTGAGTAGGGCACAGGTTGAGAAGTTCGATGTACTCCACGACCATAGGATCCAATGGAAACCAAAGACCCAGTTGATGATTTTTGGGTAGACTACCAATTCGTTATCCTTGCAGTTTGAGGGAGTTTCTCCTATCTAAGGAAGTCGAACAGTGATCTTTTCTCCCATTACCCACTGTTTCTTCAAATCTGATGCTTGATTTTCATGGTAATATATATATAAATATATGGAACATTTTTCAGCGCGATAATGTAGTCAACATCAAGACCTCTCAAGTTCAAACCAATAGCTTCCCTCTTTTCATCGGAAACAAAACCAAGATCTTTCTTTTTTCGAGGCTTGGGAACCTTCTTTTCCACAACATTCACTGAATTCCTTTCTTCTGATTCAGCTTCGTTATCAGATTTAGTAGCTTGGGAATCAACTTCATCGACTTCAGATACTCCACTTTTTGATTGAGGTGGATTTTGTTGAAGCAATGGAATTTCAGCTTCCGATGCGGGTCTTTCGTTTGAGAAAGATTTTTGGATGAATTTTGTTGAGATAATGGAACTTCTTCATTTCCCTATCTCGAGGAAAATACTGAGCAGTTGGATTTGATGAGGGATGAATTAAAATAACATCTGAATCGTCTCCCATTGTTATATAAAAAAACATTGGTGGACGATTAGTCGATGAGGGGGTATTTGAAATTTGTTTTGAGGAAGATTATTTTAATTCTTCACTAATCAGAGATGAAACTTTGATTTGAGAAGAATAAGCTCGAGGTGTTTTAGGCGTTTGAACTTTGAAAGAGGGGCACTTTTGGTTATATGAGAAGGGGGAAAACAAGTATTTTGGTTGGATCGAAATTAACATAGTAAGTAGTTTTGGTGGTTGTTCCAACAAGAGTGTTGTTGATTAATCCGGTAGCCTTATATTCCTATGATCTTCCTGTGATGCAAAAGTAGTCGTATGATTTGAAGAATAAATTATTGTCATGCTTTGGAGATTTTCATTTTTTGGGTGTGTTAGCCTTGAATCTTCTAGTTTTTGGATTTTTCTCATAAAATGGATGAATATTGATCGGAGAATATAGGTTTTGATCGGAAAGTTTGAGTTTTCTGATAAAGATACTAAGAAAGATGAATAACACGTTGAAGGTAGCCAAGGGTTTGAATGTTTTCTCAAGTGATTTGTATTGTGAGAATGAAAAATGAGACTACTGAAGAATTTATAGAAAGATAGGAAGACGTGTGAAGTGGAAAAGACTTTATGGTAATAGGGCAGAATTCAGAACGGTGAAAAAATTAGGGGTTTGACATCTGTCAGGCTAGCTAGCTAGCTTTGATCTAGTAGCTAGATAATCATGATGGATCTGAACGGTCAATTAAAACGATTACATTTGTGTACACTTTTGATGAAATTTGAATCTTGTCATTGGTCAGTTGAATTCGATGACTATGTTTTAAAAAATACGTCCATAACGATTTGAGGAGAAAAGAAAAGAAAATTATTGTGTTTTGGAATGATTCGATGATTGTTTTTTACTTCAAATATACATGTTCTATTGAGTTTTGGACTTTAAGTTTTATAAGAAATATTTGACTTCGAATTTTTTATCACAGTTATTGATGCGACATATGGAAGAATTCGAAGACATTTTTGTTCTCATTCATTTACTAACATGAGAACTAAGGGGGCTACTGATATGGAAGTATGAATTTGAGGATTCAAATGTGAATAATGTAAGTTTAAGAGAACAATTGTAACTATTATTATTATGAGGGGAAAATAATTTATAGGAAGTAAAGAAATTCAAGCTAATAGTGACACAATTATACAATGTAAACAAGCTATGGGGGAAAAGTTAAAAGATTATACGAGGCGGTTTGTGTTAACAAAAACAGAATTAGAGCATTTAGAAAAACTTGTCACTATGGCGGCTTTTAGACAAAATTTACTTCCAGAATTTGGTAAATAAGACGATTATAAGGAGGAATTTACATTTGGAGCTTCGATTGCTCAAGTTGAGGGGTAAATTAAAGTTGAAGAATATACGAGGGTTCAAGGTAGTTTAAGTTCTACTCAGAAGAATTCAAGGCATGCATTTATTGGTCACTGGAACTAAATGCACACTTCAAATTCTAAAGCACCACCTCGTCCGAGGATTAATACTAGTCTATCTCCTAGAATAGGAGGGGCTCCAACTCATGGGTATAATCATCAATCTTACCGGCATAGACCAAATCAGTGGAAAATGACATAATATTTTCCGGAGCTAATTGAGAATGTGGCAACTATCTATGAAATATATAAATGTCAAGTACACTTTAGAAAGACAACTCTCATAAACAGGCCCAGGGTAGAATGCAACAATGGGTATTGCAAGTATCATAATGACATTAGCCATGATACTGCGAATTGCATAGCATTAAAAAATGAAATACATGTTTTGATAGAAAATGACAAGTTAACATATTTTGTCAAGGGCCAATATAGTGGGTTAAAAAATTGGCGCACAAGAGCACAGCCAATTGCTAATCTAAATTTCAAGCTGGAAAGTTTGTTGATGATTTTGGACTCTAAACGTGATAAGTTTGATATAAGGACACATTATTTAGATGCAGACCCAAATTGATTAATTTTGTTAGTTGTGGATGAACCGCCTGTTCCAGGACGGGTTAAAGTTTATGTAAATATTTTGAGTCCTTGGCAATTTTTGGTGGGGTGACTATGACTGGAAACACTAACAGCTCCAGAAAAAGACATATGGTAAGTTTGACTACTAAAGTAGAGGGAATGATGTCTCCTTATTTCTATAAGAAGGTAAATACGTCGTTTAATTTATTCAGTAATGATGATCTTTGAGGGATAGCAGGACCTCATGAAGATGCGGTCCAAATACTTACTTTGGACTACTAACCGAGTATTGTTTAAGAAAAAAAATGGAGAACTTGTATTGACTTTACAGATTTGAATCGTGCATGTCCTAAAGACCCATTTCATGTTCTTCGAATAGATCAATTGATTGATTCCACTTCATGGAACAAAATTCTTTCTTTTATGGAGGCATTTGTTGGGTATAACCAGATTGATATGAATCCAAACGATGATGATAGTACTACATTTATAACCGATCGAGGGTTATATTGTTACAGTGTTATGTCGTTTGGTCTAAATAATGCAGGGGAGACATATCAAAGGTAGATGAATAAGGCTTTTGCTTCTCAAATTAGAACAAATTTTAAAGTTTTTATTGATGAGATTCTTGTTAAAAGTCCAACGGATGGTAACACTTGAAAGATTTAGAGGAGAATTTTTTGAATTGAAGGCATAGTCAACTGAAACTAAATCCTGAAAAATGTACTTTTGGCGTAAGGTCATGAATTTTGTAGGATATATCATTAGTGAAAAAATGGTAGTGGATGATCATGAACAGTTAAAAGCTTTGGTGTCAATGGCATCAGCTCAAACTATAAAGGAGGTGCTTAGCTATTCGCATACGATTTATTTCTAATTTTTCTAACAACTTTTCTCATTCTTTCCAAGTTTTACGATGGCCCAAAGAATTTATGTGGACACCAACATGTGAAATGGCTTTTTCGAACATTAAAGAAAATTTGAAATCACCTGACATCTTGTCTAAGCCTCAAATTGGAGAACAATTGTTTTTTATATAGTAATGCCTTATTTTTTTGTTAGCATTGTCTTAAGACGGGAAAAATGGAGCTTGAAAGCCAGTTTATTATGTTAGCAAGAGTTTGCTGGCATCGAAGAAAATATATTCGAGGCTTGAAAATTTGGATTTTGCTTTAGTGGTGGTTGCTAGAAAGATGCGCCTTATTTTTAAGCTCACACCATTGTTGTTCGAACTTATTTTCTAATAAAGAATGTGTTAAATAGACCATATATTTCTTGTAGAATGACCAAGTGGTCAGTAGAGTTGGGAGACTTTGATATCAATTTTTCTCCTCGAACATAAAATAAAGCTCAGGCTTTAACAGATTTTCTGGTCGAATTCCATTCAAGTTGATCAGATAAGGAGATAGTTGAAGAGTCAATTCCGGAAATTTCAACATGGGTAGTTTGAACTGATAGTGGTTCTAGCGTATTCTGATTGAATGCATGCGTTAAATTTATTTTGCCTTATGGAGAAGCTATGTTTCAGGCTATTCGATTTGGTTTTCATGCATCGAATAACGAGGCTAAATACAAGTATACTTTGATTGGTTTGAGGCTTGCAAGTATTTGAGGAGCAAAAACAGTATGTTTGGAGATAGATTCATAGCTAGTGGCAAATCATATGACAGGCATATCCGAGGCTAATAAATATTAATTAATTTTGTATATGTGGGTTTCAAAGCTTAACTATTTTGTTTGATAAAGTGATTGTTGAGCATCATAATCAATACGATAATACAGTTTTCGATTCTTTGGAAACTATTGCTTACACAAAGGAGTAGCTCTGGATATTGTTACAAAAAATCCCTTCGATTTTGATATGATTAGAACAATGTAAATATGATGAGGTATGGTACTTTTTAACCTAGACATAATTGAAGATGATTGGCGGTCTGATATCCTTAATTTTTTACTTAGCGATATGTTACCTCAAGATATAAAGCTAGCTTAGAGGATACGTTACAAGGCTCATCGTTATGTTGGGTTAGATGTAGTATTATACAAAAGTCCTTAAGTAGCCCACTATTATGATGTTTGGGTAAACAAGAATATCAAGACCTTTTATCTGAGTTACATGATGATGAAGTTTTAGCTCACTGCGGGTTTAACTCTTTGACAAATAAGGTTTTTTGGCATGCTATTATTGGCCTTCGATCACAAATGATGCTAAAATTTTAGTATGAGGCAGTGATAATTGTCAATGTGTTACCAATTCTATACAAAAAACAACAGTACCACTTACTTGTATATTCAAGGCTATTCATTTTGACATATGTGGAATTGATTTAGTAGGGCCAACACACAGAGCTTGTGGAGGGCATCAAATAAATTTTACCACGGTGAATTATTTTTTGAAGTGGGCTGATGTTGAACCTTTATATGGTACAAGCGCCAAGGATTTCATTAAGTTCACTGTGAATAATATTTGTTGTCCCTTTGGAGTTCCTCCAAAAATTACAATAGATAACGGTCCTTAATTTAAAAATAGAGAAATAACTTATTTTTTTCAATTCGAGGGGTATTACACAATGTTTTTCCACACCTTTTCATCCTCAAGAAAACGGTCAAGTGAAACCTACTAATAGGTCTATTTTGGAAGGTTTGAAGAAAATTTTAATAGGGGCTGCAAGAAAATAACCTAATTACTTTCAAAAAGTGTTATGGACTTATCGAACGACTCATCGGGATGCTATTCAACAAACTCATTTTGCTTTGGCATATGGTTTGTATGTTGTAAGTCATGCATAATCTAATTTACCTTCTTATATAATAATCTAATATTCAGAGAAGTCAAATGAAGAGGCGAGAAGGACTGACCTTGACTTGATAAAAATAAGAGTTAGAGCGCGTTTGAATTCGACTTATTATCAAAGTTTGATAAGGATTCGTTATAATCCGAAGGTAAATGGAAGGATTTTAAGGTGGGTGATAAAGTTTTAAGATAGATATTTCTCCAAACAGATGACATGCGACTTGGAAAGATGGCCCCGTATTGGGAGGGTCCTTATGTGGTAGTCGAAATAGTAAATCTGGATATATATCGACTTCACGGTGAACATGACAAATTACTTCAACATTGTTGAAATATAGAACACTTGAAACTATATTGGGAGTGGTTTTTATTTTTAGATGTTTTATATGATTTTAATGAGTTTTGATAAGTGACATACTCTTTCCTATCATGTTGGCCCATGAAAGTTTTAATGAGGTGTCACGTGTACATTCGAGGATTTTAATAAAATTAAATTTTTGCCAATGGTTGTTTTGAATACAAGTACTTAAACTATTTTGGTAACTAATAAAAAATGATAATCTTTGAAGTGTTTAACCGAGAGTAATTACTTTTATTCGAAGTGCTACACATTTATTAGAAGCATGGTTCAAGAAAACAACCATATTCAAAGTGCTAGCTTTCTTTAAACGTACAATTTTCATTAGAGGTGCTACACTTTTATTTAGAGCGCTGATCATATTCAAGGTGCTACACATTCATTTAGAGCACTGTTTGACGAGATAATTGTATTCTAGGTGCTAACGTTCTTTAAATTCTCGATTTTTATTCTAGGTGTTACACGTCCATTTATAACATTGATTGACGAGCTAATCGTATGCGAGGTGCTAACGTTCTTTAAATGCACTATTTTTATCTGAGGTGCTACACGTTCATTTAAAGCATGGTTCAAAGAGATAACCATATCTACTTACACTACTTTTCAAGTGATACTATGATTTGAAATGTTAATACCTTGTTCATAAAATAAAATAAACTATTCAAGATAGAATATAAAGCTGACAAATAGTTAAAAGATAAATAAGGCATTTGTTCATTGAAAACATTAAAGTGCATTTTCAGCTTTACAAAACATGAGTACAAATGTTAAGTGGTTAAGAATTTACAAAATATGAATCACCAACAATATAAGAGATATGTCTTCTCAATCTTCTTTATCTTTAGAATGAGAATGGTCTGAGCTTTCTTCACAAGAATTTCTGTCTTGAATAGAAGCGTCGTTCTGTTCGGAGGAGTTAGTTAGTATATGATCCAAACCTTTACTTGGACGAATTTCTATGGGAATTAATTTCCAAAAGCATGGGATATTTGCTTTTAGAAAAACTGTATGAAATTTGTGAAGCAATGTAATTGTTTTATGCTATTCGACATTCTTGATAGCAGTAAGGGTGGCTAACCCTCATTTAGTTTTTGTGGCTTCTACACCAAGATTTTTCTGCTCCTCAAATGACACCTTAAGTCATGTAAACTCGTCAATTGATTTTTTCCTTCTTATTCACTTTTCTTAGTTGAATCTTATAGAGAAGAGTATTTTTTTCTATTCGTCTCTTATTTCTTTTTCATGTCATGATTTGGGGTCGTCTAATTCATGTTGATGTTTGGAATTTAGTTCCAACTTTTCTTGATAATGAGTATCTCTTAAATGACGTGTTAGATGGATAAATTATGTTATGAACTTTGACCTATCAACCTGAGAAACTTGAATTTGATAAAAGATATGTCGACCAAAAATTCCTCTCATTTTTTTCTCTCCAGCAACATATTTTTTCTATTGGATCATGTCTTTAGCCATTGCCTCTAATTTGTTTTGAGTCAACGTAACTTCTGTACCAAATATTCTCGCTGCTTCTTCTAGTTTCGAGAATGGTTGAAAAAAATATTCGGTATCTTCTCAGAATTATCCTCCACATGTATAATAAGAAGATTAGGAGGAGTGAGAGGATCTTCATAAGGTCTAAGAGCAGATGAGGGTGAACCTGGTGTAGGATTTGAATTCACGATTTCATGCAAAACAGGTACGGAACATGATGATCAATTTGTTTAAGTTTTATTTTGGAGTCGTTGAACTTGAGGGTTCATATCATTTAAGAGATCCTGAATTTCATCTTCACCAATATCCTAAAACTCATTGTTCATGAAGTCATCATTTCCTTGGTGATTTTTACTCAATTTGATCTGTCTCTTCGATATTTGAATTTGAATTCGAGGTAAGTGCTTCAACTATCTTCTTTGAAGTTTTGAGAGGAGTTTTCGAAGAGGTTTTCTATTTTTTGGAAGCAACAGTATTTTTCTCTTCAGAGAGGGTTCAACCTCAAATCCTTCTGCAGTCGTGGGGAGGTTTGTTTGCTTTTATTTTCTTTTTGGTTGTTTTCTCTTCTCTGTGGCTTTGAATTTACGAAAGATTTGCCACTTTTTTTACCTTTTTTCTTTGCAGGTAAGGGGCTTTCAAATCCATTTTGAACTCGAAGTATGACTCTGAAATCAGGTGTTAATAATATTCTCACAGTATCATTTGGGTTTGGGGGCTCCATTAGTTCATGATCTGAAAAGAAAACTTCCGAGGAGATTTTCCATAAGTGACTGTTGATGAATTTAATGGGTATAAAATCATTGTGAAATTCATCACCCTATGTATTTTACGCCCAGATATATAGTGAGAAAAAATCTATTTGGTTGTCTTCTTTCGATCTCTATGCCGCCTCAGAATCTCTATATGAAATAATAATACGTAAAAACCAAGTTAAAATGTAAAATACGAGAAGAAAAAATTCCGGTTAACTTACTACTGCTTCTCAAAACAAGGTTTAGTTTTGATGGATTCTCTTTGGAGATTTCTATACCAGTCTCCCATGCTCCAGAAATAAAAAAAAATCTTTGTTTCAAAACTTATCACCTTCGAGGAGATCATCAATTATCTTGAAATCGTCTCCAACGGTGAGGTAGTAGAAGGGTAATACGGGATTTTTTGAAAGACCGACCATTGCAATAAATTCTTTGCTATAAAGAAGAATTTGGCCGAATCTGGAAGCCATGATGACAAAGGGTGAACCATAAATCTGGGCTTGCTTATTTTGGCCATAGGTCTATAAGTTTGAATTACTCCACTATCATTGGGTCCAATAGGAATCGAAATCCATAGTTGATGATCTCAGGGTAGACCACAAGCTCATTCACTTCACGAGAATATGGAGTCCCTACATTTTAAGGTAAGTTAAGCACAACATTGTATCGTAGACGTCATTGTTTTCTTAATCGTCCCGAAAATGCTGGACTATAATATTCATATGGTACATTTTTAACGCAATAATATATTCACGGATGACTGGCTTCCGATTGACATTTAAAGTGGCAGCAATGTCCTCGAGTAGTTTTACAAGATATTTTTTTTTCTTTTCCTTATCATCCGGAGCCGTTTGATGTGAAGCATTGTGTTCGGATTTTGACGCAATACCAGTTTTTGTAATATCACGATTAGACTTTCGCTCTGTCTTTCAATCTTATTCATTTTCTTCTACGGACGCTTCATCTCGCAGTTGAAGTGGGGCTTTGTCTTGGGTAGTGCTTTGACAATTATATGCTATTTTTGTGTTGGGTTGAGTTAATTTCGAAGGAGTTGGTTGTGACTCTTTGTCAGTCACAAAAATATCTTCCGGGGAGGAGAAGGTGTGTGATTTTACAGCGCATTTCTATCTTTGAATTCTCTCATGGCTACAAATGGGCTTCTTCTAGGAGGATGGGTTTGAAGAGAGTGACGCTTGGATAGAAACGAAATATCTTTTGTGGGAACTTCAAGGTAGTTCAGTATTGATTATTGAAAAATTCTTTGATTCTTTTTTAGAGGATTTTCTGTGTGTTACCTTATTATTTGTCTAATGAAGAATTGATGTGTTACCAGAAAGTGTGGGTGAGAGATTTCAAAGCAGTGACAATGACGATGACCATTAAGGAGAACTGGGTTGGATGAACTTTGAAACCCATAAGAATTTTTGCCAGGGTTGAAATTACCGTATACAATGGTTTCATTTGAAACTTTTGAAGAATAATCTATCACCCCTTTTGGACGGTATTCAGCAGCCTTTTCGCTAATACACAAGTAGCCGAAGAGGCCAAAAATTGGTTTGTTAGTGGTTGGTAATTTTTTCATAAACTCAGATGAAGAAGAATCTTTAAATTAGTCTATAAAAGTTTGAAGGTAGATCGGGAAATTTGAGGTTTTTGGTGAAGGTAGCAAAGAAATAATATTTTGAGATGATTCTCTTTCTCTCACTAGAAGTTGTACGCAAGACAAAAAAATTAATGTTGGAGTATTTATTGAAAAGTAATGAAAGAGAATGTAGTCAAGGAAAATAAAGAGGTGATGACAATTATTGGATAAAAAAGAACTGCCAAATGATTACTTGCTACTGAGTAGGGTTACACATGTACTCTGTCACACCTAGTGGCTCTTTGAATGCGTACTAGAGTATTCCAAACGTTTCTAGCCGTTTTAAATAGGAAATGTTAAAGCTATGTGCGTGAACATTCGAATAATATATGAAAGTTGCATGAGGATTCAAGAAGATCATAAGCATAATACAAACTGGTTCAGATTCGAAGCATACCTAAATATATTTTTGTCTGAAGATGATAAGTGTATAACTAAGCAGTTTTAAGGCAAAACTGGATGGGTTGCATTCGAGGCGATATGTGGTTTCCATTTTTGAATGGATTCGAGGATTCATAGTTCTTACTCATCATTCTTCATAAGAACTAGAGGTGAACTAATAAGGATATAAATTATCAGGCCAAAACTAATAACATTAAGGTTGTTTGAAGAGAATAGTAAAATTAAGAGAATAAGTTAATATTATCTATAAATGTAAAGGACCATAGAAAAATTTACCCATTTGATGTAACGGTTTTCTATAAAAGTATCCTTATGTACCCATAAATAGGCCAAGAGACCTTTAATAAAGAATAGGATTCTGATTAATTAGAGGAAACATACCATTTCACTCATCTATCTAGAATTTCTATATTTTCATTTTTCTTTTAAAAAAATAATTTTTTTTTCCTTAAACAAATAACTGATTTGTTTAAGTAAATCAAATATTTTAACAAACACATGCCATCAGCAACAAATTCCTATCGAGGATCCAATGTCTAAACGACACGCAATTAACTCCCTTATTTAGGTCAAGACATTTAACTATGTGATAATAAGTTAAAAGGAAGAGATAAAACGATTGATGTTAATATGTTTTTGTATTACTTCGGAAATCATATGTTTTCATTTAGGGCTTTTGGTATAGTTATACATAGTAACCAAGGTTCTGTTACTCTATTATTTATAAATGTTATCTTTTATATCATGTTCTTAGTGGATGAGGATCACTACCAATATTCTCTAAGTGGCACATAATGTAGAACTACGTTTTGTTTTACGTAATTGATGTTTATAAACCCATCGGTTGGCTATTAATTTTGTGTGAAGTGTTGCTTTTTTAATTATATTGTTTTGTTAATCGTATTATTAATTGAGTGCATGCTTCTTGAACCTGATTCGTCCGCTTGGTCGTTGTTTTGATATCAAACGACCAACATCGTGTGCGGTTTAAAGTGTCTATTTTAGTCAGCCTTCTATTTATGTCAAAGTGAGTTTCACGCTTTAACGTTTAACTCAGATCGGCAATATATGAGACAACACACTAAGATAGAGCACATACTCAATTTATGGGACACCGACCCAACTTTACTATATTAATAAAGGAGTAATACCTCCATATATTACAATAATGTTTACACTCTCACGACTAAAGCCTAACTCCTCTAGAACTGATCAATAATCTATTTATAGGCAAAGAAAGGCCATTACTTCTTTAAAATCCAAAATCACCATGTGGCAGAATCTTGGCCCATCGATTGGGCATATCAAATCTCGTGCGTTCGATTTGAAATTTCACCAGGTAACCTCTTTATGTTTATATAAGACGTGGTTAAAATATGGCTCGAGTAAAGTAGTGATCTTCATGGAGTTCCTCAAAATCAAGCGCATGCGGCCCACCAAACTGGGTCGCGTGACCCTGCTCTGGCGTACCAGGAGTGCCACGATCAGTTGGCCAAGCATAACTCCCGATTTTTCCTTGTCATGTTCCTAAACTCCTGGGCCAATTCCCATGATTTTCTGAACCGCATCTAGTGGTGAACGTGCTTTTGGCACTCGTGGGCGGTTGCCCATGATTTCCACTATCTCCAAGATTAATGATGTGCGAACTTCTTCACCTGACGTGTAAATGCTCTCAAAATTTTTGGGGGAGTTCTTTATAACTGAATATAACAGTTATCCAATTATGGAACAGGAGAAATTGGGTTTGGCCCATCCATTTTGCGTTTTGGCCTATTGTGGCCCATTTGGCCTAGTCTCGCCGGCCAGCTTGTGTGCCAGCATGGTCTGTCGCACGTGACCACTGGGCCACGTAGGGCCACAACCACATTTATTCGTGCCATCGTTTTTCCATACCTCCTTTAAGTTATTTCCATCTACATCCTCAATCGCCAATCCTATCGCACTTCAAACGAACCCCTTGCACATGAACCAAAGTTCCACCATTTGATCTTTTGTCATTACTGTGCCATGTGGCGTGCCAACTCCAGTCGTCATGCTCCTTGTCTTAGCCACATTTACTATGCCATCCCTCTTGTCAGTCAAGAGTCATTAGATTTTTTAGATAGCCCACCGAAGCTCTCTGGTGCACCAAATAAGGTTGCTAGTCTGTGGGTACATTGTGGTGCCAATGCGGCACATCCAACAACTAGCGCATGCCAACTTGTAAGGGTCTTAAAAACCACCCCTACCGGGTGAGTCCGATGTCCTCATCAGATTTTCATTGACATGTTGCATGAGTTCCTCTTCAAACTCCCCTAGATTATCCTATTCTGACGTTTCATCTCCTGGCTCTTCTTATTTCCATCGGGCCAAAAAAATTCCTTTTCTGGTTCAACTTCCTTTCACCTTATGTCCGAGTCTCTTGGATGTTCTCTACTTCCTTCGTTATGTATACAAGCAATCCTTTGTCTCTAGAAAAACGATAAGTTCTCGAGAACCTCCCTTTATTCTCTTCTATCGCCACTCCTAGCGGTGTTCTTGGATGATCTCCCATAAGTAATTGTGTGGGAATTAAACCTGTTGATGAAGAACTGTGAATATTGTAGCAACATTGAGTCACACCGAGAAACTCCACCCGTTTCCTTTGGCTTGCGGTAGCATCATACCTTAGAAAATCCTCTAACAGCGCAATGGTGCATCTGGTCTGGCCATCCATCCATGGATAGTTTATTGTGAACATCCATTTTGATCCACCTATCCCTCCAGAAATAATTTCCATTGAGGTCGAGATCCATGGTCTCTCAGGAATAAGCAACAACTTTAATAAGCATTCTTGATCTTTTCGCCTTGTCTACTTCGCAATCTAGACAGGCCTTGACATAGTCCGCTACGTCTGGTTCTATATTTGGCCAATGATACGACCAAGATAAGAGAGTCATCGTCCGCTCCACGCATGGGTGAACAACCCATTGAGTGTCTTGTGTCTCCCTTGATATTCGGTTCTTGCCGCTGGTTAGCCCCAACATGCCACCATAGGCATACAACAAGTTTTTCGTTGTTGGCTTGTCGAATGTGGCTCCGTACTTTGGACAAGGCTTGACATGATTCATCATATAATTCCTAATTTTTTGCGAGTAAAATGATCTAAATAGAAGAGTTACAATTCTGTTCGCATCGAGATTTTCATGTTGTGTATCATGTGTCTTCTTTGATAGATCATTCCGAATAATATCGCTGGTTAGTCCCAACATGCCATCCGTGACATACAGCAAGTTGCATTCTGCTGATTGTGACTTGTTGAATGTAAGCTTGCCTTTGCTCCGAGGGCTTCCAACTGTGGAATAGCCTATGATGGACTGGAGATTATAAGTTGCCAACCCTAAGTAACCTCTTAGGTTCGCCACTTTCTTGGGAGGTATCAATTCCAAAATATCCTCCTCCTTGTGTTCATCCCTCTAGATTTGACCTATATTACTAGTTAACTCCTTTAACGTCCCCTTACTCCCATTTACTCAAAGCTCTTCATGTTGTTTCTGCTGAAGTAGACTAATTGTGCCATAAGGTGCCTTGGAAGGTTTGATCGATCCCCTATCTTGTAAGTCATCATGTTGATTTTGTAGTCCTTTCAATTCTACTGTGGTCGTTTTGTACGTCTTCTTCGTTGGTGTCCTATCCTTAGGTTCCAACTCGATCATTTGGTTGATCTTGTTTCGAGGATGGAGTCCTTTTAGCAACTACGATGGTATCATGTTGTTGACCTCTAGAAGTCTTTATTCTATCTTGGTCGAGACTTCTATCTCTCTGTCCTCTTTGATCTTCATTAACGCTGCAACATGAGCCGTGGCATCCTCTATACACAAATCTTCGTTACCTTCAAGGTTTGGGATACTTGTGATATGATCTCCTTCCTTTTTCTATTCGGTCACTCCAATTTTACAAAACATGGACAACTATCAAATCGAAATCGTCGAGCGACACCACCATTACCTTGCACTGTCCCTGCCATTCGCCGACGCTCAAGTTTGTGATGGCCATCCCACATACTTGTAATGCGTTTGAATTTGCGGCTTTGACCTTGCTTGTGCTTACAGTTAGTTCTAAGACAAGTTTCCTAACTTCTCTTGCAACCAAGAAATTGTGCGTTGCTCTTGAGTCAAACATTGCTTTGACTGTCTTTCCATTTACCTTCACCATGGTTTCAATTAGCATGTTGTGTTGTCTTTGATTATCTTGGGTTATAACGTTAAGTAACTGTAGACAAGTTTGCGGCCAACGCAACCAGTTTTGTACGCCTTCGACAATTTCTCGCACGATGGTCATCGTCGCAAATGCAACATCCCTTCCTTGATTGTGCGGCATCTTCTATACCATCGTTTTCACCACCATGTTTGGAATTCGTTTTGGGCTTTCTAGTTTGTCTTTGTTGTCAACTTGGTTACTCTTCTCTGATTTGCTCTTCTTCGCAGTGGTGATTGAAGAAGGTTGTTATCTAAAATCCATTAGACCCTCGGCTGCAGCCATGACACTAGGAAAATCTGAAACTCCTTTCTTGTGTAACTCGGCTTGTGCCCAATTTTGCAATCCTGACAAAATATTGAACAACTTGTCCGCCTCTGAAATATCTTTAATGTCCAACATTAAAGAACTGAACTCAGTCACGTAGCTATGAATGGCACCAATATGTCTTAGCGACTTCAAGTTCTCCATTGCAACCCAGGTCGTGTTGTAGAGTATGAATTATTCCTTCAATTCCTTTTTGAGTGTAAACCACGTGCTTATCTTGTCTCTATGAGCATTGACGTCATCTTCTAGTCTGGATATCCACCATAACTTTGCATCTCCAGTTAGGTACATGCTAGAAATCATCACTTGCTCCGCCTCCAGGATTTTGGCAGCTTGGAAGTAATTTTCAAGATCCCATAAGAAATTCCCAAGTTCCTTTGAGTTCCTTCAACCATCGAAGGGCCTAGGTTCAAATACTCTTACCTTTGAAGAGCATTCTCTTGGAGAAGTATTTGAAACAGCCCGTCTAATTAGTGATACTTCTTTAGAAAGATTTTCAATTCATTCATTGAAGTAAATCGAAATGTTGTTTGCGTCTCGAATTATCTTCCTGATGCTTTCATCTATATCTTTCCTCATGTTAGAATAGATATTGACAATGTTCGGAATTTTCTCCGACAATTCAGAAATATAAGCGAACATACTAACTCCATCTTCACTTCGTTCTCCGATTAGGTACTCCAAACGAGATATTATTTGCTTTACGTTGGATAGGGTCATCTTTCCACCTTCTTCTAATACCAATTAGGTATCTTTTCAATCTTCTTGAACTCATTCTTCCAAATCGTAGATGCTTCAAAACCCGCTACGATACCAGATCTTGGTATCGTTTCTCGCTCTGATACCAGTTGTCACACGAGAGATTCCTGCAAGTAAGTGTTTTTAGAGTTGCATAACAATATATGAGACAAGACACTAAGATAAAGCACACCGGCAAGTTTACGGGACATCAGCCCTAACCTTTACTATATTAATAAAGGAGTAATACTTCCACATATTCCAATAATTTTTACACTTTCAGTACTAAATCCTAACTCCTTTAGAACTGATCTACAATCTATTTATACGTAAAGAAAGGCCACTACTTCCTTAAAATCCAAAATGACCATATAGCTGAATCTTGGCCCATCGATTTGTCATATCAAATCTCGTGTGTTCGATCTGAAATTTCACCAGGTAACCTATTTATGGTTATATAAGACTTGGTTAAAACATTGCACGAGTAAAGTAGTGATCTGTCTGGAGTTCTTGAAAATCAAGCGCATGCGGCCGGCCAAACTGGGTCGCATGGCCCTATTCTGACGTACCAGCAGTGCCACGATCAGTTGGCCAAACATAACTCGTTATTTTTCCGTGTCACATTCCTAAACTCATGGGCCACTTCCAATGATTTTCTGAACTGCATCTAGTGGTGAACATACTTTTGGCAGTCTTAGGCGGTTGCCCGTGATTTCCACTATCTCCAAGATTAATGATGTGCTAACTTCTTCACCAGATGTGCAAATGCTCTCAAACTTCATGGAGAGGTTGTTTATAACTGAATATAACAGTTTAAATTATGGCACAGTGGAAATTGGTTTGGCCTATCCATTTTGCGTTTTGGCCTCTTCTGGCCCATCTGGCCCAGTCTGGCCGAGTCTGGCCGACCAGCTTGTGTGCCAACATAGGCCGTCGCGCGTGACCACTGGCCACGTCCACATTTCTTTGTACCATCTTTTGTCCATACCTCCTCTAAGTTATTTCCATCTATATGCTCAATCGCCAATCCTATCGTACTTTAAACGAACCCCTTGCATTTAAACCAAAGTTCCCCCATTTGATCTTTTATCATTATTGTGCCATGTCGCACGCCAACTCAAGTTTTCGTGCTCATTGGCTTAGCCACATTTACTATGCCATCCCTTTTGTCCATCAAGAGTCACTAGATTGTTTGGAGAGCCCATCAAAGCTCTCTGGTGCACCAAATAAGATTGCTAGTCTGTGGCCACATTGTGGTGCCAATGCGGCCCATATAGTAACTAGCGCATGCCAACTTGTAAGGGTCTTACAGTACCTTTACAGAGGGATTGCTTTGTTGTAAGGTCACCATTTATTCGCTCGATTGACGTTTTGATGTTTACCAGTTATACTATTATTAAGGTCTTGCTTTGCTCTTCACTCCTTTTATTTTGATTTATCGCCCATCTCTTACTTTGGTCATTTCATTTTATTCAAGCTTATGTTTCTCTATCGATCTTACCTCATCATTACGAGGGATATACCCTCTGCGAGGCATATAGTCATATACTCACCGTAGTAATTTAATTACAATTTTGTTGGTAGTGTCACTTAGAGAAGTACGAATGGTACTAGACGAGGTGTTTTACACGTGTGAACGTTCATTACATGATATGTGTCCAATTTGTCTCAGATTTGATTTTAATATAATGGTATTGTGAGGCACATTGATGCTTCCTTTTTAGTTTGATGTTACCACGCATTAGAAGTTTTTTATGTTTACCGTATCTTTTCTCAAACATCCCAAACGTTCCTCCCATGTATATCATTAGGCTGGCATTTCAAATGTGATACCATTTGGTATGTTGTCTTTTTGTTTATATGTAGAATTGGTTTAACATTATGGACCATTGATCACATCTTCATCGAATACTTGACAATAACTGCGTAGGTGGTATAAAGGTTGTAATAGTAAAACAAGATATCATATCTTTTATTTTGAAACATTGGAAGAAAGAGTGCAAAGCACTTGTACTAATTATGTTGTCAACATTTTTTGTCTATAAGTACCACATTCAACGACGATCTTATTAAAATGATTTAAATGTAAGATAGTCCATTCTTATCTTAATTATGTTAGTTGTAGCTATTTGGGGGTAAATATTTTAGACTTAGGTGCATTTAATCAGAGGTGCAGTAGGTTGTTTAGTCTATATTGCCAGAAAACTCTAGGTAAATCAAATTTTGAGGGTAAAGGTGGCGTAACCATCGATGTCTTGAGACTAGTCAGAATATCTGAAGAAGAGGCAAGGTTGGAGAAGGCTGATGTTGAACTAGGGTTTGGAGGAACAAGAAAGGGTGAAGCTGGTGGCTAGTGTCGAGCTAGGGTTTGAAGCTGAGCTTTAAGTGTTTTATACATTGGGCCGTGTATTGGACCGGGTCATGGACTGAAGACTAAGACTACTTGTTATGGGCTAAGGCTTAGTCTTCAATGGACCACCTGTTAACAAACAAAAACAACAGCATGAATCAGATAAGTGCCTTTACTAGTCTCAGGTTGGATAGAAACAATTTTCTTCTATGGAAGACTATGGTGTTGCCTATAATTAGAGGCAATAAGCTGGGAGGTTTTATAAGTGGTGAGAAACCTTGCCCTCCCAAGATTATAAGTGGACAAGATGGTTCTCTAGTTGATAATGTTGAGTATGACAATTGGAATGCTAAGGATCAGTTGCTATTGGGTTGGTTGTACAGCACCATGAGTGCTGAAGTTGCATCTCAAGTGATGGAGGAAGAGTCCTCTAAAGGACTATGGGATGCTGTGGTAAGGTTATCCGGCTCTCAAACTAAGTCCAGAGTAACTTTCTTTAAAGCTGAATTCCAAAGAACCGGGAAATGAACTAGCTCAATGGAGGAGTACCTTGCAAAGATGAAACATATTGCTGATAGTCTGGCTCTAGCTGGTTCGCCTATTTCACTAAATGATTTGGTCTCACAGGTATTGGCAGGTCTTGACAGTGAGTATTGTCCATCTAGGTGACAAAGAGGTGCAGAATTGGCTTGATTTACAAGCTACACTTCTCACTTATAAAAGCAGACTTGAACAACTATGGAAAATTCAAGTTAACATGGCTAACTTGAATCTCACCGCTGTAAACAAGCCAGAAACTAAATCTGCTGGCAGTAGCAACTATGGTTCGAACTCGAGGTATGGAAATAAAGGTCAAGGCAGAGGCTCTAGAGGAAGGTTTTCCTCAAACTACTCTAATAATTACAAGGGTAGAGGTCCTTACAGAGGCAGAGGTGGCAGGTTCAACTACTCTAACAACAAACCTACCTGTCAAATCTGTGGCAAGTTTGGTCACGGGACTGCTTATTGCTACTTTAGAGATGACACTAATGTGATGGGACAAATACAAACTGATCAACAGAGAGCTGATCAGGATCAAAGTGTGATGACAGTCTCACATGAGTCTGGAAATGGTGATGAAAGTTTGTATGTTGACAGTGGTGCTAGCCACCATATCACCAACTCAGACAAGATGTTGAACCAGAAAACTCAGTACACATGTAATAAAATAGTAATATTAGGTAATGGTAGTAAACTGAACATTCAAAACTTAGGTAAGACTTGCCTATCTACTAAAACCAACAAACAAATCCTCATAAACAGTGTGTTACATGTGCCTTATATCAACAAAAACCTAGTATCTGTCTCTCAATTAACACTTCATAATGATATTTTTATTGATTTTCACAGTTCTAAATGTTTTGTGAAGGACAAGATAACCGGGATGATTCTACTTAAAGGCAGAGTTGAAAATGGGCTCTATAAGTTGGAGGACTCCTCTATTTCTAGGACTACTAAGGCAGCCTTTCCTAAGTCACATTCATTTGTTTCTCATATGTCTGTTCTTACTAATACTTCTAATTCCCTAAAGATTGGGTGGCATAAAAAACTGGGCCATCCTTCTAAACGTGTCTTGTCTATTGTGATGAAAGATTGTAATCTTCCTACTATTGCTAGTAATGAAAAACTTTTTTGTGATGATTGTCAGCTAGGCAAATCACATTCCTTACCATTCTCTAATTCAGTCTCACATTCTTCTAGTGTCTTAGATTTGATTCACTCAGACTTGTGGGGACCCGCCCCTGTTCTATCTAACTCTGGTTACAAATTCTACATATTGTTTGTAGATGATTACAGCAGGTTCACATGACTATATCATCTTAAACTTAAAAGTGAGGCTGTAAATGTGTTTAAAGAGTTTAAGACTCTAGTTGAAAATCAGTTTGATAAAAGAATTAAAGTGTTTCAGTCAGATTGGGGTGGTGAGTTCAGGTCTTTTCTATCCTTGGCTAAAGAATTAGGGATCCAGCTCAGGACATCATGTCCTTACACTTCTGCTCAGAATGGTAGAGCAGAAAGGAAGCACAGACATATCACTGAGACTGGTCTGACCCTTCTAGCTCAGTCAGGTCTTCCTCACAAGTACTGGCCAGAGGCTTTTCACACTGTTGTGTTCTTGATTAACAGATTACCTACAGTCACTCTAAAAGATAAGTCCCTTTTTGAACAACTCTTTGGTTTTAAACCTGATTACATGTTTCTAAAAGTATTTGGGTGCACTTGCTTTCCATGCCTTAGGCCCTACCAAAATAATAAATTCCAATTTCACTCAGTCAAGTGTGTCTTTTTAGGATACAGTGGGGTACATAAAGGGTATAAGTGTCTCAGTCCTAGTGGGAGAGTTTATGTGTCAAGGAATGCCATCGTTAATGAAGATGAGTTCCCATGTCTGTCTGGTTTCCTAAACACTAAGTCCTCTATGTCTATTTCTAGAGTCTCCTGGCTGCCTAAGTTTCCTAATCTATATATGCCAAATGAGAATTCTACACCACAAACAGTTTGTTCAAACTCACAAAATACCAACCAGTTTCAACACCTAAACACTAACCACTCATTACAATCAAACCAGACCAAAACAACAAACCATTATGTACCTTGTGATAACTCACCTGATAATTCTAGCACCTCTTCACAAGCTCAAACTGGTTCCCAAGCTCCCACAGCTGCTCAAAACACGTTGCCCAGCATATTAATTGAAACACAACCATCAAAACCTGGTGAGTTGTTTATTGAACTTCCTTTTGACAAAATTAACAATCAAACTACCTCTCAAACTCTCCCTAACAGACATCCTATGACCACTAGAGCCAAAGATGGCATTTCAAAACCTAAGCATATTTACTCAGGAACTACTATTACATCTACTATTACTGTTAAAGAACCTACTAAGTTTTCAGAGGCTATTCAGTGTCCTCAATGGGTTCAAGCCATGAAATGTGAATATGATGCCTTGGTGAAAAATCACACATGGTATTTTGTTCCCCACACCAGTAACATGAGTCTCATGGGGTGTAGATGGGTGTATAAGGTCAAATATAACCCAAAAGGGTTTGTTCAACGCTACAAAGCTAGACTTGTAGCTAAAGGTTTTCATCAAAAACCTGGGGTTGATTTTAATGAAACTTTCTCTCTAGTGATAAAAGCTTCTACAATAATATTAGTTCTCACTATTGCTGTATCTAGAGATTGGGTCATCAGGCAACTTGATATAAATAATTCCTTCTTGAATGGTCATCTAAAAGAGCAGGTGTACATGGTGCAACCTCAAGGTTTTGTTGATCCTAAGTATCCTAATCATGTATGCAAGCTGAACAAGGCATTGTATGGACTGAAACAGGCACCACGAGCTTGGTATTCCAAGCTCAAGGATACACTGATCTTGTGGGGCTTTCAAAATTCAAGGGCTGATTGCTCTATGTTCTTTCTACGGTTTAAAGGCATCTTTGTCATTCTACTGGTCTATGTAGATGACATAATTGTTACTGGTAACAGTCCTTCCTATGTTTCTAAATTTGTTCAGAAGCTAAACTCTGAATTTTCTCTAAAGGATATGGGATCTCTAAGGTTGTTTTTGGGTATTGAGGTTCACAGAGATGACTCTGGTCTTTACTTGACTCAAACACAATATATAAAAGACTTACTGTTAAAAGATGGCTTGTCCAACGCTAACTCCTGTGCAACTCCAATGAAGGTGATTCCACCTCTCTCCAAGTCTGATGGCGAACTGCTTCAGAATCCTACAAGGTATAGAAGCTTGTTAGGGTCTTTAGAGTATCTACTGCACACTCGACCAGACATTGCGTTTGCTGTTAACAAACTCAGTCAGTTTCAACAATATCCTACTAAAGTACATCTACAATGTGTAAGAAGAGTTCTACGTTACTTATCTGGTACTCAGACGAGGGGACTCCACATCAAACCGAGCGACACTCATCAGCTTACAGGCTTCACTGATGCCGATTGGGCTACTTCGTTGGATGACCGTCGATCGGTTGGTGGTTATTGCGTCTTCCTGGGTGACTCCTTGATTTCGTGGTCTTTAAAGAAACAGAGGATTGTGTCCAGGTCGAGTACAGAGTCAGAATACAGATCGCTTGTAAATCTGGCTTCTGAACTTATCTGGTTAAAGTCAGTTCTTCACGAAATTCGTCTTGATCTTCACAGATCTCCGGTTATCTGGTGTGATAACCTTGGAGCAAGCTCCCTTGCTTCAAACCCTATATTTCATGCTAGAACAAAACATGTCGAGTTAGATCTACATTTTATTCGAGATATGGTTACTCAAAATCTACTGGATATACGATACGTACCTTCTCACGACCAAGTTGCTGACTTGCTCACAAAGCCCTTGTCTCAAAATCGGTTCTTGTTCCTACGGGACAAACTGAGTCTTGGTATACCTCCGCCACGTTTGAGGGGAGAAGTCAGAATATCTGAAGAAGAGGCAAGGTTGGAGAAGGCTGGTGTTGAACTAGGGTTTAGAGGAACAAGAAAGGGTGAAGCTGGTGGCTAGTGTCGAGCTAGGGTTTGAAGCTGAGCTTTAAGTGTTTTATAGATTGGGCCATGTATTGGACCGGGTCGTGGACAGAATACTAAGACTACTTGTTATGGGCTAAAGGCTTAGTCTACTTCTTAGTATGTGTGGGCTGTGTTAGTTGTCAAAGTCTAACTACACTATAAATAATGTAACAGATTGTATAACAAAATGTAACAAATTCGGTTACACATTGAACAGATTTGTGTGACTATAAATGTCCCAAATGTATGAACAATAAATCTAGAGAAAGATAATAAAAACAATTACATTTATTCTTCTTGATTCAATCTTCTTCTCCTTCAAGTTTCAACTAGACTCCATGTGTGTTTTTAATTTTATGTTGGCGATGTGTATTTGTGCACATTAAGAACTGCTCACAGAGGAATTTTGAAGAAGAATAAAAATTCAGATCACGCGGTCCCCGATATTTTACCAGAGGATAAAGTGGAAAAATTAATTTTTAGACCAATATTTTGGTTAGTTGTCCCACACTTATAAACAACTTACGAAAAAGGTTATCGTACGTTTAGAATAGAATCCAATTTGCTTGACTTATTTTTGGCTCAAGTACCTGATTTGTGTGAGTAGCTTCATATTAGTCAAGATGGGGATACCTTTTTCTACCCTATTCTTTTCGATTGAGGATTTCACTTTTCACTTCCCCACTTCTAGGGGTCTCACCTCAGTTTATATATGAGTGTATTTCTGCTACCATTTGACCTTTTATCTATGTGTGGGGCTCATAAACAATTTCATACTCTCCTAATTTAACATATGACTAGATAAGTTTTCATGAGATATCGATTTTTTACACCACTTTTTTGTGGGAAGGACGTGAGTAAAATAATGACTTGGCTCTAGAAGTATGGTTGTATTTTCCTAGTAGCCACAACTACCCCAAGGCAATTTTTTCCAAATTTAATATCTAGTTTCAGCATGCAGCATGCTCTTGCTTATTTAGTAAATCAACATGTGTATCTCATCGTTTTGCTTTCTGGGACCTCACTCGCTTCATAATTCAACACAGATAAGTAAAGATAGAGTTGCTCACCGAGTATCGATGCTGAAAGAACCTCTGGAAACGTTAGGTATTCCTTAAGTGCCTGAAATGCATCGTTGCACTTGTCCGTCTAGGAAAATCTTTTAGCTCATTTTAGTACTTTGAAGAAAATGTGGCTCTTGTTCGATGCTCTGGAGTACGAGATGTCTGGTTAAATATTGAACCGTCTTAAAATTTTGTGTTGGCTCCATAGTTAGACATGCTTTGAATTTATCAGGGTCAGCTTCAATACAAGTTTTGGTAATGATGTAACCTAAACCTTTTTCAACCTGCACACCGAATGAACTTTCACTTGTTGAGTTTAAGATGTTACATGTCAAAGGTTGCAAATATGTTTTCTAATACTTCAAATTTAAAACTCTTTGTGTCACTTTTCACGATCATGTCGTTGATATAAGCCTCCATATTCTTGCCGAGATGGTTTTTTAATATCTGATTCACGAGCCGCTGATAAGTTGACCCTTTTGGTGGGGTACATTGATTCTGGTTGTACCCTAAGTATGTATCAATGAACGAGAGGAGTTCATTTCTCAGTGCGACATATACTAGTTGGTCGATTCGAGGCAGAAGGTAGGGATCCTTTATTGAGGTCGTTGAAGGCCACACATAATTTCCTCCAGTATTGTTTTTCTTTACAAGCATTGATTAGTTATTAAGGTCGGATATTTCTATTTTCAAACGTGCCCAAGTTGGAGAAACTTGTCCACCTGTTTGAAAATTCATATGATTTTTCAATGAAGAAGGTTCGACTTTCTTTTACGGATTATTTAGACATTTTTATCAATAGACAGATCATGACATATGATCTCAGAACTTATTCTAGTGACCTTGTCACTTCTCCATACAAAAATGTTTCAGTTTTGTTGTAATAGAACTACTAGTTTGCCTTCAAAAATGATCGAGATGGTTCCCAACATAGACCATTTTTCCTTCTTCCAATGTTACGTCAATAACCTCCTCAATGGAGATCTCATCCCGATTTTTCTTCATAGGACAAACAACCTTTAACCGTTAAGTCAACTATTAGATCTTGGTAGTTATGATATAGAGATTAATATAACAAATGGACCTCCAAATCTTTATTTTGCCTTTTCAAGGATGGACCGTCAATCCGTGTCTTCATCGAAGATAGTGCACAACCATTATTTCTAACCATTTGTATCCTTCATATTTTCTAGATTTTTCTATACTAGCCTCTCTCCCTTTCTTTCGTCACGTCAATCACCCTTTACATTCCTAATATATTGGAGGACCTCCGCACTATCAATCAATCCTTGATTTTTTTAATTGTCAACACTCGTCGGTGGGATGGGTATGATCATTATAGTACGTACGAAAGTGATGATGAAACCTTTCATAACTAGCAGGTAACATACTTCGTAATGTTTGGTACTTGGCTCGGCCTTTAATATTTTTGTAGATGGTAGATATCTTTTCAGTAACGCGTATGAATTTTGAAGTTGGATTATCATAATAAGAAAATCTTGTCTTACTTAACGGGGATTTTGCGATGTCAGTTCAAGGTGCCTTGTTAGTGCGTTTCCTCTTTGACCAGAGTTTTGGATTTATGGATGTTTTTATGAGGTGGGTATGGAGAACCCCCCTTCTTCGAGTCATCGATCTTGATGAAATAGTTGTTGGAACCAAAATTAAATTAAGCTAGATATATATTAATTAATTAATTAAGTTAATTAATTAATTAATATATTGCTCAAATATTTAGATAATATATTTTTGATGTAAAAATATTATTCATACTATTTTATAGATTTGATTTTGTATTTTAAAGAAAATATTATATTAGTCAACAATACCATTCCGTCATTAAAACAAAATAATATACTAATATAAATATAGGATATGCAAGGTATCAAACAACAATAACATCATCACAAAAGCTTTAATAAAAAATTTCTTCTCCAATCTCTTTTATTATCTACAATAGTCGGACCTTGCTAGAATGTTCCAAATATTTCTTACAGGGAATCGAATGAGTTTAGTGTAGAGTGCGGTCCAACCTTCTCGTAAAAGCAACAACTGCTACCAGCTCTTCTAATATTAACAAGGATTCTATCTCGTGGACAAACCTCTGGACATAGATTTTGAGAGGCTCCCTTTTTATGGTACAACTTCATGATGAAGTCTCCTTCCCACCCGTGTTCTTTGTTCCCAATAAAGGGGTTTCTAAAACCAACCCAAATTCTTTCAAACTCTTGGATCGTACATTTTTGGAGGTAAACACATTCTCTTTAAGCATCATATAGTAAGCTCTGTATAATAAAATGTCATCGGAGTTAAAGACCATCATCATGTTTCTGAATTGTTCTACATGGTGTTATGGTTCTCCCAAACCGTTGTACAAGTCCATCTTCTAATGATCGATATTTCAGGGGAGCTTTCCTTCCATGATTCATTTAAAAAGGGGACTGTTGGAGCTTGTATGCTGCCATTGTCTGCCTTACCTGGTCATACTCTAACACTTCTTGCTCCATGCTTTTCCTTGATGTTTTATTACTTGACTTATCTTCTTGGTCGGAGTTCTCTTCAATTCTTTCATTTTTTATTTGCTATCACCGGAGCGCTCGAAGTCCTCCGCATATCACTTATTTTTTTTGGTGCGATTAGCTTGGTTGGCTTCCTGATTGAGATCATGCTTCCGTTTATCTTCCAATCAAACCTTTTCGGTTAAAGGTTGGATTACCTCGGTTATTTTCTTCATTCTTTCCTTGAAATTCTTATCCATGTCGAGTTGGAGTTGGATCACCTTGAGTTACTCCCAGTCGAGCTTGAGATTCTAAAATTTTGACGTTAAATTGGGTGGTCGACGTACCTTGATTGAAAGGATTATCTTTCTGGGTGTCATGGCATGGCTGTAGTGATAAGGTGAGTGGTGATTCTTGGAATATCGCATGCATGTCAAGTTTTATGGAAAGTGTTTTGTAATTTTGTTGAACTTTTAAGTTCGGATTAGCCTCAATCACATCGTGTACCCTACTTTAATATTCGATTCTACCTATTTAAAATTCTCCAAACTACAATGCTTTTGTTTCCATGGCATCACCAACCAAATTCTTAAGGAGGATCCAATGTCTAACTGATGTGCAATTGACACATTCATTGATGCATGGAGTTTTAACTATGCGCTAATAAATTAAAGTCAACAGAAAAAACCATTCATGTTAGTAGTATTTTTTATAACTTTGGAAATCATTCCTTTTCATTCCGGGATATTCCTTTATTTATATATAGTAACCAAGATTCTAATACTCCTATTATCTACAAATCGGATATTATTTACATAATGTTTTTAATGTGTGAAGATGGCTTCCCACGTTATCTTAGGGGCACATAACATGTCTTTTTTAGGTAATTTTCGTTTTTAGGTAATTTTCGTTTGTCACCCTTGAGACGGCTATCACTTTTTTGTGAATTTTTTTTTTAATTATATTATTATGTTGATCGCATTTTTGCTAGGGCTTGCTACTTAGTCTTCATTTGTCTACTTGTTCGTATGGCTGTTATCGGTCCGGTTCGGTTCGGGTTTTGTCGGAATCGGACCGGACCGCTAAGCTTATCGGTTCGGACCGGACCGAACCGTTAAGCTTTCGGTTCTAATTTTTGGAACCGGACCGAACCGCTAAGCTTTCGGTTCGGTTCGGTTCGGTCCGATTCGGTTCGGTTCCGGTTCTGGTTCGGTCCGAGTTCGGTTCGGTCCGAATTCGGTCTGGTCCCGTTTCGATTCGGTCCGGTTTCGGTTCGGTTCGTTATCGGTCCGGTTTCGGTCCGGTTCGGTCCACTTAAAAAAAATTAAATCCAATTAAAATTTGATTTTTAATTTTTTTATATTGAAGTAAATAATATAAAAATTAAAGTTTATAAATTAATCTTTAGATTTTGTTAAAAAATCAGTAATTAACTATTAATTTTAGTACTATAATTTATAAAAGAATAAATAATAATAATAAATAATCGGTTCTAACGGTTTTATTGGTCCGATTTTTTATCGGTTCTACCGGTTTATCGGTTCTATCGGTTCGATTCCGTATCGGTTCTATCGGTTTACCGGTTTTATCGGTTCGATTCCATATCGGTTCTAGTCTAAAAACAGATTAATATACACCGTTTTGAGATAACAGAGATAATGCTAAATCTCAGATCTGATTTATTAGGTAATATAGAGACTATTAAATAGTCCAAAGTTGAATAGACAAAAAGACAGCACAAAGTGAAACGACAATGTGAAAAAGAAACGGACAAATTCAAAGAACACAATTAAAGTTTGAGATTAAATGCAACACTCTCCCTCCTAATCTCAACCTCGTTTACTCAAGTTTTTGACTCCCAATAGTTTCCTCATGTTTTCAAACTTGACAGTAGCTAGCCCCTTTGTCAAAATATCTGCTCTTTGATCGTTGCTGCAAACATGTTTCAAGACAACTTCTCCTCGCTCTACGCATTCCCTGATAAAGTGAAACCTTATGTCGATATGCTTGCTTCTACCGTGGAACATAGGATTCTTAGCCAGGTCGATTGCAGATCGATTATCTATGCATAAAATCACTGGGCCAACAGCTTCATGTGTTATCTGACTAAGAGTATTTCTAAGCCAAATACCTTGGCAAGCTGTTGCGGTAGCAGCCATGAATTCAGCTTCACACGATGATAGAGCAACACACTTCTGTTTTTGTGAGACCCAAGTGATAATACTCTCATTCAAGTAATAAACTACACCTCTTGTGCTCTTTCTATCTTCAATTTGTCCACCCAAGTCACTGTCTGAAAACCCAGTTAACACATTATTGCCACTATTCTTTGTATACACCAACCCGTGTTGTATAGTTCCCTTAACGTACCTGAGTATTCTTTTCACTGCATCCTGGTGCCTTTTTGTGGGTTTTTCCATATATCGGCTGACTATACCCACTGAGTATGCGATATATGGTCGCGTATGAACCAAGTATCGTAGACCCCCTACCATACTCTTGTAGTCTGTAGCATTGACCAACTTTCCTGTCTCGTCTCGATCAAGCTGTTCCTTTGGATCCATTGGATACTTCGTCGGATTACAATCTACCATGCCTGCATTTTCCAGAATTTTTCGTGCATAACCTGCTTGTTTTAATTTGATATATCCTTCTCCTTGTTCAACTTCTATTCCCAAGTAGTAGCTGAGCTTTCCTATGTCGCTCATCTCGAACTGAAGCTTCATCTGGTTCTTGAAATCCTTGATTGCTAAGATACTCGTGCCTGTTACTAGAATGTCATCTACGTATACTGCAATAACCAAACTGTTTTCTCCCTCCTTCCTTGTGTATACAGCATGCTCGTACGGACAACGAGTAAATCCAAGCTTTATAAGACATGAATTCAGTTTGGCGTACCAAGCATGAGGCGCCTGGCGAAGTCCATACAAATCTTTAGACAATTTGTACACTAGGTGCTCTTGTCCCTTTCTTTCAAATCCCTCTGGTTGGTCAACGTATACATCTTCCACTATATCTCCATTCAAGAAGGCCGTCTTTACGTCGAGATGGTGCACTTCCCATTGACTTTTAGCTGCCAAAGCTAATAGCAACCTCACTGTCTCCAACCGAGTAACTGGTGCGTATACTTCATCAAAATCAATGCCATGTTCTTGTACATAACCCTTTGCTACGAGGCGTGCCTTGTATTTTACCACCTTCCCGTTGGCATCCCTTTTTAATTTATAGATCCATTTCAGACCTATGATCTTCTGTCCAGGTGGTAGACTCGTCAATTTCCATGTATCATTTTCCTCAATAGAATCCATCTCTTGCCTCATTGCTTGCCTCCAGTTGACATCTTTTGCTGTCTGTGTATAGTTGACAGGTTCATCTACCCCCATGAGCCACAATTCTTCTTCATCAAGCTCTATTTCCTCTGTGACATTGTAAATTTCACTCAAAGGTCTGAATCTTTTTGGCTCTGTGCTATCATCGTAATTATCTCGATTGATTCTAGAAGCAGACGACTGAGAATGTGGAGTGGATACCTGAGTGTTACTGTAGTTGTCATATCCAACAGAGGACTGAGAAGACTCAGAAGCCCGCGACTGTGGTGTTGACGTCTGGGTGTTATTGCCACTATGGTTGTCATCACCATACTCCACGATTTCGGCCTCATCTTGACCTGTTTCATCAACCTCAGGCATACTTGCCACAATAAAACTCTCATGTGTCTCCTCCCTCTCTGCAATCATACTCCACGGCCATTGCTTCGTTTCTTCGAAAATGACATAACGGCTTATATGTATACGATCTTCCTTGGGATCATATAAACGGTATCCTTTAGTTCCAGGCTCTCTCCCCAGATTAACTAACTTTTTAGTGCGATCATCCAGCTTTGTGTTGTGCACACTTGGAGTTTTCATGTGCGATAAGCACCCAAAGACCCGTACATGACTTATCTGCGGTTTTCTTGTTGTCCATGCTTCATACGGCGTCTTACCTGTCAATGCTCGCGTGGGTAGTCTATGGAGGATGTATACCGAGTTTCTGACTGCTTCAGCCCACATCTTTGATGGCAATTGCATTTCCTTGAGACTGCTTCTAGTCATCTCCACAATAGTTCGGTTTCGACGCTCTACCACTCCGTTTTGTTGCGGAGTGTAGGGTGTCGTGAGGTGTCGCTCAATTCCTGCATTCTCACAGTATTCTTTAAACTCATTAGAATTGAATTCACCTCCTCTGTCAGTTCTCAGCACCTTGATTCTTTTCTCTGACCCGTTCTCAACCAATACACGAAACTTTTTGAATGCTTCGAATGCCTCATCCTTAGTTCTTAGAAAGTACACCCACATAAACCTGCTAAAGTCATCAACTAACAAAAATAAAAATATCTGTATCCAGAGGTAGTAGTTGGAGATATCGGACCGCACAGATCACCATGTATAAGTTCTAGTACCTTTTTTGCACTAAACTTTGATTTGGCTGGAAATAGCTTCCTGGTTTGCTTTCCCATTAAGCACCCATCACACACGACATTTGGTTTTATTATCCTGGGCATTCCTTCCACCATCTGGTGCTTAGACATGAGAGCCATGGCTTGATAATTGACGTGCCCAAGACGGGCATGCCACAATCTCGTGATGTCATCCGCTTTAGTCATCAGGCATTCCTATTTGTTAGTCTCAATAATAATTTTGTAAAGTCGATTGGCAGATCGTTTTACCTTCATCAATAATCTGTCTTTGTTGTCGTAGATCCTCATAAATTCTCCCTTGAGTTCCACATTATTGCCTTCTTCAGAAATCTGTCCCAATGATATGATGTTATTACGTAGACTAGGTATATAATACACCTCTCGCAGCATCTTTTCTTCTCCATTTTTGCACAGTAATATCACAGTGCCCTTTCCTTTTATCTCGACTTTTGAACCATCTCCAAAACGCACTACACCAGATATACTCTCATCCAGTTCTGCAAACTTTTCTTTAAAACCTGTCATATGACTGCTTGCACCATTGTCCAGGTACCAGACATTCGATTCGCCTGCACATTCTCCACGCCTTGGAAGTTGAGTAGATAGCAGTTTGTCCTCATTCAGGAGAAGCTTTGACGAGTCTTTATCATGTTTGGCCAAGAGTAGGGACATTTCATCATCTTCCATCGCAGCCAAATTCGCCTCCGCTTCTTGTGTTTCCTTGTGATTCCTTGGTTTCCTGCATTCTGAGGCAAAATGACCATAGATATTACAGTTGAAGCATTTGATAACACTCTTGTCAAACTTTCCACGGCCTCTCTGCCTTGTGGATCTGTCACCATTGTTTCGCCTCAGCCATTCTTCACGCGACAATAGAAGCTTTTTGTTGGCTCCTTCTCGTTTAGCCCATTCCTTTTCTGTCAACATGAGTTGAATCTCCTTCGTTTCTGTCCTTCCTTTTACTCGTTCTTCATGTGCCTTGAGTGAACCTACAGCTTCTTCGACAGTCATGCTCTTG
Organism: Limnanthes douglasii subsp. nivea; assembly: GCA_036936605.1. Lineage (NCBI taxonomy): Eukaryota > Viridiplantae > Streptophyta > Magnoliopsida > Brassicales > Limnanthaceae > Limnanthes > Limnanthes douglasii. The sequence continues at coordinate 39,013,657 of JAUPFV010000002.1, forward strand.
ATGTCTCCAAATTTCTCAAGTGTTGAAGTTATCTGTAGGAATCTGGCAGGGACAGCACGCAGAAGTTTCTTTACGACGTATGATTCTTCCATCGTTTCCCCCAAAGCTCGAATATTTGTAACGAGGCTATTCATTCTCATGTGAAAATCTTCAAATTTTTCATTGTCACCCATATTCAGCATTTCGAATTCAGATTTTAGGGTCTGAATCCGTGCCTTCTTTGCTTTGTCTGCACCTTAGCATAAGGTTCTTATCATATCCCAGGCGTCCTTCGCTGTTCCCTTGTTTGCAATTGAGAGCAATACATCTTCGGGAATTGCCTGATACACCATTGCTAGCGCTATCTTATCTGTCTTCTCTTCGACAGCAACATTGGGATCTTTTGGCTCTACTGCATTCCAGACCCCTTGCGCTTGCATATAAACTTTCATTTTGATAGTCCAAGCCGTATAATTACTTCTATCCAGCATTGGGTAGCTCAGGCCGTACGAACCTCCTTTTCCTTTGTTCACCTCCATCGTTAGTGAAACAAATACGTCTGCTAAGACATTCAGGCCCTGATACCAAATCTAGTCTAAAGACAGATTAATATACACCGTTTTGAGACAACAGAGATAATACTAAATCTCAGATCTGATTTATTAGGTAATAGAGAGACTATTAAATAGTCCAAAGTTGAGTAGACAAAAAGACAGCACAAAGTGAAACGACAATGTGAAAAAGAAACGCACAAATTCAAAGGACACAATTAAAGTTTGAGATTAAATGCAACATCGGTCCTATCGGTTTATCGGTTTTATCGGTTCCTAACCGGTTTTTTGTTTCGGTTTCTTATCGGTTTTCGGTTTTTAGAATGGAACCGTGAACCGAACCGTTAAAGTTCGGTTCGGTTCTCGATCCGGTCCTTATCGGTTCGGTCCCGGTCCGGTTCTCGGTTCCGGAGAACCGTTGACAGCCCTACTTGTTCGTAATCTTGTTATTGACTGATGGTACTCTTAGTCAGGGCTTTCTTAGCTCTTTGGTCGTCATTTGTACGCTTGGCTATCATCTTGATGTTTACTGACCGTACTCTTACTCACGGCTCGCTAAACCCTTCGTTGCTTCTATTTTGGTTTCTCTTGCATCACTTACTTTGGTCGCTACATTTTATTCATGATTATGTTTCTCTACTGAGCTTAACAGCGCTGTTATGAGCGATATATCTTATCCGAAGGGTAAAAACTTATCACTTATCATAATATTTTAAGGTATTTTTGGTATGAAAAAAATTAATTGGACTCTTTCTTATAGTGCAGTATGAAATACATGTCGCCTTTAATTTATCTACTACCCATAAATTGATGTCTAGACAAAGTCCACGTCATTTCAGAACTTTTGTATTGACCCAAGAGATAACCAATTGAACCATGTCAAATCATTACCCTAAAGAAGTAATCAGGAAATTTCGGGTACGAAAGTTTGTAATCATCTTTAAAGTATAGAATAAATATTATATATTTTTTTTATTGTGGTACTTCGTATCACTAGTCGCATCATAATTTATCATCTTAAAGTGGTCTAACTTTTAAGGTAGTTCTCCGACTAAGATCTTGGAAGCCAATGTGACGTTTCTCATAATATACATGACTACAATAAAATCTTCTTTTTCTTTCATTCAGCACCGAGTATAGACCCACATTGTAATGGCTTATATTCTTATAGTATTGCCCTTAAGAAATATAATCTGGACCATAACTTAGAAATTTAGGTGGAAAATAGTTTGGATTAAAATGTTAGAAGTAACGTGTACATTATGATAGTCAACAGCTCTTGGTAGATTATGCAATGGTATCTTTCGAGGGAGATATATGTATATAAATCTAAGACATAAGTCTAAGTCAGAGTGAAAATATGACAATCTGTTTACCAAACTATTGGTTTAAGAATTGGTAAATTTTTTATCTAAAGTTGATAACGATATAGAATATTGAGGGTTTAAGTGTAATGAATTAAAGTTTAATATGATCATTGAGAATATATATGACCGATTTTAGTACGTTTGTAAAAATGAGGGGTCAAAGTGCAGTTAATCCATTTTTGTAACTGCTATACTAAATCTATTTTCCTATAAATAAAAGATGAAGCTGATAATACAAGGATCGACATTTTTCTAAAGTGTTAGTTACTATCTAATTTCACTTTCTCTCTCTAAAATCAATATCCCTCTCTTATAATTTCAAGAACACGATTTATACTTAACAAATTGGCGACCACGATGGTAGATTTCAATCGATCAGTACCTTGATTTCGAAATCTAAAACCAGAGAAAATCAAATTTATTGATTTGTTACAGTTGTTCTTGATTGATAATGGACCCAGATAATGAAAATGATCCTTTGGTTCGAAAATCAATCGAAACGTTAAGATCTGATTTGTGGAGAGAGAAAAACGAGGAACATGATCAAGTTACAGTTAAACACACTCATTCAGAAATCAAATCTCGAATGAATCAGTTACTAGATAAAATCACGACTCTAAATAAAACGTATGACCAAAGATAGCAAGATATTCAATCATGTAGGCTGAAATATGAGGTAAGACAAATGGAGGAGAGTAATGATGTGACAGCCAATCTGATCGATCTTGTAAAACTCGCCAGGTTCGAAGTGAGCAGAGGAAAACACATTGTAAATCTAATAAAGATCATCGTACTTCACAAAAATAGAAAAAAAGACAAACATAGGTATATTACACCCAATGGTGATGAGTTCGACAGTTCAACATCTGAGCGTAAGAGAACTCGGGGATCTTCAAAAGAAGACATAGGTAGGGCTCAGAAGTCATGAAAAGAATATAAATCAAGAAGAGACAATTTAGAGGGAAGCTGAGTGGTATGAAGATATACATCGAATCAATACACATGAGTGACCATCTCATCCGAGAAACAACGGTAGTTTTCCTTCTCAAATTACAGGGTACCAACTCAGGCTATATGGTATCAATTTCAAAGACCATGGCCAAATCCATAGATAAGGCCGTAATATTATGCTGATTTAAGTTTGAATATGGAAACTATTTATGCAAAACATAGGGATATGTGAGTTTTAAACAGCCTGCTCCGATAACTAGACCCATAGAATAGCGTAAGAACAGGTTCTGTAAGTATCATAAGGACATATGACATCAAACCGCAGGTTGTATAACTTTGAAAAATGAGGTGCATATTCTAATTGAAAATTTGAAAATAGCCGCTTTTATTAAAGGGAAGAGTAATGGGTCAAAGGCTTTAAGTGCATCAACTTCGCAAGAAGCAAATCCAAATTCAAAGGAGGAAAATCTAATGATTTTGGTTTCTAAATTCGATGATTTTGATGCAGCATTAGAATATTTGGAACACATCCAGATCGGTGAATTTTGATGGTTGTGCATAAACCGATAGAACAAGAATGAGTTCGAAGTTTACGGGAATAATTTGAGACATTCGCAATTTTCGGGGGAGATACTATGAGTTGTAACACCAATAACTTCAGAAGAGGCATGTTGTGAGCTTAGCTACCCAAATAGAAGAAGGGATGTCTACTCATTTGTATGGTAAGAAAGGTATTCCATATGATAGGATGTGTAATCCTCCCAGAATCTATCAATCGGAATTGTACTATAATTGGGTTTACAAGTGTGCAACCCAGGTGATTGGAAAAATCAAGGGTGAGGTCTGTTTGGAGAAGAAACCTTTTAGATACAAGGTTCAAGTTTTATTCATGGTGGCGGATTTTACGACCAATTATAAGGCTATTTTTGGGAGATCTTAGCTTTTAAGGGTGTAAGAAGTTGTATCCTTAGTTCACTAGTGTTTGAAGTATGTCATCAAAAACCGTATTGTGGTGTATCCTCAGTTCACCAATGTTTGAAGTATGTCCTCGAAAACAGTATTGGGGTATTCCGAAGTGATAAAAAATTAGTTAGAGAATGTTATGCAGCAGATCGAATGGCTGAATAACAATCAGGAGGGTTGACCTCTAAAAAATAAGAAGGATTTGATGATCTGAGGGAAATCCCGAGATCGTTAACGGTAAGTGAAAGCATATAAGATAATTCTTTTTCTCGATGGGAAAATTCTTCGAATAGGAACATTGCTGACCTCAGCTTTACGTAAGCAGTTGTTATCATTTTTGTTTAATAATCTAGATGTTTTCGCGTGGAAAATAAAGGATGTAATGGGGGTTCTATCTGATGTGATATGTCATAGCTTGGCTAGAAATCCTAGGATCAAGCCAGTTATTCAAAAAAGACAAGCTTTCTATGTTGAAAAGGCAAAGGCTATAGTTGTTGAAGTAAATTGCTTATTTAGATTCAGGCATATTAGGGAGGCATATTATCCTTTATAGATAGAAAACCTTGTGTTGACTTGACGGATTTGAATCGAGCATGTTCTAAAGATCCATTTCGTGTTCCTCGAACAAATCAGTTAGTTGACTTTACTTTAGGAAATAAAATTTTATCTTTTATGGATGTTTTTGTAGGATATAACCAAATTCAGATGGATCCAAAAGACCAAGAGAGCACTATATTTATCACAGATCGACGCTTATATTCCTATAGGGTTATGTCTTTTAGGCTAAAGAATGCTGGAGCAACATATCAAAGGTTGATGAATAAAGTTTTTGCTTCTCAAATTGGGAGAAATATGGAAGTATATATCGATGATATGTTGGTTAAAAGTTCAGTTGATGGGAGCATTTGGAGGATTTACTGGAAACCTTTTTGAACTAAGGCCTATTCGATTAAAGCTAAATCATGAGAAATGTACTTTTGGAGTTCTAGTTGGGAAGTTCTTGGGATTTATAATTAGTCAAAAGGGGATAGAGGCTGATCTAGAGCATTTGAAGGCTTTAGTCTCAATGACATCACCTTGGACTATTAAGAAAGTGAGAATCATAACAGGAATGCTAGCTTCCCTTAATCGATTTACTTTGAAGTATTCTGATAAGTGTTTTCCTTTTTCCAAGTGTTACGAAGACCAAACGAGTTTCAGTGGACATCATATTGTGTAATTGCATTTTCGAGGATTAAGGAACTTTTACTGACACCAGATGTTTTATCCAAGGCTCTAATTGGGGAGCAACTGTTTGTGTACATAGTAGTATTAGATTTTGCTGTGAGTGTTGTTCTGAAAAGTGAACCTGAGAGAATTCTGAGGCCTGTTTACTATGTTAGTAAAAGTTTGTTGGCAGCTGCAAAAAAAATTATCTAAGACTATAATAATTGGATTTGGCTTTAGTGATTGCTGCTAGGAAAATGCGCCTTTATTTTTAAGCTCATATTATTGAGGTTCAAACCTACTTTCCAGTAGATAATGTGTTGCAATGCCCATACATTTCTGTAAGGATGACTAAGTGGTCCGTAGAGTTGAGAGATTTTGATATCACTTTTGTTCCTCGAACGGCTATTAAGGCTTAAGCTTTGGCTGATTGTCTTGTTGAAAATCATTCAAGCAGATCAGATGAGGAGATAGATAAAACGGTCTTGCCAGATAATTTGATGTGAGTTGTTCGAACTGATAGCGGTTCTAGTATTTTGAGATCCAATGCATGAGTGCAATTAATTTCTCCTTCTATGGAGGCAATGTACCAAGCTATTAAATTTGGTTTTCATGCATTTAATAATGAGGATGAATATGAAGATGCATTAGTTGGTTTAAGGCTTACAAATATTTGTGGGGCACACATAGTTCGTTTGGAACCAGATTCTGAGTTAGTGGCAAATCATATGGTAGGTATTTCCGAGGCTAAGAATGATGATTTAATTTTGTATATTCGAGAGCTTCGAAATTTGGCTCTATTGTATGACAAAGTGATTGTATAGCATATTGGTTGAGGAGATAATACAGTTTTTTACTCTTTTACAATAATTTCTTATATGGAAGAATATCCTTGGATATTGTTATAGGAGAGTCCCTCTATTTTAACACGATCCGAACAATGTAAATATGTTGAAGAGGTATTTTTTATTCTTGATACAATTCGAGGTGTTTGGAGGTATGATATTCTTAATTTTTTTCTAAGAGGAATGTTTCCTTAAGATCGATAGCTGGCTAAAAAATTAAGATATAAATCTCATGGCTATGTTGTCTTGGATGAAGTATTATACACGAAATGTTTGACCAAGCCATTTTTACTATGTTTTTGAAAACAAAAGTCTCAAGAGATTTTGTATAAGTTATATGATGGAGAGGGTTCAGCACATTAAGTCTTTGAGACATAGGTTTTTTTTTACAAGATATTATTGGTCTTCGATTATGAACGATGCTAAAGTTCAAGGTTGAGGCTATGATACTTGTCAGCGTTTTTCCCATTCTATTCGCAAACCAACAGTACCATTTATGTATATTTTCGAAGCAATCCTTTTTCACAAATGGGGAATAGATTTTGTAAGGTCATTTCTTATGGCTTCTAGAGGACGTCAAATGATCATTGTGGCTGTGGATTATTTTTTGAAGTTGGCAGAAGCTTCACTATTATCTGGAACAAAGGCAAAAGATGTTTATTAAGTCTACTATGAAGAATATTTGTTACCGTTTTGGAGTGTCTCAAAAAATCACTGTGGATAATGATCATCAATCAATAAAAGAGTAATGACTTCTTTTTATGCTTTGAAGGAAATAACACAGTGTTTTTCTACACCTTTTTATCCTCGAGCAAATGGTCAAGTAGAAGTGACTAATAAATCTATTTTGGAAGGGTTGAATAAATATTTAAGAGGTGTTGCAGGGAAATGAACTAATTATTTCCAAGAGGTGCTGTGGGCTTATCGTACGACTCTGAGAGATACTACTCAAGAAACACATTTTATCTTGGTATATGGGATAGACGTTGTTCATCATTTGGGATCTACTTATCTTCTTATAGAGTACTCTAATATTTTGAAGAGGTGAATAAATATGAAAGAAGAACAAAGATAGATTTGATCGAGGAGAAAGGAGTTCAAGCTCATTTGAATATGACTCATTATCACACTTTGATGAGGACTGGATATAATTTGAAGGCGAGGAGAAGGGATTTTAAAGTGGGTGATAAATTCTTAAGAAAGGTATTCCTCCACACAAAGGATAATTAACTTCGAAACATTGCCCCGAATTGGGAAGGTCCTTATATTATGATGCAGCGGATAAAGACGGGCACGTATCGTCTTTATGATGAGCAGGGGAGAATGCTTCAAAATCCTTTGAATATTAAGCACCTAAAGTTGTATTGGAAGTGAGTTTTTTGTTTTGAATTCTTTTTGAATAATTGGCACACTCTTTCCTACCCTATTGGCCAATATTTGAATATATTAATAAATAATATGTTTTGGCCAATGTTTGTTTTAAATATTAGTATTCAAATAAATTTTTTAAATAGTCAAAGATTGATAATCTTTAAACCTGATAACCAAGAGTGATTATTCCAAAGTGTTATACGTTTATTATCAAGACTTTTCTAAGAAACAACTATATTCGAAATGCTACATTCTTTAAATGCACTGTACATATTGAAAGTGTTATGTTCATTAAACGCACTGTACATATACGAAATATTACGTTCTTTAAACGCATTGTACATATTCGAAGTGCTACGCTCTTTAAACACGCTGTACATATTTGAAGTGCTACGTTCTTTAAACGCACTGTACATATTCGAAGTGCTACATTCGTTAAACCACTATAGATATTCGAGGTGCTACACTATATATATTAGAGGGTTTTAAATTCTATAAATACACCAATTATTATTCGAGGTGCTGCATTTTGTAAAAGCACTTTTTAAAAGCATTATTGTTATTCGAGGATAAAATGACTTTGTTTAAAAAACGTTATCATAAGTTTTATTATAGAGCAGATAAATATGGAAAAAAGAAAAGTAATAATTCATGGAAGGAAATATGATCTTATAAAAAAATATTTTGAATGCCAAATAGCTAAGCATTCAGACAAAACAAATCCTCATGAAATAATTGAGTGACTTCGAACAAAAAACAACAAAATAAGGATAAAACAACAATTACTTGGCTTCCGAATTTTCATCTTCAGAATCTCCTTCAATAGATTCATTTTATTTTGATTCTGTCTCTTCGTAAGAGTCATTGGGGATAGGATCAAAAGCTTCACTAGGTCGGTTGTTTAGGGGGATTAATTTCCAGAACCTGGATATATCTGCTTCGGGAAATACCGCGTGAATTTCACGAATTAAATTTATTGCTGTTCTTCGGAATTTGTTATAGCACCCAATGTATCTTTCCCACACTCAGTTTTTTCAGACTTTACGAAAATTGCTTTATCTTTCCTAAGGGAATTTTTGAGATCATCCATATAATTAATCATCTTCTTCTATACTACTTCACTTTTCGTTAGATATTTTTGAATAATATAATACTTTTTTTGCTCTTCAGATAATTCATTTGTGTGCTTTCTTGTAAGTTCTTCTATTTTGGCTTCATGAGAAGTCTTGAGTTCCCCCGGTTGTTGATCATTCACAAACAAAGATGACTTTTAAGTTGGATAGCCTCATGGATAAATTACACCCTGTCAATTTAGAAGCCACAAAACTACTCATTGTTATGTCTTCCCTACAACAGCAATATTCTTACATCGAACCATCGCTTTAACCATGTTTTCCAAATGGTTTCGAGATGAAATTACTTATGAGCATAATGCTTTGGCTGCTGCTTCGAGTTGCGCAAAAGGTTGCAGAGCAAGTAAGACCTCTTCGGATGCTTGCTGCACTCGGATAGGAATGAACCTTTCATAGTTAAAATGTATGATAGAAGATGAGAAAGCCAAGTGAGTATCCAAAGAAGGCAGGGATTGTTGCAAAAGAGAAGCAGTGACTTGGTGGCCAATTTAACAAACTCGTTATTGGATTTCTTGAACCTTTAGATCAATATCCTTGTAGAGAGCTTGAAGTTATTCTTCGATATCAAGTTCATCAGGATAAAAATGGTATTTTCCTTAGTGATCGTCCGCTGTTGTTCCTCATTGATTATCATATGTTGCAATTTCTCCTCGATGATATTCTGTTGTAGTGTTTTCTCTTTCGGTTGGAGGAACTTCAGAGACAGGTTTTTTCAGATGGTTTTCCTCATATCTTAGCAGGAAACGTTTTTGAGCTGCTCTTTTTTCTTTTTTGAGGCAGTTGTTTTATTTCTTTACGAGGAAGGTTTATCATCGGTCTCTTCTTCAATTGTAGGAAGGCTGGTTTCAGTTGTCTTCCTTTTTTCCTTCTTTTGAAGGCTCAGATTTTTTGAAGAGCTATCACTAGATGTGTTAGCTTCTTTTTTCATTTTTACTTTTTTTTTGCGGGAAGATGGCTATCCGATCTGTTCCTTACTAGAAGAATCACCTTACCATCCGGTGCTACCAGTCTCTTCACAGCTAAATTTAGGTTTGGTGGCTCCATCAATTTTTCAGCGAGGTAAGCACTCAGAATGATTCTCTATAAGTGGCTATTAATGTAATTGATAGGCAGAAAAGCTGAGTGAAACCCATTTCCCCACTCTTTTCCACCCAGGTAGCAAGCTTCTCAAAAAAATTTGTTGCCTCTTTCTTACGACCTTTATATCTCTTCGAAATTTCTGAGGAAAGAAATAAGATAAATGAAAAAAATAAGCATAACGTATTCAGCCAAAGGAAAAATAAATATAGAGCAGACTTACGGTTACTCCTCCAGATGAGGTTGAGTGTTAAAGGCTTCTCCTTCCCGTTCTCCCAAGCTCTAGATATGAAGACAAATTTTTGTTTCCAAAATTTATCAGCTTCGAGCAAGTCATTGATGATTTTAAGATCATCATCAAGGGTTAAGTAGTAGAAGGGAAATATCGGTCCCTTTGAAAGTTTTGTTAAGGCAATGAAAGCTTTGATGAAGAGGGTAATTTGCCTTAATTCGGAAGCCATGATCATTGATAGAAGTGTGAACCATTGATTAGATATTTTTTGTGTAAGAAAAGGTTTAGGAGTTTGAATTACTACACCATCTTCGGATATAGCGGGAACCAAAGACTCTAATTGATGATCTCACGGTAGACCACCAATTCATCTTTTCCAAAGTTAAGTGAAGTCTCCCCCTGTTTTGGGAGTCGAAGTGTGATATTATCTGCCATTCCCCATTTTTTTTCAAAATACTGGCTTGAGCCTCCTTATAGTACATGTAAGGTACATTTTGTAGCGCCATGATATATTCGGGGATAAGTGGCCTTAATTTACACTTACTGAAGCAGCCACATCCTCAGGAACCTCAATTGGATATTTCTTTTTCTTTTTTTCCCTGGTCCTCCTATTTTTGAAGCATATTCCTCAATATCAACTTCGACATAGTTTAAGGCATCATCTTCAGTATCAACCTCCACGTTTGATTGAGTGGATTCTGAAACAACTTCTTCATCAGAAGCTTCATCTTCACATCAATGTGGATTTTGATTTGAGTTTGCGTTCTATGGTTTATTATTTGAGGGATATTGTTGTGACTTTGTGATAGTCTCAATAATCTCCCTCCAGGAGGAGAAGATGGTGAAGGGTTGATTGTAGCGTTTGGTTAAGTATTGACCTCCTCAAAATTTCCTATAACTATGAAATTTTTCCTTTTTACATGATGACTTTGGGGGAGGTGAGTTTTTCGTTGGACTTGTGGAGTTTCTTTGCGTAGTTGTTGAGGAGGGTTAGACCTTATAGGATATGGAGTTTCTTTTGATCTATTTGAAGTATATGAACTCTGAGTTACTTTGTGATTTCTTTGAAGAGAAGTAGTTGTCGAACCAGTAAGAACGGAAGAGGAAATTTGAGGTGTTGATTGTGAAAGGTTTGTTGATAAAGAATGTTGGGATTTCTGGGTGGATAAATTTAAAACTACATGAAAATTTTAATTTGGGTTGAAATTACCATAATGAATTGTTTCAGTAAAAAACTGAGGAGTGTTTCTTATCAATCCAGCAGCTCTATACTCATCAGCTCTTTTATGAATGCAGAAACAATTGTCAGCACAAAAAACTTTATTCTCAAAATTTGGATAAATCGGTCTTTTAGGTTTTTTGGTTTTTGAGTGTTTTTTCATAAACAAATTTGAAGATCGGCTAGAAAGTATGAGTTTTCCCGCAAAGGTAGCCAAAGAATTGGTAAATCAAGAAATGGAAGAAAGGATTTCTATCAAGTAAAGGAAATTTTCTTTCTCTAGAAAGTTTATGTGAAGTGAAGAATGCGGGTTATCTATATAAGAGGTTAGGAGAGAGAAAGAGGTGATCCGTTTTTTTGGAAAGGGGATAGTGTGACGTTTGTAAAACCGTCAAACCTAGGGGCAGGTCTAAGAAATAGAGTACATGATTTATTGCACATATAATAGGCCATACCAAACGTTTATAATCGTTATGAAAAAACCAGCGCATATTTCTGCATCACAATTTATTCGAGCAGGTTGACTTAGATTAATTTCGAACTGAATGAAAGCATCGGTGTATTCGAAGAAGATAAACACGAAGTATTTGTGTTCGAATCAAATTAAACTTGAATATGAATTTTTCCTGCTTATAGTGAATACCGAAATGATAACTAGTTCTTATTTATTGTATTTCATAAGAACTAAGGGGCTACTAGTAAAGATATAGAATATTGAGCATTTAAGTGTAATGAATTAAAGTCTTATATGACCAATTGAGACGATATATGACTGATTTTAGTATGTTTATAAAGATGGAGGGTTAAAGTGCAATTAACTCACTTTTGTAACTAATTCTGTTATAATAAGTTTTTTTCCCTTTAAATAAAAGTTGAGGCTGTTAATACAAGGATTGATATTTTTTTAAAGTGTTAATTACTATCTACTCTCACTTTCTCTGTCTAAAATCAATATCGATCTTTTCTTTTTTCAAGAACACGATTTATACTTAACAAGAGTAATGAAAAAAATCTTAAATTGATATTTTACAAATAATACCAACGTAATATGACAAATAAAAAACTAGAAATTTAATATCTAATGGATAACAAACAAGTTATTTATGAAAGGTTTCAACATATAAAATTGATTTCTATATGTGATTTGTGTGTTATATGATGATGTTATCGTGAAAGGATAAGTTCAAAAGATTTTTTTTTATTACAATTTGGTTTATATCACATGTGTTTTCATACATGACGTAAACATTATCGTCTCTCATAAGAAAATGAGTTCCGTTCATGTTATCTTTCATTAAATAGATAGATAATCCACCCGAAATAGTGTTAAGTGAAACTACGGACAAACAGATTGGTAAAATGATTACAACTACCAATGTTTCTTGCCTAACTTTATTTTCTGTACACTAAGATCAAACTTAAATTGAATTATATTTTATTTTCTGTGTGAACTATTAATCAGAGAATAAGAGTTTCATTTGATCAAGTATGAATCACATGAAAATTACATGGTTAACAATCCATGAGAAATTATCCACTCGGGACAAGCCTATTTGTTGGGGTTATGCCACCACCCATGACTGTGCTCTCAGCCAAAGAAAACAGGAAAGAATCAGCCGTTTCATGGTTGAATGCAGTTACTCAAGGCTTCTTTGAGAGAACAACTTCCCTCCCCAAACACTCACATGTTATTTTAATACAACGAGAAATTGGACCCTTCCCCAAACGGCCACAGACACATATAGCGTGTCTTATTTTATGCAGTAATATATTACATTTTGAAATAAAATAATGCTTTGATTTTCAATAACTCTGAATCACTAGGCTCAGCCGAATCACTAGGCTCACCGAATGACTAAACATGTGGAGTGCTTCACTTCGGATTCATCCAGCAGCTCATCTAACAACTCGGAGCTTGAAGAGTCGGTTTCTTTTAGCAATGATGAATGATGGTCAAAAAAGAAAACGAGGCGTACTAAAAAGCATTCAAGAAAAAAGGATAGGCATGACAGGTTCAAGAGACACCATGGGAAGATAAAAGGTTCCGCTGATCAGCATATTGACCGCGTGCTAATTGATCATTTTGCTTTTCAGTCCGAACTAGGTATATTTGCTACTCCAAAGGAGGATACTATGTTTATTCGTAACAAGAATTGGAGGCAATCACCTTTATCTACAAAAGTACTTCCGAACATCTTCCCAAGAGATTTGACATCTCTAAGATGGAGAAATACAATGGGAGCAAAGATTCAGACAACCATCTTGAGAAGTTTAAGAATTATTTGATGAACTTTGATGATGAGGACATATTTTTGTATAAGGCCTTCTCCCAAACCTTCATAGGAGGTGCCCTTAAGTGGTATAACAGTCTCCCTTAGGGATCTATAATTGTTTTTGACATATTTTGGGTTGCCTTCCGAAGGCAATTTGTTGAAATCAATGAGCTTAAGGGTAATGGAGATACCATCACCCAATGTGCTCATGAACCGAATGAGTCTCTAAAAGATTACCTCGATTGGTTTGTGAATAATAAGAATGGGTTAGAATACTGATTTGAACAAGTTGCGATTGCTTCCCTTAGACAATATTTGAATCCTGGAAACTTAACCGATTCCATAACTCTGAAGAAGGCCATGAACTGGGGGGGGGGGGATTGTTGAATCAGGTTGGAAAACAGATTAATGTTGAGGAAACAAAGAAACCTAGGGTTCCTCGTCAGAGTAGGTCCAACACTAGAGCATCAACACTTCAATCTGCTAATCAGTCTGGTTATAGATCAAAGGAGACCCGACATGGATCTAACAAATCAAGGCATAATTAGTCCAACCACAACCAAAACCAACAGGTTAGAAATAAAAGGGGACCCTGGGTTCAACCTGAGTGGTTTGCTGAATTGGGAGAAATCGTGGCTACAATATATGACAAAACTAAAAATAAAGTACATTTTAGAAAACCAACAGCGTTGCAGTCATCTATGGAAAATCAGAGTACCCATTATGCAAGTACCATAATAATATAGGGCATGATACCCATGATTTCATAGCTTTCAAGAAAGAAGTCCAGAACCTCATTGAAAGGGGTATGTTGGGGGCCTATGTCAAAAAACAAGGGGGAAGCAGACCGGATAATACACAATCCAATACCAACATTCCCCGAAATACTCATTCAAGAAATCCTGGAACACCTAGATAGGAAGATAGTATGGTGATTACTGAAAGATTTTATATAGACTCTTAGTACCTTGATCCGCCTCCGAGTCGGAATTGGATGGCGGTAATAACAGACAAGACTACTAATGTATCTGGGTTGATTAAATATTTTGAATCTTTAACCATCTTTGGGGGGGGGGGGGGCATTGTGACTGCACCTTCTAGTTCTTCAATGAAAAGGCATGTCCACAGTTTGACCACTCAGCTAGATGGAAGAATGTTCACACACCTGTACCAAACTCCCGCTCCTTTCATAGTTTTCTATGAGGATGACCTAAGGGACATTACATGGCCTCATGAAGATGTCGTGAAAGAAAAAGAAGATGTGATTGTTTACAAAGTTGATCGTCTGACTAAAATGGGCCACATAAAAGAGTCTCAATACCCTTTGTGGACCTCCAACCCTGTTCTGGTGAAGAAAAAGAATGTCAAATGGTGCATGTGTATCGACTTCAATGATCTTAATAGGGCATGTCTGAAGGAACTTTATCATGTTATTCAAATAGATCAGTTAGTGGATTCTACTTCTTGAAAAAAACTATTGTCTTTCATGGATACATTTTCAGGGTAAAACTAAATACAATGAATTCTGAAGGATCAAGATCACATCATTTTTATTACGGACAAAAGTCTTCATTGTTATAAAGTGACGTCGTTCAGATTGAAAAATGTTGGGGCCACCTATCAAAGGTTAGTAAATAAAGCCTTTGCTAGTCAGATTGGCAGGAATATGGATTTATATAGATGATCTGATGGTGAAGAGATTTGAAGAAGATGCACACATATTTGACCTTCAAGAAACATTTTCCAATTTAGAGGCTATGAACTTGAAGTTAAACCCAAAAAGTGTTTTTAGGGCCCGGTCTGGAAAATTCTTAGGCTATACAATAAGTGAAAAAGGAATTCAACCTGATCCGGATCAGCTCAATGCTTTATTAGCTATGGATCCTCCTCGCAACACCCAAAAAGTTCAAAGATTGATTGGACGATTGGTTGCGTTGAACAAGTTTATTTCAAGATCATCAGACAAATGTGCTCCATTTTTCCACGTGTTAAGGAATGCCAAAGACTTTAATTGGTCTCCATAGTGTGATCATGGATTTTTTGAAATCAAGAAACTTTTCCCAAGACTCTCTTTAAACCTGTTTAAGGCGAAAACCTCTACATATAGTTAGTTGTATAAGAATATTCTATAAGTGTTGTACAAGTAAGAGATGTGGATAATTACCCTCGTCGGTTTATTATATAAGTAAAAGTCTGTTGGATGCTGAAAGAAGATATTTGAAGTTAGAGAAGTTAGCTTTAGCTTTGGTAATTACGTCAAAAAAATAAGACAATGCTTCCAAGCTTATTCCATTGTTGTTCGAACATCTTTTCCGTTGAAGAATGTTCTTCTAAAAGCTAATTTATCAAGCACAATGACGAAATGGTCAGTTGAGCTGGGTGATTATGACATTGATTTTGTGCCCTGAACAACAATTAGGGCACAGACAGTGGCTGATTTCTTGGTAGAATTCCATGTTGATAGGTCCTCCAGAGAGATGCAAAAAACCCAGTTTAAGAAAGAATGGGTAGTCCGAACCGATGGCGGATCTAGTACTATAGGATGTGGGGCTGGAATTTGATTAACTTCTCCCTATGGTGATATTATGTAACAGGGTATATATTTTGGTTTCAGAGCTTCTAACAATGAATCTGAATACGAAGCGGATATAGTTGGTCTCAAGCTAGCCGTTATATGTGGGGCCAAAAGACTCTGATTAATAAGTGACTCCCAACTACTTATTCACCATGGTCAAGGGAAATCTGAAGCAAAGAAAGAACAATTGATAAAATATTTGCTTATGTTGAGAGAAGTTGCTGCATGCTTCAAGCGTATCCACTATGAACACATCCCTAGATTGATGAATACTGTGGCAGACTCTTTAGCAACTATAGTTTATTTTGAGTCTTACCCTTGGATTCTAATGTTAGAATCTCAATCAAGGACTGGAGGTAAAGAGAATGAAGAAAATTAAACCCAAGGACTGGAGGTATGATATTTTTCAGTTTATTTCTGGTGGGATTTTTCCTCATGATAAAGCGCTAAGAAACTTAAATATAAGGCTCGTGGTTTCTTGGTATTAAGCGAAATTCTTTACAAGAAATCTTTCAGCAGACCCCTCTTGCGTTGTTTAGGATTTTAAGAATCCCAAAATTGTGTTATTTGAACTGCTTGACGGGGAAGGTTTTGCGCTTTGTGGCTTCAAAGCCATAACCAAAAGAGTTTTATTAGCAGGATACTATTGGCCAGCCATATTGGCAGATGCCAGAGATATGGTAAAGAAGTGTGATCCTTGCCATAGATATGGATATGAAATTCATGTGCCAGCAGTTCCTATGAAGTCTATATCCAAACCGATACCTTTTGATAGATGGGGGTTGAATCTGGTTAAACTTCTTCCCATGGCATTCGGTGGATGTCGAACAATCATAGTTGCTATCAAATATTTCTCTAAGTGGATAGAGGTAGCTCCCCTAGCTGGAACCACTTCTAAGGTAATTATTAAATTCACTTTATCTAATATATGTTGCAGATTTGGGGTTCCCCACAAGATCACCACAAATAATGGGCCACAATTTGATAATAAAGACATGGAAATATTTTTTACCTCCAAAGGAATGCAGCACTGTTTCTCTTCTCCTTTCCAACCTCAAGCCAATGGGCAAATAGAAGTTGTTAATGGGACAATATTTTATGGGCTGAAGAAAAATATGGAGGGAGCTGAAAGAAATTGGCCAAGTTATCTACAAGGACTGTTGTGGGCTTACCGAACTACTCATCGGGTTACTACACAAGAATCTCCTCTCATTTATGGGATGGATGCAATCACTTCCATGAAAGATACTTTACCATCTTACAGAATCCATAACTATTCCAAACAGGAAAATGATATGGCAGTTAGGGATCAGTTGGATTTGTTTGAACAAAGAAGAGTTAAAGCGCATGTAAGAACAGCACACTACCATGGTTTGATGAGAAGCAGATTTTCCTCCAAAGTTAAAATAAGATATTCTCAATTGGAGGATAAAGTCTTAAGAAAATTCTTCTTGCACACCAAGGAGAAACAATTCGGTAAGTTGGCTCCAACCTGGGAAGGTCCTTATATGGTATGTGAGAAAGTCAAACCAGGAACATTCAGACTTCAAGATAAAGAGGGTAAAACACTAAAGCACCCATGAAATGTTGAACATATCACGTTATACTTAGAATAAAACTCTCTTGTAAATATTTTCTTTTCGAATGTCAATGTAAATATTAGGGGGCATACCGTTTCCTACCTTAGTGGAGTAAGTAGGTTTTAACGAGGTGTTCGAGTTGTTCAACGATATTTTATGCCTTATTCAAAAGTTTGGTATGAAATTCCTCTTGACTTAACAATAAATGTAAGGTGCTTGGATATTAAATACTTAGTAAACACCCCGACTCTCGCATGAAGTATTTGAGTTGATCGGATTTGTTCAACATTTTATCACATTCATTTAACATTCATGATTGGAATTCTTTAGTGGTTATTAAATGTTTATTAAACGAATCAAAAATATTGAAAGCTAATTAAAACAGGCTATGACGATCCGTACAAAGAAAAATAGGATATTAAAACTTTATCGGAACGACCCGATCTGTAGTTCACAAATACCTTGACTCTTCAAGGACTTTAGTTCATAAGATAGAAATTCAAAAAATGCAACGAGTGCCTTGGCCATCCAAGGACTTCAGTTTTAAAACACGAAATAACAACAAAACCTTAGGGCTTTTTCCTATCGGTATCTTCATTACCTTTATTTGTCTTGGTACTCTTGAGTTCATCACTTGAACTCTCACAAGTTCCTTTTTTATCTCGGGAGTCTTCTCCACTTGCATAGTTATGCTTGTAACCATCTGCCATTGTATCGAAAGAAAGGTCTTCGTATTCCACAAAATTTCACAAAGGACTAAGGGTCCTCTTCCGAAAAGTTTCGTGAAATAGCAAGACCATGTCGGACTTAATCCCATCATCTCTTTTCTCCAAAGAGTCCACCACTCCGAAAGCATACTTTTCTATTCCTGTAGCTATCTCCTCGCCTATCTTGTTTACTAGAGATGTATTCTCCTCTTTATTCTTCTTAAGAAGATTCTCCAAGTTGACCTTGTCTTCGAATAAAGTCTTCATAGTATTATCTCTAGCATCTACTTAGTCCTTCAAAATTTTGATCTCGTTAAAGGAAAAAGTTTCTAGTCTGGAATACTTGGTCTGGAGGTCTTTCTTAGTATCTTGTGACTTGAGCAGTTGGACGGCTAAATCCTCATTTTCCTTCATCAAGGATTCCATGTTTTGCTGAGCGGTAGAGAGACTACTCGTGAAACCCTATTTTTCTATAGTCAGGGAGGTTATTGTAGTTGTTTATTCCCTCATTTTCCTTTCTAGGTCAACTACCGGACGGAGATAACCTAAGAGGGCATGACTCAAAGTGTCTTGTTCGTTTGATATCATGTATGTCTCACTATTATGAGTTACATCGTTTGCCAAATTGGTGGTAGGATAAGGCCTCGCAAAATCATCCTTGTCCAGATCACTAAAATATATATATTAATATTCTGAAATGCATCTAGATTAACCTCCCCTTCAGCAGTGGCCTGTCCGAAATGAAGGTTAGGTGGAATTTTCTCTTGCAAAGTAGGATCAGCAGGAATGGGAGGAGGGAGTTCAGAACGACGCAAAATTATCTCTGATCCAAGGGTACTTTATTTTTCTTTGCATCTTTTTCATCACTTCTTGCTTTGCGTCTCTTATCCTTCCTTGTGATTGGAGGTGGGTCATCCGATCCACCAGTCTCTTTGACTATAACTTCAACTGCCTCCAGCAAAGCAACATTGATTCCTCCTTGATTTTCTGAACTAACCCCTTCGTTGACTTGTTGGGATGGGTTCGTTGTGCTTTTCTTCTTTTTCTTGTTCTTCATCTTGTCCAGGTGGCTAGTGGCTTTTACCCTGGAAGATATATAGAGTTTGGCATCCTTAGCCTTAGTTCTCCTCAAGATGACATCTGCGGGAGGAGGAGTGGTCGGTTTTTCCCAAGTAAGGTCTTTATTTCCTGAAGTGTTCCACAGGCGAGACCTTACTAAGTTCCTTAAAATGAAACAATTGTGGAAACCATTCTCTTATTTCTCGGATGCCCATACATTTAGCTTAACAGAGGTGCTTTGGCCTTCCTCCAAATAATCTGAAAACTTCTTCAGAAAAACTACAAGGAAACATAACCGTTAGTTTGGAAAAACAACACATTGTCTAAAAATTAAAGGGAAAAATAAATAAAGGTTACCCATACTCTTCCACCGACTGGTAGGTTGCCTTGGATAGTGGCAGCTCTTATCTTCTTCCCGTTCTCACGTGCATCACTGATAAACAGAAATTGGGTCATCCATGGCTTTTCAGACTCCAGCAAGTCATTTACCACTTTATAATTGTTCCTCATGTTATAGTGGTAGAAGGGGATGTGGTGTTTCTTGCACAGACTCGCCATAATAGTAAATTTCTCCATGGGTAGTGGGATCTTTGACATCCTTGATGCCATTATACCGGCCAACAAAATGTACCATGCGTTTAGACTTAGCTGACTCAGACATAGTTTTACCAGATGAAAGTACATGACTATCTCTGGATCCAAAAGGGACAGGAGTCCCCAATTCAGCACTTCAGTGTATACTACTAACTTGTGAGACTTGTAGTCTATAGGAGTCTCTGGAGTGATTGGGATTCTCACTTTGACAAATTTAGGGAAGCCCCACTTTGTCTATATACAACCCAGCGGTATGGGTGTACATAAAAGTTATGTTTTGGAGGTCTATCCAGTATTTCACGCTCACTTTCTGAAAATTTAGCCCAATTTTCCCTTCCAAGCACTCCGGAAGTGACTCGGTGTTAGGCAGACCTACTTTAACTTTTCCCTTTCAAACTGCTGCAATGTCCTCTATTTTTCCGGACTTCTCAAAATGAGTTTCTTCTATACGATCCTCCATGGTCTCTTCCATTACACTTGACTGTTGTTCGGATGGCTTAATATCTCCCAGGGGCTTTATCGTCTCCAAACTAGCAGGTTTCCAAGAAGTAAGAGTAGTTTTAATGTTGTATTGACGTGTTATTCGGCGAGGGGTGTTTTTCTCAATAGACTTCTCAGCAGCTGAACCCATTGCTGGGAAAGTCAAAGGTTTCGTACCACTACAAACTGTCTTTTCATTAAGTAAGGGGTTTTGGGACTCTTGAATAGAATACCCTGATTGAAGAGGAGATAGGGTTGGGACAAAAGGTAATTTTCTGACCTTTGATGTCTTCAATGATGATGAACCTTGATCTATGTTTGTTTTTTGTCGATCGATTTCTTTGCCAAGAGAGATAGGGACACAAGCTGCAATTTTTGCGTCTCTTGCAACTTTTCTTGTTTTCTTCAAGTCAGATAAATTTAGCCAACCTCCTTTTACCACTGCGTTTCTGGTTGTGAACATAAATATAGCCAAACACAATTTAAGAAGATTATTAAGCTTTCTCCCTCTAGAAATGTTTGTGTTCTTAGAAACCATAAAACAGTAAAATCGATTTATATAACAACGAAAATGTGGGAGTTTACGTAGGAGAAGACAAACTGATCAAAGTGATTATTAGCGGCTATGAAGTATGGGAGTTACACCTTATGTAACGTTTTAGCCAAGTAGGTACAAAAATCTAGGAAAGGAACGGTTGAGAGGTCGAACCACAACTTGACACGAGTCTCACGTCGAAAAATAGCTTTGTGAATTCTTAATGGTAAAATTAGTCTCTTCGGGAACCGATGAGAAGGACTCTTGAACTTCTTCACCAGTTAGGTTAATTTCTTCAGGTCAGATACAAAAGAAAGAGCGGAAGATCACTTAGAATATACATTGAGTTTTATTTTGTTTCGAGTTAGCTCTTCCAAAGATTCTTTGCAAGACCTAAATGGGCAATTGATGAGGTCAGATAGCTTTGACACTGCTACTTACACATATCCGAAGGGTATTTTGGACTTAACCAGTACCATGAGTAACCGAAAATGATAAAATTAGTGGAATCGATTCTTAAACTTAACCCAAGCCCACAATCCGACCCGAAAGGCCTATGGATCATTAATTAAGTATAAATACCTAAACTATTTTCATTAATGAGGGTGATCATAATTTAGCTCTAGCACACACCTTAATTATCTCTCTACATTTCACCTTAAACATTAAATTCCAAAAACACTTTATGAAATTGCTCTCAATCAGAAATAACCCCACTAGATATCTCGAAAGAAATATCAAAGACATGGAACCATACAACCGATCAACACTAGGTTAGTTGCAAAATAATTTTTGTAAAAAATAATATATAAGTTATTATTATCATTGTGATTATGTTATGAAAATAAATATTATAAGAATATTATTTGTAAATAAAATAGTATACATTGTGTAGATTCATCAAATTAAAGTAAAACTATATGAATTAATAAGATGTCAATGTATATATAGAACAAACCAATAAGATGCATGTACGCTTGGTAAATTATTATATAGTTTAACAAAAACACAACATAGTGTATAAAAAATATGATCATACCATTACATCTAATGCTTTTAAACATAACAATTTGGATAAGTGTTTGTAGACCAAAGTTTGCATTAACACAATGGCTATTATTTTCTTCTTACATATCGGCTGAGTGTTTATTTTTGCAAGTGGAAAATTTTTTGGGTTAAAATAAAAACATTGTATATCCTACTCCACTAGAACTATTTTACAGGCTTAGTCGCAATCCAGAAAAAAGTTTAATGGGTATCTATTCCTGGAATACCATCCTCTTTTAAAGAAAACATGAGAAATTAAATTTTGCGATAATCATAAGAGAATAAAAAGACATCTATAATGAGATATATATACATCTTTGTCTTAAAAATAATTACATGTTGGCTAAAAACTATGACTGGTCACTAGTGTTTGACACTTGTACAAATCTGCCACTAAGGTTCGTTCGTTTTCAAAATTGGTCATCTATTTTGGGTGTGAAATGTCTAGTGATCGTATTTGTAACAAAACAATTATAACTTTGGCTTTCACATGTCACCTTATGATTCTTTGGCACGCGCTAGTGACCATTTATGTAACGTTGTTAAACATAAGTGACCAGTTTTAGGTACGAAGGAACCGTAGTTGCAGGATTGTAACAAGTGTCAAACACTTGTGACCGGTCTGGGTTTTTAGCCATGCATATCGATGGTTCAAAAAATAGCTAAGGATTAATTATGAAAATAAATCATGAGAAAAATTTAAATAATGTTTCAGAGAGATAAGCCTAAGTATAAATGCCAGAGAGAGAACCTGATTTTCATAGAAAAGTAGTTGATTAGTATTAACTCTACACCAACCTAATAGGGCTTTTAGGCCTACATCGTTAATGGGCCTATATGGATAACCCATAATGGGGTATTATACCGTATTAATTTACTAACATTAAACATACTTGTATATTATTACACAAGATACCATTTAATATTGAACACACGTTAGATTGGAACTACAAAGTAAATTATGGTCTAGTATTTTATGGGTTCGGCACATGAGTGAGATGATTCGGTCCTTATAAGTATCCCCTTAGTCCTTGAAAATGTTCTTTGGGATGTCTAAAATAGGAACTATATCGAACTTTACTCATACTCTTACTCCGAGAGAAGTAAAATATACACCATTCTGAATTTCATTCCTACACTGGCTCTGAATTGTAACCATCACCAATTGATCTGTATCGATTTTGGCTGAGTAATCTTACTTATAATTATCATTACTTTGGAAGATTGCTAGTCTCACATATATCATACACGTATTTATTTTTGTACACATATCACGAATGTATTTAAACCACAACCTATATTCTTAGTGGTGAAGGATGATGAAATAGCGAAGAAATCATTTTGTTTTCCCATGCAAGTATCCATTGGGGATATTGAAAGATAAATATACCACCACTCCCCAACACAGGTATCCGTTGATTCTGTTAGTGCAGAAGATAAAGGTTTAACAGTAAGAGTAAATAAAAATGAGAGAGGCATATGAGTTACTAGAATGTGAAAAGAGAAGACTACATTCATTTAATAAAAATGTTGGTTTAAATACACATAAAAGTCACTAACACACGTTAAATGACTGACACAAGTTAAATAAAAGATACAAGTAAAGTAAAGCGTGCTTCAGAGGACAACAAAAAAAAATACACTGTTAACATAAGATAACAGCTTCTAAATAATTCTAACACTCCTCCTTGTTTAGAATCTGCAAACTCCAAGTCTTTTTCTCAAATCTTCAAACTTGCTTAGTGGCAGAGGTTTAGTAAAAATATCTCCAATTTGATCTTCAGATTTGCAGTAACGCGGAATCACATCACCACTCTTTTGAACTTCTTGAACAAAGAATAGCTTGATATTGAAGTGCTTAGTCTTTCCATGAAAGACCGTATTGTTTGAGATCGCAATAGCAGCTTGATTATCAACTAGTATTTCAGTTCTTTGTTCTTGCTCCATGTTTTGATCAACTAGAAGTTTCCTTAACCAAAGAGCTTGATTAACAGTAGCTGCAGCAGCTATAAATTCCGCTTCAGCAGTGGATTGAGTTACTGTTTCCTACTTTCTTGAACTCCAAGAGAATATACCTGATCCGAGGGAAAAACAGTAACCTGATGTACTTTTCTTATTATCAATCGAGCCATCCCAATAACTGTCAGAGAAACCAATTAGTTTCATCTCTTTCTGCTTCAAAAACTTAACTCCATAATTCTAAGTCCCCTTTACGTATCTGATAACTCTTTTCGCTGCTATCATGTGAGTTTCGTTGGGACAAAACATGAATCTGGATAGAATACTTACAACATTTAATATGTCCGGTCTGGTTGTTGTCAAATAAATCAAACAACCTACCAAACTCCTGAACTCATCTTCAATAACCTTAGCAGAACCATCATCTTTGACCAGCTTCCCCTTTTGATTCATATGAGTATTCATTGCTTTGGAATTCCATTTGAAATTTTTTAAGTATCTGTTTTGCATAAGTTCCTTGACATATGAACACTTCATCTTGGCTTTGTTTGATCTTAATACCGAGGAAGTATGACATTAGACCAAGGTCTGTCATTTCGAAAGCCTCTTCCATTTCGAGTTTGAACTGATTGATGTGATCAAGGTTGTTTCCTGTAATTAACAAATCATCTACATAAAGAGAAGTGATTAAGGTATTTGTACCTTCATTCTTGGCATACAATGTGAGTTCGGATTGAATTTTACGAAAGCCAAGACCCACCAAATGATCATCAATCTTGTTGTACCATACTCGCGGAGCCTGTTTTAGGCCGTATAAAGCCTTTTTAACAAATAGACTTTATCTTCATTCCCTCTTCTTACAAAACCTTCAGGTTGTTCAACCAAAATTTCTTCTTGCAAATTTCCATTTAAGAACGCAGATTTAACATTAAGTTGGAACACTTTCCAACTATTTTGAGCAGCAAGAGCAAGCAGTAATCTTACCGTGTCAAGCCTAGCAACAGGTGCAAATATTTCCGAATAGTCCACTCCAAACACTTGTGCATATCCTTTTACAACAAAGCTTGTTTTAAATCTGTTAACTGAAAAATCAAGATTTAGCTTTGTTCTGAAAACCCATTTTACACCAATTATGTTTCTGTTTAGAGGTCGATCAACCAACGCCCAAGTTTTATTTTTTAACGATCGTCGACAGCTCCTCCTACATTGCAGCCATCCAATGCTGACTGTGTTTTGCATAACAGAAACCTGTAGGTTCACAGACAGCTACATTACACCTTTGATAAATATTAGACAGAGACCTAGTACCTCTTACCGGAGCATCATCAACTGAAACATCTTGCCCCTCATCTCTAGGAACTTCTTCTTCTATCATGCTACCATTGATTGAATTGTTTTGTGAATGACAAATCTGGTTCACCTTGGTTGATTCTTCCCAATTCCATTGCTCATTTTTAATAAAATGAACATCTCGGCTCACTATAACTCGACCAGTAAGTGGCTGGAACACTTATAAGCTTTGGATAGTGTTATACCCAATAAAAATTCCGGCTTATGCCTTTTTATCAAGCTTATCTTGCTTGACCAGTGGAATATAAGTGAAACAAAGGTAGCCAAATATTCTAAGAAACTTTAAAGAAGGTTTGTAACCATACCAAGCTTCAAATGGCGTCAAGTCTTTTACATCTTTCGTCGAAATTCAATTTTGTAAGTACACAGCAGTGTTTGCTGCTTCTCCCCAAAAGCACTTTGGAAGATTTTTTTCATGAAGCATGCATCTCGTCATCTCCATTATGAATCTATTTCTTCTTTCACTGACACCATTTTGTTGAGGAGAGTATGGTGCTGTCAGTTGATGTTCAATTCTAGCATCTTCACAAACCTGTTAAAATTTTCTGAAGTATATTCCCCACCATTATCAGACCTTATAGTCTGAATCAAACATCCACTTTCATTCTCAACTCTTGATTTGAATTTCCAAAACACACCAGCAACTTCTGATTTTTTTTTTAAAAAAATAAATCCAACACATTCTTGTTAGATCATCAATAAAAATGATGTAATATAGATTACCATTTATTGATGGTGTTCGTTGAGGACCGCAGAGATCAGTATGAACCAGTTGTAGCTTTCTCGAGGCTCTTCACGCTTGTTTAGGAAATGGTTTCCTGCGCTGCTTCCCAAAATTACAAGCTCGACAATGAGGCATGTCATCATCAATGTTTGTGAGTCCTTCAACCAGCTTCTTTGACTGCATATGAAGCAGCCCTCACTGATGAAAATTCCCAAGTCTTTTATACCAAATCTCAGTAGCGCAAGGTCTGGATTTAAAAGCTATTTGCTAATTTTCCATTGGATTTAGAGGAAAACTTTTTGCTTTCATTTCAACATTGAACAAGTATTTGTCGCTAACATCTTTAATCAGGCACTAGTTATTCTCAAACAATACTTTGTAGCCTTTATCAAGCAATTGACCAACACTTAGCATATTTTGATCAATTTTTGGTACAAATAAAACATCTGAAATAAACTTTGTACCTCTATAGCTGGTTATAGCTAGTGTACCTTTTCCCTTAACTTCTAGGTGTTCACCCTTTCTGATCCTCACTCTCTTGACTTCAGTATCTTTTAATTCTTCAAAAAGTTCTTTATCATATGTCATATGATTTGTGCACCCACTGTCAATCTACTAGCTTTCACTGGATTCTCTGCCTGAAAAATAAGTGACCACAAACAGTTGATCTTCTTCTTCTTGATCAGCTACATGTGCATCTGCTTCTGACCTTTTACTTTACAAATTGCAGCTTCATGTCCAACTTGATTACATTTGGAGCATTTAGCATCAGGTCTCCTCCAACACCTGTTTGGTCGATGACCTTTAATTTTACAATGGTGGCAAGGCGGGTAAGATTTTCTGACATCTTCTTCTTTTCGTTTTTTATAATTGCTAGATGAATCTCCACTTTCCATTGATTTTTTGAAGTTTGTTTTTTATACCTGTTGCTGTCTTGATGCTTTACAGGTAGGGCACCTTCAATCACTTCTTCTTGCCTCATAGACCTCCTCTACTCTTGTGCTTGTAAGGCATTTAAGAGTTCTGTAAGAGAGATAGTTGACAGATCTTTGGTGTTCTCCAAAGTAGTAATGGTTGCTTCAAACCTCTCAGGAACCGTCACCAACATCTTTTCAACAATCCTGGAGTCTTTTAATTCAGACCCAAGCAATCTCACCTTGTTGGAAATGCTGAGAAGTCTGTCTGAAAATACTCTTTCATGCACTCAGACTCCTTCATCTTCTACAACTCAAAATCCCTAATTAAATTTAGGACTTTCATTCTACGAATCCTTTCATCTCCTTCGTACTCAGCCTTGAGGTAATCCCAAATTTCTTTGGCTGTTTTGAGAGACATTATTCGTGTGAATATCATCTGAGCTACAACGGCAAATAGACAAGCTTTTTCCTTTGATTTTCTGATCTTCTTTTCCTTATGTGCTTTGATCTGTTCCATATTAGGGTTTGCTAGAAGTTTAGGAATTTCGTAATCCTCTTCTACCGCTTCCCAAAGATCTAAAAGCCCCAAGTAAGTCTCCATACGAACTGCCCACATTTGATAATTGACTCCATCGAAGACTGGTGGTGCAACGATTGAAAAATATCTTTCCATTTTAACCTCACAAATCCCTTAAGAAGAGGGCTTTGATACCATTTTGTTAGTGCAGAAGACAAAGGTTTAACAGTAAGAGTAAATGAAAATGAGAGAGGCAGAGGAGTTACTGGAATGTGAAAAGAGAAGACTACATTCATTTAATAAAATTGTTGGTTTAAATACACATAAAATTCACCAACACACGTTAAATGATTGACATAAGTTAAATAAAAGATACAATTAAAGTAAAGTGTGTTTCAGAGGACAACCAAAAAACACACACTGTTAACATAAAATAACAGCTTCTAAATAATTCTAATAGATTCTAAGGTTGGTCTCTTATGGGCTTTTGGATTTACATCCATACAAATGCCACCACTCTCTTTCCATCTTTTCGCTTGTTACTATTTTTAGAGCTAAAGAGAAAATTTCTATTTTCAACCATAGCAAACCCCATTTTCCAGCCCAATCGCCATCACAAAAAAATTACCTCTACCACCTTAGCCTTTTTTACTCTCTGATGTTATCTATCCTCTTTGAAGTTATATTTTTCGTATCAACAATGCTCTAAACAATTTGTTACATAATTTTAAAAAATGTGATGCGAAAATAAAATCAAGAAGAGGTGTTGGGCTTCTAGACGAAGGGCGTGTTAATATTTTTCAAATATTTGTTTACAGAGGCAACTTTTCATGTAAAAGGAAATCAAAACTGTTTGATCTCCCATCCTCTAATGTTCTTTTTATTTAGCCTTCACCACTGAAAACTTACCATTCTAGACCAACCTGGTCCCAAAGAAACGACTGCAACGTATGGTGATGAGCATTTTTTATTCTAATGGGCTATTCAAATACAAAAGAAAATTATCCTTTAAAGAAATCTTGATACATTCGAGAAAAAAATACCATCTTGGAGACAAAGAGAAGAAGAATAAATGGTGGAAAATAATAGTTGCACCAAAACTCCAAGTTACACTCCTAGAGCAATCGACAGGTTGCAATGTTTATATTTTCTCTAGAGCCCAGAGGATTGTTCCACCTAAAGCTACACTTTTGGAGGGGTCTCAAATCAGATGACTAGCTTCTACTAGAAAACATGATATGATTGATCAACGAGCCAGAAAAGGAAGTATAGGATCTTATTGAAGACTATGAAGCCAAAAGTCGACAAACATAAAGCAATAAAAGTTGAACTTGCTTCTACAATATTCAAAGTCCTAGCGTCCAACCTTTGTAATATTGAGAATGTAGGGAATATTGGGTTAGTATATTCCGCCTTTGTATATAAGTAAGAATACTCCAATCTCCACAATGGTGTGATATTGTCCGCTTTGGACCCACTGGCCCGCACGGCTTTGCTTTTGGTCCACTTCCAAAAGGCCTCACACTAATGGAGATGTATTCTTAACTTATATACTGATCTTTTTTCCCATGTTTAACCGATGTGGGATGTGGGACTTTTGATTGCACCTTACAATCCTCCTCTCCAACAAAGTACCACTCTAGCCTCCTTTCAATTGACTTTCATCCGCCTACTCGATGACACTGTGCCGCTCCTTGATCAAGCCACCTGCTTGATGAGCTATCAGGCACTCCATCTTTAGATGAATCGATTAAGCCACCTGCTTGATGAGCCATCTGACGCTCCATCTATATATGAATCTGCGCCGCTCCTTGATCAAGCCACCTGCTTGATGAGCCATCTGGCGCTCCATCTATAGATGAATCTGCGCCGCTCCTTGATCAAGCCACCTGCTTGATGAGCCATCTGACGCTCCATCTATATATGAATCTGCACCACTCCTTGATCAAGCCACCTGCTTGATGAGCCATCTGGCGCTCCATCTATCCAGCAGATCAATCACCTTAAGTATAGCTCCTGACAAGATGTTCGGCACCCACATCATCACAACCCACCACATCGCGTTCTGTTTGGGCCTGGTGCTCTGATACCATTTGTAGGGAATATTGGGTCAGTATATTCCGCTTTTTGTATATAAGTAAGAATACTTCAATCTCCACAATAGTGTGATATTGTCCGCTTTGGGCCCACTGGCCCGCACGGCTTTGCTTTTGGTCCACTTCCAAAAGGCCTCACACTAATAGAGATGTATTCTTAACTTATATACTGATCTTTTTTCTCATGTTTAACCGATGTGGGATGTGGGACTTTGGTCACACCTAACAATCCTCCTCTCGAACAAAGTACCACTCTAGCCTCCTCTCAATTGACTTCCATCCGCCTACTCTAGTCAAGTGGAGAGAAACCTGAACTCTAGAGCTTTAGGGCGGATATATCTTCTCACATTGTGCCGCTCCTTGATCAAGCCACCTGCTTGATGAGCTATCAGGCACTCTATCTTTAGATGAATCTGCGCCGCTCCTTGATGAGCTACTCACCGCAGTGCCGGTAGCATTCCAAATATCTGGTAGTGAAGACAACGGTATCAATGCTCGTATTTCTTCATCAAAATCAATTTCAACTGAACTCAACTGGCTTGTGATTGTATTAAGTTCATTGAGGTGTTGAGCTACCGAAGCGCCTTCCATCATTCGCAAATTGAATAAACGCCTCATCAAGTGAACTTTGTTAGACGCTGATGGCTTCTCATACATACTGGAGCGAGCCTTCATAAGCCCGCCGTGGTTGTTTCCTTTATGATGTTAAAAGCAACGTTTCGGGATAGCGTCAATCGGATGACTCCAAGAGCTTGTCTATCAAGAAAGGTCCATTCTTCATCTTTCATACCTTCTGGTTTCTTTTCTGAGAGGGGTTGATAAAGTTTTTTCTAGTACAGATAATCTTCAATCTGCATCTTCCAAAACCCAAAATCTACACCATCGAATTTTTCGAGTCTCACCTTTCTTTCGTCTGTAGCCATTGCTCTCACTCAAATCTGATTTCCTTTGGATCGCTACCAGTCTGGCTCTGATACCAGTTCTAAGGGAAATATGCTAATTTTCTGTCAAATCAGATCAAAAGAAGAAAAAAAAGGAAATCACAAAAACAAAAGTGAAATCAAAGACACAATTGTTAACGGAGTTCAGCAAATTATGCCTACGTCTCCGGACCTGCTGCAGATCGATTTTATTAGGAAGAACACAGTGACTCTGCCGTTTCTAGTGAATACACAAAAAAAAAACCTCGCACTAGGTTTTGTAGAGACTGTAACACTTAAAAAGGGAAAAATATTACAGTCCTTAATTTGTAATTTATGACCCCCTAAAATTACACTGTCTTTTCAATTCACTCCAGTTCTCTTTAATGTGCTTAGCACTTGCCTCATCTCCACTGTCTTCCACTGTCTTTTCATTTAGAATTTCTTCTATCCAATAATAACATGTTGAATAATGCTAGATTATTATGTCAAAATAACACATTCTACTTGAAGGTTATGATACATTTTACTCAAGTGATGGCAAGCACTGGCTTCATTGGAAATGCAGATAAGTTCAGAAAAACTTAACAATCTCCCACTTGAAGACTAGTTTCAACCTGTCTTCACACCTTGATCTATGCAGCAGATCTTTCTGGTCTTATTACTCTTGTAGACCAACTGAAGCTGAACACAACTTCAGTTTTTCAATGGCTACTGTCTTTGTCAACATATCAGCTGGATTCTTGCTTCATTGGATCTTTTCCAGTATTAGCACCTCATCTTCCAATAAATATCTAATGAAATGATAACGAAGACTGATGTGCTTGGTTCTTGAATGAAATGTTGAATTCTTCGCCAATTGAATTGCACTTTGACTATCACTATGCAGAACGTTGTTCTTCTGTTTGAATCCCAACTCAGTTAACAAACCTTGAAGCCATATCATCTCTTTACTGGCTTTGGTCACTGCTACATACTCAGCCTCTGTAGTTGATAAAGTGACAATTTTCTTTAATTTTGACATCCAACTAACAGCTGTAGTTCCAACAGTAAATATATAACCGGTAGTGCTTTTCCGGTGATCAACTTCACCTCCAAAATCTGCATCTACGTATCCTTATACCTTTAACTCACCCTTACCAAAGTACAAACACTTTTCTATGGTACCT
This sequence comes from Limnanthes douglasii subsp. nivea, assembly GCA_036936605.1. NCBI lineage: Eukaryota > Viridiplantae > Streptophyta > Magnoliopsida > Brassicales > Limnanthaceae > Limnanthes > Limnanthes douglasii. Next base: position 39,045,053 of record JAUPFV010000002.1, read on the forward strand.
AGTAGGTACCTCAAAATCCATTTGACAGCTTCCCAATGAATTTTCCCTGGGTTTGACATAAACCTACTCACAACTCCCACTGCATAACTAATGTCTGGTCTCGTACAGACCATTGCATACATCAAACTTCCAATAGCTGAGGCGTAAGGAACCTTAGCCACGAAGTCTTTTTCTTCATCCGTCTTAGGGGATTGATCCTTGGATAAACGAAAGTGACCTGCCAATGGTGTACTAACTGGCTTTGCATCACACATGGTAAATCTCTTCAAAACGCGATCGATGTACTCTGACTGAGATAACTGCAAAAAATTTCTATGCTTATCTCTTATGATTTGCATTCCAAGAATCTTCTTCGCCGGACCCAAGTCCTTTATGTCAAATTATTTTGACAATTGTAGCTTCAATCTTCTAATATCATCCATATATGAACCTGCTACTAACATATCATCAACATAGAGTAGCAAAATGATATAACTGGACTTACATTTTTTTAAATAGCAACAGTGGTCCGCATTACACTTCTGAAAACTCTCTTTGTGCATAAAACCGTCAAATTTCTTGTACCACTGTCTTGGAGCTTGTTTTAAACCATACAAACCTTTCTTAAGTTTGCATACCATGTTTTCTTTCCCTTCTTTTAAGAAACCTTCTGGTTGATACATGTATATCTCCTCATCCAAATCCCCGTGAAGAAATGCAGTCTTTACATCTAACTGTTCAAGATAAAGGTCTTCAATGGCAACAATACTCAACAATGATCTAATAGTATTGAGCTTCACAACTGGAGAAAAAATATCGGTGTAATGAATTCCTTCCTTTTGCTGGAACCCTTTGACAACTAGTCGTGCTTTGTATCTCTTAGAGCCATCATGCTCATCTTTCACCCGATACACCCATTTGTTATGAAGTGCCTTCTTACGCATTGGTAACTTAGTTAGGTCCCATGTATCATTTGAGATTAAAGACTTCATCTCATTTTTCATAGCAAACTCCCACTTACTAGCATCACTGGTCTGGCAACCTTCATCATAGCATTCAGGTTCTCCACCATCGGTAAGTAACAGATAGTTCAAGTATCTCTTATTGGGTACATGGGGTCGGGAAGATCTTCGCAAAACAGAAACTGCCTCGGTCGGTTGTAAGGTATCGGATTGATTTTGATCGGTCTGTCTAACGGAGTCTCCTTGTTGAGGGGTTAATCTGATCGACTCTATTTCTTGACTATCTGGGACTCCCTCGATATCTACAAATACTGATTCATACGGCTTTGAGTCATTTTCTTCAGTTTTATGTCTGCCCTTGTACATCAATGTTTCATTGAAGATCACATCTCTGCTTCGTATCATCTTCTTGTTCTCCTCATCCCAAACAGGATAACCGAACTCATCTTCGCCATAGCCAATAAAGAAACATTTTTTCGATTTCGGATCAAGCTTGTTCCTGCCTTGGTCACTTATATGAACATATGATGTACAACCAAAAACTCTTAGATGTGATAATTTTATATCCTTACCACTCCATACATCCTCGGGTATTCGATGTTCTAAGAGAACCGACGGGCCTCGGTTAACCAGGTAAGCTGATGTGTTGATTGCTTTTTCCCAGAACTGCTTCGGTAAACCAGACTGTATTCGAATGCTTCTGGCTCTTTCTGTCAACGTTCTATTCATACGTTCGGCAATACCATTGTGTTGAGGCGTACCTGGAACGGTTCTCTCCATCCTGATACCATGCTCATAGCAAAAGTTCTTGAATTTCGTGTCCTCATATTCACCACCATTATCAGTTCTCAGCTTTTTAATCTTCAAACCTGTCTCATTCTCAACCATAGATTTCCATCTCCTAAAAACATCAAACACTTCAGATTTATGCTTCAGAAAATAAACCCATACCTTTCAAGAATGATCATCGATAAAGGTCACAAAATAGTGTTTCCCTCCTATAGATGAAACAGTTGTTGGCCCCCAAACGTCAGAGTGAACAAGCTCCAGCCTTTCTTTCTTTGGGGTTCTACCACTTGTCTGAAAACTGGCCCTTTTCTGTTTTCCAAGTATGCAATCTTCACACATGTCTATATCGACTGAATTTAGACCTGGAAGCTTCCCATTTGAGTACATAATTTTCATACCCTTCACACTCATATGGCCAAGCCTCTGGTGCCAAACATTTGGATTTTCGTTTCCTGCTGCTATTGCAATTGAACAGCTCGTCTCTGATGTCTTGTAAAGAGTACCACTCTTCTTTCCACGAGCAATCGTCATTGCTCCCTTTGAAATTTCCCAATTGTCACCATAGATGATCGTACTATATCCTTTGCTAGCCAACTGCCCTACTGAGATTAAGTTCTTTCTCAGATTGGGGATATGTCTGACATCTTTCAGTTCCCATACAGACCCATTCAACTTAATCTTCACAGTACCTTTACCAATAATATCACAAGGTTGATCATCACCAAGATATACTTTTCCAAGGTTACCAGGGACATACCTCTCTAAGAATTCTTTCTTTGAAGTCGCGTGAAACGATGCTCCAGAGTCTACTACCCAAGACTCTTCCCTGCTTTCTAAGGAGCATATTAACGCATCGTCTCCTTCTGAAGTGATATTTGCCTCTGTCTTCTTCTCTTGTTCCTTTGGTTCTCTCTTGCACTGAAATTTAAAGTGCCCGGTCTATCCACAATTCCAACACTCGATGTTTCTCAACCCCTGGGAATTTTTAGGATTCCTAGACTTGGACCTCCAGTCTCTTGATTTGCCTCGGTAGTTCGATTTACCACGTCCATATACTCTGGTTGAATTTCTTCCTCTCGATTCTGTATGTAAGACTGAGGAGATTGATGACTCATCTGATTCTCTCCTTCGAATCTCTTCACTGAGAACTATGTCACGAACATCATCAAATTTCAACTTATTGCTTCCTGATGAATCTAAAGGGAAAGAATCAGATCTCTTAGCACATTGGGAAATTTTGAGCTCATTGGAGATATACCTACCAAAGATAGGAGAGACGCCCTGGTTCTAACTTGTCCCAGTGAAAAAAAGAAAAAGTTGAAGAACACCTAGGAAATATTCCCTCGGTGAAAATCCACCTCCTCCGGTGATCATTAGATGCTTGAGGCGTAGAGTTTAAGAGATTGGCGAGCTAGTCTTCCAGAGGAAATTCAACAGGAGCATGGCATTAAAGCCCAAAAAGAATATTATCCAGATCCACATGGCCCTGTTACTACCAATTATCTCCAGCTTATGTAATTGTTCTAATGTATCTATCAAGCTTATCACCAAATTGGAAAAGAAAGACCATAATATTTCTTCAAGAGAATACGAGCATCATCAAAAATCCACTAAGGAGCAAAGAGATCGTTCTTATAACCGAGAATGTCGGGTCAAATCGGTTGAGAAAGAGCTTGTGGAACCAAAATCCACTACTAAGGCTAAAATTACCGAGTAAGAATCCTTCTTAAAAGAATATGATCAGAAATATCAGGAGGCCAAAAATAAAAATGACCATCATATAGATGTTTACTAAAAGATGGTACATGATTAGAAGACGGTTATTACAAAATGCGAGGAAGAAAATAGAAAAATCCTCGATCATATAACTTCGATAAAGAACCCAAAATCATGAGACAAATAGGCTATGGTTGATTATTACGCTAAGGAATACATAATTTCTTTACATCCGAGGGAGTTTAAGGTTAAATCATCTATGATTCTCAACTTTCACGAAGCTTTCTCCGAGCTAAGCCTCGGCTATTTTTAGGACATGGTTTCCGAGGTGGAACGTTGTTGATCTCTCGTTCGAAGAAGAAATAAGAAGAATTAAATTCAGGGGGAAAATATGTTGAGTCTAAGGATGAGGAATCTAATATACAGTAATTTCGGGGAGGATTTCCAGCCAGACAATCCTGAGGGTGGGGAAAAACAACCAATGACCAAGGTAATAAAGATAAATACGAGAGCACTACTCGATTTCTTCTTGCTTCCAATGTTGTAACTTTTTTATATATTTTTTAGAATTTTAAGTCATTGTCCTGTGAAGGTATTTTATGCTTGCATTTGAAATTCATAAACATCAAGTCTTTTTATTCAATTTGTTTTATGTCATCATATATTGTTATTGAAACTATGTCTTTCGAATTTTCCTATTTTAGGATTATCAATCTTCAACCGATCATCCAGCACTCTTCGAACATTACCAACTAGTTTTGGGTTTTTTTGTGACCAACTAGTGCTGGAACCTTTTAAATGTGACCAACTAGTTTCGAAACCTTTTAAATATGATCAACTAGTGTTAAAACTTTTTCAATATGACCAACTTAGTGTTCGACCCTTTTAAATGTGACCAACTAGTATTTGAAAAATTTAGAGTTTAAATTTGTTGGGTAAGAAAAAATTTGAACTGATTGACAATGAGACGAGAGTATAAAATAAAAATAGATTTAGAGTAGCCGGTTATGTGGACACCTCGTTAAAAACTTCTCGCACCACCACGGGAGGAAAGAGTATGTCAGTGGACATTACATTACTAAAAAAATGTTAATGCATATATATTTTTACATTCTTAAGTGTTTGATGTTACAAGGGTCAGGAAGTGGCTTGACTTCTTGATCATTCAGTGGTTAGTTCCAGGTTTAACCCGCTCAATAATCAAATAGGATCCATCCTAATTTGGCCCTCACTTGACCAACATTTTAATTTTTTATCTTTAGTATGTCTAATACATTTTTTAAATTTATCCCCATCTTAAATTATATCCGGAAAACTCACGATGTGTACCTACGTTTCCTCAAATACATCTTTGTTTTTTTTTCTTAAATTAAATCAAGCTCGGATCTTCAACCTTCATCAATATACGCCTCAGAGTAGTTTTTTACCCTGAAATATTTGAGGATTTCTTTGGGTTAGGTTACCGCATCCATACCATAAACCAATGCTAAAGACGATTTTTGGGTCACCAATAGGGGTGTAGTTCGGTAAGTCCACATGACTTCGTGCATATAATTAGGCCATTTTATGGTTGACCCTTCTAAATTCTTTCTCAAGCCATCGAGGATAGTTATGGTCATAACCTCTACTTATCCATTAGTATGTGAATGGAAAGATGCTAAAAAGTAGTGTTGAATACATCGGAAAGAACAACAAGCTTTCATATCCTTGTTCTGAAACTAAGGGCCATTATCTGTTATGATTATTTTTGGGACTTCAAATCTCCAACATATGTTAAATAAGATATATACCGGATAAAGGCCCAGCTTCCACCCACTTAAATAAATATCCAACAACTACTATGGTGGTTAGACGTACCCTAGAGTCCATATGTAATGGTATAAGTAAGTTTAACCCCATCAGTCAAAAGACAACACTTCAGAAATAGATTCGAGTACTACTGGCCTATGTATTGCATTCACAAATTGTTGGCAGGTGTCGTACCATCCGACTAACTCTTTAGCGTCAGATATGATGGAAGACCAATAATATTGGGCAAACAAAAATCTTATTGTCAATTTTTTTAAAGTTATAATGAGTTGATGCCTCTCCATTATGTAATTCAAATAGCACCATATATAATTCATTATTCCAGATGCATTACAGAAATGGTCGTCTCAAAGAGTATTTATATAGTAGTCTATAAGGACTGTGAAACCATGTGCCTTGAACCTTAGTTCTTTAGCCAATGTTTTATCAATCGGTAAAGTCTATATGATTACATTATGTTTGATCTTATGCCTCCAATATTTATCCAAACTCGTCGAAATCTCATATGCTTCTTTTGTGTCTAATTTTAGTTTAGAAATTGGTTAGAAAATGGTACTCTTGTTCAAATACCCATGGATAGCATTCAGTGAAAGCGATAGTTGCTAGGGAATCAACAATAAAAAATTATGTCTACTGAACATGTTCATACTTAATGCATTCGAAAAAAGTAGTCAATTTTGTCAACACCTTTAGGTATTTTACCAAATGATTTTTTTCTTACTTCGGCCTTTCCTGACACATGGTTGATAAGAAGCTATGAATTACTTATCAGATGAACTTTTTTGGAACAATAAATTTTTGCACGCTGTAATTCAACCAAGGTTGCTTCGTATTCTGCTTTGTTGTTTCTTGATACAATACTTCTTCAGTTGGAGTTGCGAACTAAATTACCGCTCCACAACCTAAAATACTTGAATCCCCATCGATTAGAATTACCCATTCAACCTCAGGCACATCTATCTACGGCTCCGACTCAAGTTATTCTGATTTAAACTCAACTAGAAAATATATCAAGGTATGCGCCTTGATTGTCATTTGAGGCTCAAAAAATATATCGTAGTCTTCTAGATCTACTGGCCATTGAGTCATCTTAACCGGTACATCCGACCTTTGTAATATATTGTTTTAGCAAAAAAGAGGTCTTAACCATAATAGAAGGATCTCAGACACGTAACCTTATTTTTTGTGGTGCCGCGACTAGAGAAAAGGCTAGTTTTTATAATTATGAGTATTGTTTTTAGTGTCTAATAAACTTTTAGTTATGTAATATACCAGGCATTGATAATTTTTAATCTTCCGAACTAATACTACACTTAGTACATAATCCGAAAAATAACTTGTATATAAAGTATTAGAGTTTATTACCCCAAAGGTCATCACTTTTCCCTATTATTTAAAAATGTGGTGTCGTCTTAGTCCCTTATATCCATATATATGCATCTATAAAGTATAAGAGTTTATTACCCAAAGTCTAGTCTATCAATTTATCAATTCTAAGGACATGAAAAGGGTCGTTTGAATATGTCATGTTTAAATCTGTAAAATCAACACACATTCATCATTTCTTGTTCTTATTTTTCAAGAGTATCGGGTTTGCCGTCCATAATGGGTATTAAGGCTCTCTGATATGTCCTACTTTTGTAAACCAATCTACATTTGCTACAATTGTTTCAGATGTTTCGAAAGATAAAGCTTTTTGTTTTTAAATGATGGGGCATACATTAGCCCATACTGTAAGTTTATGGAAAATTACACTTCCAAGTACTCTCGTTACATTATAGTTACATATGGAAAACATATGCAAATTCCTTGAGAATAAGGATATCAATTGTTCTCTTACTGATTATCTACATTATCCGACTATGAAGTAGACTCTGGTAACTGTTATTCTCTTTTCGTACTTTTGATTGTCTTTGTAGCCAGAGTAGTAGTGTAACACTCTCTTTCCACTTTCTGGCTATTAAGGACAACTCCGACTTTTTTATATATTATATATTTCATACTTGATGTAGCTAAGAATTCAGACAAACTCATTTCTCGCCCAGATATCGGAATTGGGTCAAACAGGTACTCAAATCGAAGATTTCGACTAGCCCGTAGATTTCAAAAATTTGACTTTGTCACAAAGTTTGATATCTAGATTCGACCTGTAAAGCCTTCGGAAACCAGTTTTAATATGTTAGCGTTAATTTTATTCACTTATTTATTTTAAAACATTTATGTAATTTTCCTTATTTGGAATTAGGGTTTTGGGTACTGTTATATAAAGCATCCTATACCCTAGTTTGCCGTCAGACTTTTTAATTGAATTTTGATAAAGAAAATTAGGGTTTCCCCTATATTGGCTTCTCTGCGTTTACTCTGTATCATATTAGTATCTAGATTCGACCTGTAAAGCCTTCGAAAACCAGTTTGTCCGAAGTCTTAGCTACATCAATACTTAAATGGACAGTTGAGGAAATAGTGTGTGTTATTGATAACCACGACCTGCCAAAAATTGCATTACACAAAGTTAGCCCATCCACCATTATAAATAATATTTTCAATTTTCTTGAAGGTTCCTCAACCTAGTAATATATCCCCTTCAAATTATCGGATGATATCCGCAGTGGCCTCAGTGAGCCCTACTATTGTTCAGTTTGATTGGAGTATGACATGAGGGTTTGGTATTTCCTTACAAATTAACATGATCAAGATGTTTATCGAACTTCTTATATCCCTTAGGATACTTCGAATTTCAATTTCCTCAATAATATCTCCGATTACTACAGCATCCTCGAGAGGTCCACCTACTTTTCTTAAGTTATCATCGTCAAAAAAATAAAAGATAACGAATCTCTGTAAAGGTGGGTTGATATTCTTCCCTCTAACTATGTTTCCAAAACTTATAACATGCCTCTTTCGTGAGTAGCTCCAGATTTCTAATAAGATATTCCCACGGAAAAAAATCAATGATTCGAAGAATTCGCACAAATATTTGAAATTTTCCTTAGGTTTGGGTTTTTTAATTACTGGAACACACATTCAGTTAGGATAAGGGTCTAGATACTCTGCATCTATATCAAACTCATTACAAGGTCTCGTTATGACTATTGAATTTTCTTGCTTTGGTGTAACCTCGATTACCTCTTTCGAACCGTTTCTTGATTACCCATTGGTGACTGGTGGTGACCATCAAACTGTGGCTTAATAAATGTTGTCAGCTTTCTGTTCTCAATAAGAGTTTGGATTTCTTATTTCAAAGTTATGTAATCCCTCATATAATGGCCTATATGGTTATGGTATTTGCAAAAGCCGTCATTTCGTCATATTCTCGGACTTTGAATTGGGAGTGGTTTCCTAAACTGAACAAAATTATGTGTCTTTATCAAAAATATAAGCAACAGGTTTCTGTCAACTCTGCATAATTATCATCTCGGGCCCACTGATTATTTTTAGGCATGTGCACTGACCTTGGGGTTGTTGACTTACCTTAGGTCAAGCTGCATTTGATTTGTATCTTTCGGGAGAAAAGTAGTCACTACCTCAAGCTGAAAACTTTGGATATATTTTTATTGATAAACAGAGCCAATTGACTGTTGATAAATTGGTGCAGAAGATTATTTAATATGTCGTAGAGTATTGAGTTTTAATCTCGTAGACTCCAATATATTGATCTACTCCTTAAAATGAGTTTGAAGAGCGCCTAAAGTCAGTGTTTTTTTCATGTTTACCCCATCATCTAAATCTCAAGGGAGAATCCCTTATCTGGAAGAATCAACAACAACTTGCTCATAATAATCATCTAGACCGTTATTCATATGAATGAAGCATTTTGTGTAGTCTTTCAAACTCTTCCCAAACAACTGTTGACACTAGCTAATTGTGTATGCGTTCCCCCGCATCTTATTTGTTCCAAAGTATCATTTAAATGTTGTCAAGAACATATCAAAAACATAATACAATCTTGAAGAAATCGATTGTACAATTTTAAAACATTATCTTTGAAGGTTTGAGAGAAATCTCAACATAATAACTTATCATCGTTCATTATAATTCATCATAAATTTCTAAATCTCTAGATGATTATCCTGATCTGTATTCGTATCGAACTTCCCAGTTTTGATATATGAAATCACTTCGGTAGGTATATGGAGAGAATTTTAGCAGAATATAGAGACGTCCTCTAGTTATGTCTCTGACTATACTAGTGACAATCATTAGTTGTTGCATAATGATCTTGATAAGGAAATGAAAGTTCAGGACTAAAAGTATAAAAAATAAAATGTAATGTAACAGATGGTAAAATTAGAGGAGAAATTCAAAATGTTTATTTTAGTTGAGGATTAAAAGTGCAATTTACCTTTTTTATGTACATGATTTCAATTGTAAGTTAAGTTTGCGGCTCCATATAAAGGCCAAAGCTGAACTAATAAAGGGGTTGGATTTCTGAGTTAGATCATTTGCGTACTTTGATTTTCTCTCTCTAGAATATATTTCTCTCTATAAAACTCTTCTTCTCTTGTTTACTAAGGCAATTCCAAATAATCAAACTCACCAAATTGGCGACTTCACTGGGACGACTGATTCTACCAGTTCGGATTTTATTAACCTAGAAAAAAATCTATAAACTTTACGATGAATACCGAAAACAACCAGTTGGTTTGATCAGCAATTGAAACATTAAGAGAATATTTGTAGGGGAATGAAAATACACCAGAAAGATTTATTCCGATACAAACTCAATCTGATATAAAAATGTATATGAACCATCTCTTGGATAAGATAAACGTATTAAATGAAAAATACGAGCAAAAAGAGCAAGAATGAGCAAACCGAAATTGGAAATCAATCTGATCGATCTTGTACTGATCTTCACATCCGGAATAAACAGAAGAAGCCGAGCTTTGAAGCTCCAAAATAGCATTATTCTTCTCAAATAGAAAAGAAAGTTAAGTAAAAGTGCGTCACATCTAGTGACAAGGAGGTTGAGAGCTCTCGCTCCGGTTTTAAAAATTATAGAGGTTCTTCGAAGGAAGAAATGGAACAACCTCAAAAATATAAGAAAGAACACATATCTAGGAGGGACAATGTTCCTCATTGTTTGAGGGAATATAATTGGTGTGAGGGGAACACGTTGAATCAGTACGTTGAGACTGATCAGATTTTTTACGCAATCATGGGAACTTAAGATCAGTATGTGCAAGGTGTCAATTGAAAGAATTTTCCGTTGACAAGTGAAATGAGATCTATTACGCTTCTGAAGTGTTCTGATATCGCCAAGGTTGAAAAGTTCGATGGGATGCAGGATCCAGACGATCATATCGAACATTTCTAAATTACATGATGAGCATCAAAGATGACGACATGCTGGTGTGGCATGCTTTCTAACAGAATTTTAAAGGAACAAATTTGAAGTGGTACAACCGCATTCCGAGGGGATCCATTTCGAATTTTATAGATTTTTATACTGTTTTTCGAAGGTAATTTGTTGGCAAAAAAAGATGAGAGGAAATGTTGATACGATTATCCAATATCAGCAGGTAGTTGGAGAAAAAATGAAGGATTACACAAAACGGTTTGTTTTGACAAAGGCAAGTTTGGATAATTGTGAAGAGGGAGTGACGATGGTAGCTTTTCGCCAAGGTTTATTTCCAGATGACCTGACTCATGAGCCAATGAAAAGGAGGGCTTTGACCTTTGGAGCATTAATGGATCAGTTTGAAGATCAGATTAGAGTTGAAGAATCAACATGTGTCCCATAACTAAGGGCAAACTTCAAATGCTAATCAGCAGGTGCGTCCGAGGCCCATCCTTCAACTACAAGAGGCAGAGGCATCAAGTTTTGATAAAACTAAGAGTTTTGTGAATTTCAGGAAACCCGCACCAATTAATAGGCCAAAGGAGGAACGGAACAATAAATTATGCAGATATCACAATGATATTGGACATGACACCAATGACTGTATTGCTTTGAAAAAAGAAGTCCAAATTTTCATTGAAAATGAAAATCTTTTGACTTTTGTGAAGTCACAAAGAAACTGATCAAAAACCCCATCATCGAATTCACAGTCGGCAACCGGAATGCGCAAGCTGATAATTTGATGATTCTAGATTCAAAGGTTGATGATTTTGATGCTACTTCGGCGTACTTCGATAAGGATCCAGAGAGGTTGATTTTAACCGCTGTCGAAGAACAAATAAATAAAGGACATGTTTGAAGTCTGTGTGAGTATTTTGAGTTGTTGGCCATTTTTGGAGGTGATTCAATGGCTGGTAATACTGATAGTTCGAGGAAAAGACATGTTGTCAATTTGAAAAATAAGATTAAAGGTAGAATTTACACTCACTTGTATGGCAAGAAGGATATTTCTTTTATTTTGTTTGATGAGGATGCTTTGCGAGGTACTGCTGGGCCACATAAGGACGCGGTAGTTATTGGGGAAAACGTTGATGGTGTTAAAATTAGACGCGTGCTCATAGATACCGAGAGTTCTGCGAATGTTCTTTTCAAAGCAACATATGATAGGATGCGCAATCCTCTTTGAATTTCTTAGTTAGAGCGCACAATCATTGGTTTGACTGGTGTGACAACACGCGTAATAAGATAATTTGATGGGGAGGTGTGTTTAGGAAAATGACCCTTCAAGAAGAAAGTTCAAGTGCTCTTTATGGTGGTGGACTGCCCCACATGTTACAATGCTATTTTTAGAAGGTCTTGCCTGTCAAGAATGTATGGGGTTGTGTCAACAGTACATCAATATTTTAAATACGTGGTCGGAGAACGTGTGGGAGTCGTTCGAAGCAACCAGAAAGTTGCAAGAGAATGTTATGCCACTGCACTTCGGATTCGAGGATCCACCAGTGGAAATTTGATGAATGAATAGCAGTCAGAGGGGTTAACCTCAGATTTGGTTGAAAAGGTTGACGATCCGAGGAAAACCCCAGGGTCCTTGACAGTAAGTGAATAAATTGAGGAGTATACTTTTTCTGAGGGAAAAACACTTCGAATAGGAACCTTCCTAACCCCAGTTCTACGTCAACAACTATTACAATTTTTTGTCTCATAAAATTGATGTTTTTTGCTTAGAAAACGGAGGATGTGATAGGTATTCGAATCGAAGTAATCTGCCAAAATTTAGCTGTTAGTTCAAAGGTAATTAAAAAAAGAAAGACATTTTCATCAAAAAAAGCAACTGTTTCCGAAATGGATCGTTTATACACGGTCGGACATAAAATGGAGTCGTAGTACCGCTTATGGACGAAGAATCCAGTAGTGGTCAAGAAGAAGAACAAAAAGTGGAGAATGTGTGTGGATTTTACAGACTTAAATCAAGCATGTCCTAAAAACCCATTTCATGTTCCTCAAATAGACTAGTTTATTGATTCCACTTACAACCTTCATAACTGACAGAGGTTCACATTGCTATAAGCTTATGCCTTTAGTGGATAATGTACACTTGAAAGATTTAGAGGATACGTTTTTCAATATAAGGGCAATAAGGTTAAACATTAATCCTGAGAAGTATACTTATGGAGTTCGATCAGGGAAGTTCTTGCGTTATGTTATCAGTGAAAGAGGGATAGAAGCTGACCCAGAATAATTAAAAGCTGTAGTAGCAATGAATTCACCTCGAACCATCAAAGAAGTGCAATTTTTTAGGCTTAAATCGCTGTCTAGTCCCTCGACTATCATGTTTTCTCTCATTTATTCCCTTGACTAAAAACTCAATGGTGAGGGTCCCTCGACTATCCCATTTTCTTTCATTTAGTCGTTTGACTTTAAAATCACCGGTGAGGGTCCGTAGACTTTGAAAAATCTATAAATTTAGTCCATGAATCTAAGAAAAAACACCCAAATGATGGACTAAATGTATAGATTTTTGCAAAGTCTAGGGACCCTCACCAGTGATTTTAAAGTCGAAGGACTAAATAAAAGAAAATGGGATAGTCGAGGGACCCTCACCGACGATTTTTTAGTCGAGGGACTAAATGAAAGAAAACATGATAGTCAAGGAACTATTTCCTTATTTAAGCCATTTTTTTACATGAAGGTTAGCAGCACATAATAGATTTATCCGTATATTTTCTGAAAAATATTTTCCTTTCTTTCAAATGTTGCGAGGGCAAAAGAAATTTGAATGGACTTCAGATTGTGAAAAGCATCAAGATTTTTTTATCATCACCAGATATTTTATCAAAGCCTCCAAGTGGAGAACAACTCTTTTTATACATTGCGACATCAGATCTTGCAGTAAGTGCAGTATTAATAATTGAAGATTCAAGAGTTCTGAAGCCGATGTACTATGTCAGCAAACGTTTAGTGGCGGAAGAAAAGAAATATTTGAAGTTCGAACTTCATTTCTCTTGAAAAATGTTTTGCAACGTCATGATACTTCGGGGAGAATGACCAAGTGGTCAGTAGAGTTGGGAGATTATGAAATTTTCTTCACACCTCAAATGGAAATTAAAGCTCAAGATTTGGTAGATAAACTTACTGAATTTCATTCGAGGAGATCGAATACAAAAGACAGTAAAGATTTTTAACTAGTAAATTTTATGTGGGTTGTTTGAATAGATGGTGGATCTAGTGTTTTGGAATGCAGCGCTGGAGTTCAATTAGTTGCTCCATCTGGAGAAATAATCCTTCGGTTTATCAAATTTGGTTTTCACGCCTCGAACAACAAAGCTGAATATGAAGCTGCTTTGGCTAGTTTGAGACTTGCGAAGATATGTGGAGCAACATTAGTGCGGTTAGAAACAGATTCTTATTTATTAACAAATCAAGTATCTAGAAACTCCGAAGCTAAAAAAGATCGCTTAATTTTGTATCTTTGAGAGCTTCGAAACTTTATATTATTATTTGTTCATGCTGTTGTGGAACATATAAGTCAAAGAAGTAACACAGTGGCTGATTTGTTAACAAATATCGCTTATAAGGAAGAGTATCATTGGATCTTGCTACAAAAGAGTCCTTCGATTTTGACCCAGTCAGACCGGTGTGATTATATGAAGGCATTATTTATCACTACAGATGTAATCTGAGGCGATTGGAGAACTGATGTTTTAAATTTTTTGATTCGATGAGCATTTCTTGATGATGTGAAATTGACCAAAACATTCCAATTCCATGCTTTTGGATACATAGTTTTGGATGGAGTTTTGTATAAGAAAACATTGAGAAGGACATTATTATTTGTTCATGCTGTTGTGGAACATATAAGTCAAAGAAGTAACACAGTGGCTGATTTGTTAACAAATATCGCTTATAAGGAAGAGTATCATTGGATCTTGCTACAAAAGAGTCCTTCGATTTTGACCCAGTCAGACCGGTGTGATTATATGAAGGCATTATTTATCACTACAGATGTAATCTGAGGCGATTGGAGAACTGATGTTTTAAATTTTTTGATTCGATGAGCATTTCTTGATGATGTGAAATTGACCAAAACATTCCAATTCCATGCTTTTGGATACATAGTTTTGGATGGAGTTTTGTATAAGAAAACATTGAGAAGGACATTATTACGATGTTTGAATAGGCAAGAATCACATGAAGTTTTATCAGAGTTGCATGATGGAGAATGATCAGCTTATTGTGTTAAGAGTGAGTAAAACTTGATCCTTTATCCCACATCAATATATAAGTGAATGAAATATCTCAACTAATATGAGGCCTTTTGGGAGTGAACCAAGAGCAAAACTGTGCGGGACTAATCGCCCAAAGCGGACAATATCACATTAGTTGGTGGAGATATTTCTAACATGGTATCAGAGCAAGGTTGAAACTTGCGTTCTAAGTGATGCAATGGGTGTATTGAGTGAGGCGGAATGTATAGAGTGTATATGCCATTCCGCGGATCAAGTTTAAGGGAGAGTGTTAAGAGTGAGTAAAACTTGATCATTTATCCCACATCAATATATAAGTGATTGAAATATCTCAACTAATATGAGGCCTTTTGGGAGTGAACCAAAAGCAAAACCGTGCGGGACTAATCACCCAAAGCGGACAATATCACATTAGGTGGTGGAGATATTTCTAACATATTGTGGGTTTAAAGCTTTATCTCGTCGAGTTTTGCTTGGAGGTTTCTACTGGCCTACGATCATGAACGATGCCAAAACTTTGGTTCGAAACTGTGATACTTTTCAAAGGTTTGCTAATTCAATTCATAAGCCTGCAATTTCACTAATGTCTATTATCAAAACCATATCATTTGATAGATGAGGAATTGATTTAGTGGGGCATTTCCCAATGGGATCTTGAGAGTAACAAATAATAATTGTTGCAGTAGACTATTTTACAAAGTTCACAGATGCATAACCATTATCTGGAACGAAAGCAAAAGATGTGATTAAGTTCATTGTAAACAGTATTTTCTTTCATTTTGGAGTACCTCGAAGAATTACCACGGATAATGGCCCTCAATTTAATAATAAATAAATGACTTCATACTATGCTTCGAAATGGATTCAATAATTTTTTCAAGACTTTTTCATCCCCAAGAAATTGGACAAGTGGAGGTGACAAACATATCTATTTTAGAAGGTCTGAATAATAATTTAACAGGGGCAACATGAAAATTTCCTAATTATTTGTAAGAAGTGCTTTGGGCTTATCGAACAACTCTTTGGGATACTACTAAAGAAACTTATTTTGCTTTAGAATATGGAATGGATGTTGTCAGCCATTTAGAATCTAGGATGTCATCTTTTAGAATAACCCAATATTATGAAAGATCTAATGACGAAGCTAAAAGAGAAAATTTAGATCTGATTGATGAGAAAGGAGTTTGAGCTCATTTAAACGTAATCCATTATCAAACTCTTATGATAAATCGGTATACTTTGAAGTTAAAAAGAAGAGAGTTTAAAATAGGTGATAAAGTTTTGAGAAAAGTATTCTTGCATACTAAAGAGAAGAGCATCAGAAAAATAGTCCTGAATTGGGAAGGACCTTATGTGGTTATTGAAAGGATAAAGTCAGGGTCTTATCACCTTTGTGATAGTCAGGGGAGGATGCTTCAGCATCTGTGGAATATAAAGCATCTGAAGTTATACTGGGAATCGCTCTGTTGTATTTCGAATTTTTTTCTTTTGATTGATTAGCGCACTCTTTCCTACCATGTTGGACCATAAAGGTTTTATCGAGGCACTATGTACATATTGGAAATTATCAATAATATGTATTTTTGGCCAATGGTTGTTTACAAGTGTTTATTTAAACTATCTTGTTAGCTGATCAAAGGGTGACCATCTTTGAGGTTGAGGAAGAGTAGAATGTTCTGAAGTGTTGAATACACTTTTTAAAGAAACAACCATATTCAAAGTTCTACGTTAAAAAAATAAACTACGATATTCGAAGTGCTACGTTTAATAAATGCACCGTGATATTCGAATTACTGCGTTCAATAAAAACACTATGATATTCGAAGTGCAACGTTTAATAAACGGGCTGTGATTTTAGATGTGCCACATTCATTCAAGTTACTATAACATTCGAGGACTTACACCTTGTAATAATTATTTAAAGTATTTTATTAAGTTTTAACTTCGAATGGTTAATATAAACAAAGGTTAAACGTAAACATAACTCGATGAAAAGTATAAAGTAAAACCAAAAACCTTTGTTATTTAAAATAATTTGATGGGTACAAGGGTTATGGTACTAATATGAAAAATACAAGAGGATAACATAAATTCAAAGGATAGTAAAATCATCGAGATGATTCCTCTTCAGATGATTCTTCTTCAGATGATGAACTTGGTATAGGATCGAAGGCTTCGCTAGGTAGTCATTCAACACGAATATCATTCCGGAAGCTAGAAAGGTTTATCTTACGATATGTTGCGTGAATTTCTCGAAGAAGGGTGATGGTCTTCTCTTCTTTACCAATATTGATAGTTGTCAACATGTCCTTAGAACATTCATCTTTTGCAGTAGTAATGGCAAGTTTTTTTTTCATTCTAAAAACCACTCTTCAGTATGGTTATCTCATTGGTAAATTTTTACTTTTCTGCTTCACTTTTGGCAAGAGAAGTCTGAAGATTACTGAACTTCTCTTGCTCAGCAACTAGTCTTCTTGGTGCTGATTATCTTTCTCGATTTGGTGTTGTTCTCGTAAATGCATTTTGACAAATAGGTTATCCTCTGATAAGCTCAGATATTTCCAATTCGAATAAATGAAATTGATCTACTACATGATTTTGAATTTTTTCTCTCAGCTGTTTTTCAGCTTCAACAATTCCTTTGTAGCGAACCATATCTTTGGACAGACACTTCAGATGACTTTGAGAAGCCTCGATTTCTTGAGTAAGTGTTTTCGGTGTAGTTTTGAGATCAGAAAATGGTTTTAGTGCAGTAAAGACATCTGGATTTGGTGGAATATGAGGAAAACCATTAGGCTAGGCCGAGGGATGAGATCTAAAGACGTAGTAGGAGCAGTAGGAATAATGATTTCACGAGATGTTGCTTCGGAGGTAGAGGGCGCGAATCTTCAACCAAATTGTGTAAGTGAGTTTGAACTTCTTAATTGATGGGATCCTCTTCTCCAATAAGTTGTTGTGATTCATTGAAGTTGATGAAACTATCGGGATCAAAGTGAGCATCATTTTGATTATCTTCTACAGCAATTGTAGTATCATCACAAATTGTTTCTTTTTCCTTTTGAGGAATTTGTTAATTCCCAACAACTATGACCTCGTCGTCATCAGATAATATGTCTTCGATGGTTGCAACTGTATTTTTCTTCTTTTTTTTCTTGAGACTGGTGGAACATTTATTTTGGAATGTATAACAGTTTTATTCTTTTTTGGAGAAGGTTCTCCCTTCGTTCATTCTTCGATGGTCGAAAGTGTACTCTTTTTTGTTTTACTTTTTAAACCTTTACGCTTCGGATTTGTTGAAGGGATAGAAACATATATGCCAGCTGATTCTTTGTTCTTTTTAAACTTTTTCTTTTGAGGAAGGTGGCTATCTGATCTGTTGCGAATGGGTAAAAATACTTTGCAGTGGGTATGGAACAACTTTTTAACAGCTTGTCGAGGATTGGGTTGCTCTATCAAGTTTTTGGGAGGAAATGCTTAAGGTGTGATAAGAAATAATTGGTTGTTGAGAAAATTGATGGGTTCGAAGGCTGTGTGAAAAACATTGTTCCATTCTGCCTCAGCCCAAGCAACAAGTTTAATGAAAATATATTTGGCTCTTGTTCGACGAATGGTGTAACACCTCAGAATTTCTGATAAGAACATATAAGTTAACAATGAATAAGGGAAACAACACTAAATAAATTTTATTTAGAAGAATAATATTACAATACTTACGGTTACTCCTCCAGACGAGGTTCAATCTCGATGTATTGGCTTCAGATATTTCTCTACCATTTTCCCATGCTCCTGAGATGAAAATGAACTTCTTCTTCCAGAACTTGTCCGCTTCCAAAAGATCATCGATGATTTTTAGGTCATTGTCTAATGTAAGGTAGTAAAATAGAAGCTTTGATCCCTTAGACAATTTGGTCAAAGATATGAAATCTTTCATGTTGATCGGAATCTTTGACAAGCGGGAAGTCATGATTACGGACAGAAGTGTGAGCTATTGGTTTGGTGTTACTTGGGTTTGGCACATATCCAATATTTCGAAGTAGTCAACTATCATGGGATCTACTGGGAACCAAAGACCCTAGTTTATGATTTCCGGATAGACTACCACCTCATTGTTTTTGCAATCAATGGGTTTTTCTCTTTTTTTGGGAAGACGAAATGTAATGTTATCTCCCATTCCTCATTGCTTCTTTAAATACGATGCTTGATCCTCTTTGTATTATATGTATGAAACAATTTTCAAAGAAATGATATAATCTGCATAAAGAGTTCTTAAATTCTCATCAATTGCTGCTCTTTCTTCTGTAGATATAGTGATCAAACCTTTCTTTTTTCTTGGTTTGCGGATCTTTTTATGTGTGGCATTCTCTGAGTCCTTCGAGATTTCTTCATCGCTATTAGCTTCATTTTTTAACTGATTAGCATCAGAATCAACCTCTACTTCTGACACTTCGTCTTTCAGTTGTGGAGGGTTTTTCAAGAGACTTTGTTGAGACGATGTGGCTGTTTCAACAATTTCCCTCGGGGGAGGAGATTTGGTAGATGTATTTGATACAGCATTGACATCGTCTCCAATAGCTATAAAAGTTCTCCTTCTAGGAGCTTGTGGGAGATGGGTTAAGGAAGGGGTTGCTTTGGATTGTTTTGAAGAAAAATTATTTACTTCACAGCTAATTTGAGGTGTTCTTCGCGTTTGTGTTTTTAAAGATTGAATTTATTTTTTAATAGGCGAAGGCGAAAAGACAGGTACTTTAGAGGGATTGAAATTACCGTAATAGACGATCTTTGTGGATGTTTTGACGTGAGCGTTGCTTATCAACCCAGCATCTCTATATTCATCTACTCTTCGCTGATGCAGAAGTAATTGTAAGCTCCGAAGACGAAATTATTGTCAAGTGGTGGGGATTTAGGTTTTTTTGGGATTGTAGCCTTGGATCTTCTGGATTTTGGGCGTTTTCTCATAAATTGATTGAAGGTTGATCATAAAGTTTGAACTTTCCGGTGAAGATAGATAGAAAGTTTGAAGAAATCGGTGAAAGTAGAAAAAATATTTGGGAGGTTCTTTGCTTTTCTCTCAAGAAGTTTTGCTTGTGGATCAAAGAATGAACTACAAAGTGAATTTATATGAGAAAGAAAGATGTGTTCAGAGGTGGAAAGGGTTTGTGTGATTGGTGAGAATCTGATATTGTTGTTTGGTTATAGGTTTGACATCTGTGGTGCTATGGGCCTAGGTGTAGGTTTAGCACCTATGGGCTCATGATTTGTTTTGGAATATATTTTGTATTTAAACTTATTAGTTTTACTTCGAATCTAATTCAGGGGATGATCATGTATGGGTATATTTCGATGCACCTGGAATGAATAATGGTGTAATAGAATGGTTGGTTTGCTTCAAATTATAGGAGAGGAATCTTTTATTGCTTTTGGCTATATTCGAGGTCAGTTAGTTCTCATTGATTTACTGACATGAGAACTACGAGGGTTACTAATAAGGAAATGGAAGTTCAGGGACTAAAAGTGTAAACAATAAAATGTATTGTAACAGATGGTAAAATTCGAGGAGAAATTCTGAATGTGTATTTTAGTTGAAGACTGAATGTGCAATTTCCCCTTTTTATGTAACTGATTTCAGTTGTAAACTAAGTCTATGTGCCTCTATATAAAGGCCAAAAGCTGAACTAATAAAGGGGTTAGATTTCTGAGTTAGATCACTTGTTTACTTTGATTTTTTCTCTCTATAATCTATTTCTCTCTCTAAAACGCTTTTTCTCTTGTTTACTAACGCAATTCCCAATAAATAAACTCACTATATCCTATTCAAAAAGATTCACAAATTGATTATATATTTGGTAATCAAAATTCTAGTTCCTTGTAGGTCCTTGTAATCTAGCCTAATTTTTTTGGATCTGTGCATAAGTCTGTTGTTTTCTGACCTTTCCACATGCTACCATTTTATCTTTATCCTTTGATAATACATGCTTATACGATGAGCCATGTTGTTTTATTGGTTCTTACTACTGCTTCAAACATTGATATTGACTGGAACATCTCTTCGAATAACGCCTACTACCGTAACCTTTCTTATTTATATGGTTATGAATTTGTATCCATAGAAAAAGAAAAACCTTTTGAGTCAAAAATTAAATAATAACTAGATTACGAAGGACTATAACGATATATTTCCTTTTGCTTATTTCTTAAGGAATGATGGCCTTTGTCCGAACAAAACTACTTTTTCGGTACTATTCTTGGTTTTACAAATAATTGGACTCGGAGTCATCTCGCTCGGAAACCTCTTTTTGCCCAACCATTTGGATTTCGCAACAGACCTTTCTTGGTTGAATTACCATTGTTTTTCTTTGTGAATTTGATGCAACAATTTTATCACGCAACCGATCACGATGCTCTTCCAAGATAAACTACTCTTGATAGTCTTCGTACTAAGGATGGGGTTGAGCGGTCCAAGCCAACTGATTAGACTTTTCTTCGAAAATTATTTCTTCCATAACTACTGCATGGTCCACATGCACTCATAATCCACCTCTTGCTAGATTCCGAAAATGAGACTAACACGTCAACAGTTTTATATGTTTGTATCTGGACAATTTTGCTCTATGATTCTACAAGACAAGGAAATGAAATGTTAAGTTACTCTAATGTATCCAGTACCTGACTTTTCTATTTTTACAATAGATTCCAAGCATGGGGGAGGATTAAATCTCTTATATTCGATTTTCATTTTACACTTTAGGGTCCAACGAGCAAGCCAATCGGCAGGTTCGTTTTGTTCCCTAAAGATGAAATTGATAGATATATTTGCTGTCATCAACATGCTTATTCTATCAATTAACGATTCCAAAAAAATTGGGTTTTTCCCATAAGTAATTAGAGAGATAAGAGTGTCACAATCTGATTGAATGTCGACTTCCCTTAAGCCAAAGATTTTGCAGAGTATAAGTTCGTCCAACATTTCCTTAGCTTCAGCTTTTAGTGATGTGAGCTTTCCATATGTGTTTCCAAAGCAACCATTGCAATCTCTGATGATTATTCCTCCGCTTGATTCTCTATTGGTTAAACAGCAAGCGTCTGAGTAACTTTGTGTTTCATGCTGAGAAGGTTTGTACAACCTAGTGATGAAGCTTCGTTTTCACTGAATTTCCAATGATTTCATTGTATCATCTTTGAGTGATCTAGATTTGATAGCATTGTTGGGATGTAGTTGATAGTGGTGCTTGATGAAAAGGATTCCCCATTGATGTAGTTTTGTTGCTGTCAGATTGCCCAGCAGATTATAGGTAGAAGGATTGTCTTCACATGGATTTTCCCAAGAAAAGACTAGATCCAGGTTCGTAGTATATATATTGTAGTCATAAACCTTCTTATATCTACTTTTAATATCCCTGTAAATTAAACCAGATGCTCAACGCGAAATTACAGTTTACAAACAAATGGTCTTTTGTTTCCTCATGAAAACAGAATTGGCATTTTGATGCCAGATTAATGTGTCTTCAAGTAAAAAAGGAGAATTTGCTTGGTGTAATGATGTTCCACAGAGTCTCAAAAAGAGTAGAACTAAAGTTAACTGGTCTAATTCCTTTTATATTTTCCTTAAGATTGAAAACACCATCGTTCGATAGACTCCAAACAAGTTTATCTTTGATATTTTGTGTGATTTTATCTTAAGGACTTTACTAACATTATAGTTAGTAAGGTGTTCATGAATTTTATTTGTGTTCCACTCATTATTTTTCCAAAAATAACAGACATGAATTCCCTTAAACTAACTATCGTTAGAGTTGTGGTCTAGTTTGATTAGAGGTTTAGAGTCATACCAGTTATTCAACCATAAGTCGACCTTACCTTCACCCAACTTCCAACTTATTTTCTCTTCAGCAAACTCCTTTATGTCAGCTAATATTTTCCAAGTTGAGGAGCCTTTTTTTGAAAAATTCAGTTGAAGAAGGTGATTGCCCTTGCAGTATATACCGTACATTTTTCTTGCCCATAAGGAGTTGTTTTCTCTGAATATTATCCATAGTTTATAGGAGAATTCTTGTGGAATATCTTGCAGGCATCTAACATTCAAGCCACCTTCACCATGTGATTTACAGATGCTCTGCCAAGAAACCCAGTGTATCTTCGTTGTTTCGTTGGATGATCCCCACTAGAACCTGTTCATTTGTCTTTCTATGCTTAAGATTAGCGATATTGGAAGCCAGCAGCTCTGTATCCAATACAGGGGGATATGCATAAGCACTAAGTTTATCAAGGTTAGTCTTCCTCCAAAAGATAAGGCTTTGTCATTCCAGCTTTCAATTCTTGTCTTGATCTACTCTATTAGAGGAATGTAGTTTGATTTTTTGTTATGAGGGCTAAGAGTAACTCCAAGATAAGTTGTTGGTAAATTGCTGGTGTTTAAGTTAGTTGGAATGGACAATGTATTCCTTCTGTCTTGGGACATTGTTAATGCAGTGATTATAATTGTCTTGTCCTTGTTTAAGGATTGTCCAGATACATATTGGTATACTTGTAAGAAAGACGCAATACACTCCAAAGAAGTAGGTAAACCATTAGAAAAAATTAAAAGTTCATATGCAAAGGATGGTATAGGAATGACTAAGATACTCCTGGTTGAGTAATGTAAAACCTTTTCTTTTAAGAACAACTCTTTAAAGCCTCTGAGTAGAACATTTTCAGCGAGGATGAACAGACTAGGGGACAAGGGATCCCATTGTCTAATTCATTTTCTCATTTGAAAGAAACCTGCAGTTTTCTCCATTAATAAAAATTGAAACATTTACATGCTGAATAATGTTTTTTTAATAAAATAATGTTTACAAAAGGGCGGGAAAATTTAATATGAATTCAATAGGCGCCAAACTTAAACCCTATTTTAGAGGAATCCCAAAACGCTAATCTAGAATCCATCCTTCTATTAATAACATAAGCTTGACAAGAAGAAAATGACAGTAGCTTAACATCATAAAGTTCCTTCCTAAGCATCACAAAATCATAATATCTTCTTAGAGCAACATCCCGCAACAACCTTGTTTAAGACCTCAGCAACCTCATGTCAGGACAACATCAAGAAAGCAACTCCATGAGAAGCATCATCAGAACCATCAGCACTACGAAGCACCAACTCGAAGCAATATCAGTCAGACAGCCCCATCGAAAAGAAATGCTACTTCCTAAGCATCACGAAAACAGAAAACACCATCTTAGAGCAATATAATGAAGCCCGCCTAGACTTAGACTTCAACAACAACCATTCCGGGCAGCAACAAGAGTCATCTCCTTGAACAGCATCATCAACACCTTCAGCATTGATAGAAGCACCAACTCAAAGCAACATCAGGAAGACATCAGAAAGACAGCCTTATCAAAGACATCGGCATCCTTGTCAAAATTGGATACAGAATAGACAGGTATTAACTTCAAGTAATTATATAACCAAGACCAAGGGCTTCTAAAATCAAAATAGCCTTAAGCTTATTAGGAATAGATTCAGCCACTATGCTGTAAATAGATTTAGTTTTCAAAGTTTACTTAGCTAACGAGTAAGCAGCATGATTTTTTTCACGAAATATATGTGAAATAGACATGTTACTACTAATAAGCTTACTAATGCAATCAATGATAGGCTTTATAAACCAATAAACATTGTTATTACGATTGTAGATCCAATTGATAATGGTTATGGAATCAGATTCAACATTAACCAATCTCCAGCTATTAGCTTTACAAATCAGAAAACCATCAAGAAGAGCTCTTGTCTCAGCAAATAGGGGCGTAGATTTACCATATAAGAAGCTATAAGCCTTAACAGGATTACCATAGCTATCTCTGAAAATAACAGCACCACTAGCTTCACCATTACTAAAACAAGAAGCATCAGTATTCATTTTTAATCTACCAGTAAGAGGAAGAATCCATTTGATATAAGTAGGCCTATTAAAAGCTTTCAACTGATTAACACAACCCAATATCACAACAGCTTTTGAACAATTAATCCAATGAGAATTGCTTAAAATCTTTTTCATATCAAGAGTGTGAATGATAGAGTTTATTTGATTAAAGATAGAGCCTATAGAAGTATTAATACCTTTAATCTTAGATAAGTTTCTAGCTTTCCATATATTATGCAAGATTAGAGAGGGTAAGATGTTTCTGACCTGAATCTTTGAAGTCTTGGGAGTTTGCCACATTCTGGTGAGATGATTAATGTTCATATGAATGTATATATGAACGTTAAATATAAGAGCATAATGAATCCATATAGACCATGCAAACTTACATGATATAAATAGATGGTTAACAGTTTCACAGTTGTTACAAAACTGACATTTAGAAGCTATAGAAATGCCTCTTCTTTGAATAATGGAATCAACAACTACATAGTTATGAAGTATTTTCTAATGCATGAAAGAGCTTTTAACATGAGTTAGATGATTCCAAATCTTTTTTAAGACATGATATTTATTATATTTAGTTCTAATACATTCCCAAGTGTCTTTCAAGTTATACTTACCATTCTTAGCTAATCTCCAAATCATTACATCATCTTTTTTATTATCAATAGAAAAGCTTACAATGAGTATTAAGGCTCTCTGATTATTAAGCTAGACTTGCAAGAGGATATCAAAAGAATTTGGAGGAGGAATGTTTGGGCTGTAAGTAAGCATACAATGTGTATCCTAAAATGGACACCTAACTTTCATCCAAGAAGAGAATCACCAGTCACATATGTATGGATAACATTTCATAACCTTCCACATTACATATCCAATAAAGACACAGTCAAAATCCTAACTAAAGAAATAGATAACCTTGTCAATGTTTGGGTTACCTTAAAAAAACTAGGTCATGTACAATTGTTGTAAGGCCTCGGTTGAATTAGACTTATCAAAGACTCTCTAATAATACTATGGACAAGCTTCGGAAAGTCTGATGGATTCTGGATTGATGTATCCTATGGTGATAAACCAAAATACTGAGAATGTTTTCATATAGGCCACAACAAGGAAGAGCGTAAGAAAATAGTTTAAGTCAGTCAAATTTAAGAAGATGATCACTCAACCTCTCATCCCATCATCGACAAAACCCACTCTAAATCTACAGAATTCTGGAAAGCTTAAAATAAGTGCATCATAGTGAAAGACTTAGTCTCTCCCACTAAAGATAAAGATCTCAATGACAGATAACAACAAAGTGATGAAACCACGAACAATATTGAACCATCAGTTCAACCCTTGCTATTATCAATCAACAAAATGCATATATACTCTATAGAACCTTTGTTGAGAATTGATACTCAGCCTACACAATCTCAAATTATCATACTTGAGCTTCATGAGGTAGAAGTTATAAAGACATTGCAAACTATTAACACAAGAATATTATTGACATCTACAAACGACCAAGAATCCGAAAAGTCGGACAACTTATCTCCTAAGCCTCACCGACGTAGTCTCCCCTCTTCACCCAAAGGCACAACACAAGAAAAAAATCAACTTCAATAAATACTTGACAAAAAAATTTAAATGATGTTAATTATAAAGAAACAATTGTTAAAAACACAACCAAAGCAGCACAACACAAAAGGTGAACCATACCTCAAAACTGACTACTTTAAATGATTATAAAAATTATGAATATTCGTGGAATAGGAAACAAGGCTACAAGGAGAAGGGTTAAATCCAAAGATTTGAGAGGTTGGACTTTCTGGCAATCCACAAACCTATGATCTCAAATATTAACCTCAACAATACATCTTAAATCCTTGGATTTCAAAATGCTATAGCAAATTTGTCTAATAAGATTTGTTGCTCCGGATAAATAACTAAAAATTTCATCCTATCATTGACCAAGATCAGCTACTTCACATAAAAATATATCATTCAAACATAGACAAGGACTTTCTAGTCACCATTGTTTACGCAAAGTGTATAAGTGATCTCAGATTTCCTCTTTGGAACACACTAAGAAACATAGTTGATTAATCCATGCAATGGATAGTTATATGATATTTTAACTCAATAACTGATCCATCCGAATAACTATCTTTCTCCTCTATCTGCCTGAAAAGTATCGATGAATTCATCAACATAATTAGTGATTGCAATCTCATGGACGCGGGATATTCTGGCTCCAGATATACATGGACAGACTCTAACAAGTGGAAGAGACTTGATAAGATTTTATGCAACAAAAGATGGACCAATTACTTTGAAAATAAAAATGCCACTCACATAACCAAAACGGGGTCCGATCACTATCATCTATGCATCATTATATCTAACAATTTTACTCAAATTAAGGTTACCGTTAAATTCTTGAATATGTGGTTATTACACCCTAAGTTCACCACTATATTTAAGAATAATTGTAATATAAACATGAAGGGTCTCCATATACATGTGTTATGGCAGAAACTCAAAAGATTCAAAGTTTATTCAAAGACATGAAATAAAAATATATTTGGCAATATTTTTAGTGCAGTTGATCAAACAGATGAGGAAGTCAAGTTTTATGAACAATTTTTGCTGAAACTAACACTCTAGAAGATGAGATCAGGTTAGTTAAAGCTCAAGCAACCCACCTCCAGCTTCTTGCTAGAGAAGCGTCTTTTGGAGAGAGAAAAGTGTAGTGTTAATTGGACAAACCATGGTAATAAAAATACATCAATTTTCATAGTTATGTAAAGTAGAAAATGAGAAGAAATTAAATTATAAAAATTCTAGACAACAATACCTAGATCCAAAACTCTTAAGAGCTAGGAGACTCTGTTGTTCATCACTTCAAGACTTTGCTAACAGAAAACTTTAAGCATGTTAAAATAGAAGAAATTCATCACATCATTCCCAGGCTTGTCACAAATGAAGATAACATCAACCTGATGGTCGCTCCAACTGACCATGAAATTCATCACTCAATAAAAGCCTTAGACTTTTCTAGTATAGTATAGTACGTGTTGATGGTTTTAATATAGGTTCTTCAATTGGGAATATGTCCATAATGGTGTCTACGATACATCAATATTTTTAATACCCAAGAAAGAACACCCTAAATCATAGAATGAATTCAGGACAATAAGCTTTTGTACAATATTTAATAAGATTATATCCAGACTTCTCAGTGACATGATTTCCTCTTTTCTACCTAAATTAATATCTAAAGAACAAAATTGTTTCGTAAAAGGCGGAAATATTCAAGAGAATATCTTTCTCACTAAACAAATAGCTTATAATCTTAACAGGAAAACAAGAAGAGGCAACCTGATAATAAAGGAAGACATGACAAAGGCTTTCGAAATAATTTCCTTTCCTTTTATTTATCAAATTCTAATTGTGTTTGGTTTTGATAGAAAAATTTATAAAATTAATCAAGAATGCTACTAGTGAGGTTGGGTTAACAGTAATACTCAATGGAGAAGCAATAAGCTTTTTTAGATCAACTAATGAGGTCAGATAATTAGACCACATCTCTCATTGTCTCCTCATCCTCGCTGAAGAATTTTTAATCACATGATTCAAAAACCTCATTCAAGATAATCTAGCAATGAGATACAAAATAACAAACTATTTTGATCACTTGTTTGGCATTTGTTGATGATATAATAATCTTATTAAATGGATCATTAACCAACATCGATAAAATCTACAAGTTTGTAATGGAATATTATGAATACATTGGGCAGATAATCAGCGAAGATAAGTCAACAATCATCCCTTCTCATGGTATCCCTCAAAATAGATTAAGCAACATTCAACATCTTACTGGCTTCAAAATAAGTAGATTCCTTATGAAATATTTGGGATTTATGATTCATACAACTGCATAGCTATACATTCACGAAAATAAAAAAAAAAACTCAAGAGTGGAATCAAACTATGCTATCTTTTGAAAGCAAACTTACCCTTATTCAAATAGTCTTACTAGCTATTCTTCACTATCAAATAAAATACTCTATTCTTCCCAAAACATAAGAATAATATAAACTATATACATTCAATACTGGTGGGGAACAATAACATATAGCAATTGCCTCGACAAACTGAAATTTCATATTTATGATATAAATAGATTATATTTGTAATTATAAATTTAAGTTATGATCTTAGTTCTAACTTTTAATATTACTAATAATTTTTACCACTGATTCTAATTTAAAGCACAATATACATTACAGATAAATAAATTCTTTTAATATTTGAAGTCAAAGTTGAATTTTTTAATAAAAAGTAATATTTATTAATGATTGGTCAACGAAAATACAATTTTTGTTTAAGAAGAGGGCACCGAGTATAAATGCTAAAAGAAAATTGAAAAAAGAAAATTTTAAAATTATCCTTCGTATTCATCATTCTTCTAAACTCTTGAAGGAGAAAAGGAATTCGACTAAAATCCATCTTTCACTTTCAACATCAATATATAATTAGAGGATGAATGGATAAAATCAATATGAATCTCTAAGCTATCTTCCAACTAGCTTTAATTTCAGAAACTGAATAGAAGAAATTAAAGAGCCCAAAAAACACATCAAGTGTATGATAAAGTTTTTATATTCAAACAATTGTTGAGATCATGCGACAACCTGAATGAGGAATGAATATCTTAAATCTTCAGAAGAACAAACCACCGGTAACAGACGAGTATCTCAAGTAACTTTCTAATGCCTGCAACGTTTTAGAATAATACCTGATAACTAAGTTTGCTACTCAGGATAAACTCGTGCTTAGTAGAAAATTCGTTCAAATATTTGTTAGTAAGAGGCAAAGAATCATAACTATATCAATCGGTATTGTCAGTAATATAGTCGAGTCTCATACTTTCAAATAAAGTAATGGCTATCAGCTGATTAGGATCTTGGAGATGGATAAAATCTAATTTCGTCTTATATTTTAGAGTCCATTTGGCAAGCCAATGAGCTGCTTGATTTTGGACTCTGAATATGTGATTAATGATCATAGATGAAGATATTAAATTTATGCAACATGTAAGTAGTGGTTTAAGGTGCCAAAGGAAACTACCATTAGTTAGTAAATTAACTAGAATTGATGAATTGGTTTCAATGTCTACATTAATCCATCAGTTGTTTTTGCAGGTAAGTAGCCAGTCGAGCAAGGCTCTTGATTCATCCATTAAGGGAGATATCTTACCGTACAGATTACTTGAACCATGGAAAATTTCTCCAAGGCTATTTCAAATTATAACAGCACTACTTAATTCTCCATTTCTAAGGCATGATCCGTCGGTGTTCATCTTAAGTCTGCTTGAGATTAGGGCATTCCATTTAAGGTGTGTAGGCTTTCTTTTCTTGTTTATAAATGATAAACAATTTATCTCTAAAACTGCATTAGTAACATTACTCCAGTTTATAGCTTTAAATAGATTAGTATTGTTTAAACCGCTAAGAATTTATTTAACATGATTGATAGAAGACCAAGAAGAGCAGGGAGTTCTTTTTAAACTTAGCTCTATTATGATTCTGTCATATGACCAGGAAAATAATATGAGGGACAACATGAGTAACATGAAATTCTTTATCTGAATACCAGAACCAATCGCTAGTGATATGAGTAACAGTTATAAATCTCTTTATTTTGACTTAAACAAATAAGCAAAATACCTCCATATGTTTTATGCATAACTAAAAGAAATAAATAAATGATGAGTGTCTTCACAATGCTTACAAAATTGATATTTATATACTAGATTGAAATGTCTTTTTTATAAAAATGAGTTTATATGTATGTAGTTATGTATACTTTTCCCTAAAAGAAATAAGCACGTCCTGGGGGTTATAACATTCCATATTTTGTTGAACATGCTTGATTAATTGTGATGATGTCTAATGTTGTTCCATGTATCTTTGATGTTGAAATTTAGGTCAGATGAGATCTTTTATATCATAATATCATCTTTGTTGTTGTTGATTCTAATATTCTTGATATGGTAATGCTATTTAGAGAAAGGAAGCCTTGTAATTTGTTGACATCCCAATAATTGTTCTGCCAAAAGGTATTGACCTTTGTTATTTGATACCAATCGTTGTCATCTTTGTCATTGAGGATGATTAGAGGTGAGTGGTCATGCCAATTGTCGAGCCAGAAATCCATCTCTCCCTTACCCATTAACCATATGATATTTGTATCAGCAGTAGCTTTGATACCTATTAATCTTTTCCAAGTTAAAGAACCAATGTTCTTATAATAAGCCTTAAGAGGGTTATAATTTTTTATGTAAATGTTATGCATGATCTGAGCCCGATAACTTTTGTTTTCTAAGAAAATAAACCAAATCTTTTGGAAGAAAGTGTTCTGAGTATCAGAAAGTTTTATGATATTCAAACCATCTTCAGCAAAAGGTCTGCACAAGAAAGACCACTTAGACCAGTGAATGTTGTGATATATGGCAGTGAACCCCCAAAGAAATTTGTTAAAAAAAAGTCTATTAATAATGATGTTAGGAATATAACAATTTTGCATCCAGTAACGAGGTATAGTCATGAGAACCGTTGTAATGAGAGTTAGCATGCCCTCGTATGAGAGATGTTTGCTTTCCCAACCTTGAATCTTGGTGGTGCTTTTGTCAAGGATTGATATGTAGTTGCAAGCCTTGTTATTTTTGTTTAAAATAATACCTGAATAGTCAGTTGGCAAATGATCAGCAGTGGATTCAGTTTGTCCAGCTAGAGTGGATTGTGTGCTTTGATGAAACCTATTAGACACAATGATTTTGGTCTTTTCTTTCTTAATGGATTACCCTGAAACATCTTGATATCATTGGGAAAAAACTGTTTAAATTGTCAATAGGTGATTGTAGACTATTATGTAAGATGAGAATATCATCAGTGAATGCTAAACATGGGATTAGGAAGTTAGTCCCGGAAGCAAATTACATAGATTTGTTTGAACTAAATAAACTATAGTATCCCCTTATTAACTCATCTTTTCCAATGATGAAAAGGCTTAGAGACAGTTGATCTCCATGTCTTTGGCCTCTCTTAGTATTGAAGTCACTAATGACATACCCATTAATTAACATAGAATATTTACAGATCTAATTAGCTTATCAATGAGGTTAACAAATTCTTGAGAGAAAGAAAAGGTTAGCATGACTTTACCAATAAAAAAATGAGACATTTTGTCAAAAGCATTGAATATATCTAATTGAATCATAATATTTCCTTATTTAGGCTTCCAATCAAGATTATATACTAATTCTTTAGATATTAGAATATTTTCATGGATATATTTATCTTTAACATAACCTCCCTTAGATTTGGAAATGATTTTAGGCAGAATGTTAGAGAGTCTATTGTTGATAATTTTAGAGGTTTTGAACAGCATATCGTCCATGGACTATCACGTTTAATGACAGATTGCCTTTGACTTTCAAAAGTCCGTTGGTAGTCCGTGGACTATCCGGTTTAGATACATTTAATCTCCTCAATCTTCTGATTCATATGAATCTCCCACCTGGTACCAAAGTCTGTATAATTTTGTATCACCACTAGTCCTTCAATTTTAGGTACGATTTTACCCTTCGACTAAAAGCCTTGTTGGCACGAATATGGTTTAGGTGGAATTTTAAATTGACATGACACCAATTAAATAATTTATATATGTTTTACTTAATTAATTAAATTGTAAGATCCTTTATAAATTCATAAATTCAATATTTGTCTTCAATAAACACTTCATTCATCCTTTAGTCAAAGGGTAAAATCGTACCTAAAGTTGAAGGACCAGTGGTGATGCAAAATTATACTTATTTTGGTGCTAGGTGACAGATTCATATGAATCAGAAGATTGATGAGACTAACTTTATCCAAACCGGATAGTCCAGGGACTACCAACAGACTTTTGAAAGTCGAAGGATTATTTGTCACTAAACGTGATAATCCATGGATGATATATTGTTCAAGCCTAATTTTAGACATAATTTTGTTTAGCAAAGTACATAAGCTAATCGACCTAAAATTATTTCAACTAGTGGATTGATAGACTTAGGTATTAGGCACAGACGTGTAGCCATAATTCCTTTAGGAATATTATGACCTAGAAAGAATGGAAACATGACTTGACAAGATCTTTTTTTTATTATTTTCCATCATGTTTTTAAGAAACAATTGTTGAATCCATCAACTCCTTCTACACTCGAGGGATTCATGTTGCTGATGATCTCAAGAACTTCATTTTCAGTAGGAGGCAACAACAGAGAGGCATTATCTTTATTGGTGAAAAGATTAGGTATGTTGTTCAAGATATTATCCTGCAGATTATTAGGTTTATCTTTTGTGTTAGTATAAGGCTGCTTAGTAATAATGTTTTTAAAATATGTTTCAGCAGAGTTCTCAATAGCTTTAGAGTCTAGTAACCAATTATCTCCATCCTTGATACTTTATATATTATTCTTTCATTTTTTTTAGAGACATAGTTATGATAATCTTTTGTATTCCTATCTCCATATCTTAACCAATTATAGTAGTATTTCTGATGCCAATAAGCTTCCTTCATTCTCAAAGCTTGAAGAAAAAGACCATTATTTTTAGTTAGTTCAACCTTAGTTTCAGAATTGTTAGTTATGGTTAGTTTTATCTCAAAGTTTACTTCTTCCTTAGTTACGTGCACCTTATCAAAAGCATTTCCAAAGTAATTTTTATTTCAATCCTTTAGACCTTCTTTAATTCTTTTTAGCTTGTGCCAGAATATGTAAAGAGGATAACCATCCATATTTTGATTCTAATTATGTTCTACAAAAGTAAGAAAATTTTCATCAAGAGTCCACATGTTTAACAACTTAAAGTTTTTTTTGTTATTTGAGTTATTGGTAGATATAGTATTACAGAGAGGAGCATGGTCAAAGCAAGTTTTGGCCATGGTAAGAAACTGTGTCTCATTGAAGAAGTTGGACCATACATAATTATAAAAGCTTTGTCTAACCTCTTCAACTTGGAATTTCTGGTCCAAGTAAACTTAAAACCTGCAAAACCTACATTCTTTAAATAACAGTCTCTTATAACCTCATTAAATTCCTCAATGTTATTGTGAAAGTAAGTAGCACATCCTAATTACTCTTCAAAATTAGTGATGACATTGAAATCACCAATAATAAGCCATTCTTTTAAAGTAGGAGCTATGCTTCCGAGTTGATTCCACAACTCTCTCATATTATGTCTCTGACATTTTGCATATACGATAGTCAATATTTTTTTTTATCTAAACCAGTATATGTGATTTCCAGCATTGTATATGATTAATAAGGATATTAATAGAGAACTCATCACTCCGAAGAAACCATATCTTATTGGAAGTGTTGGCAATAGTTTTAAAACCCAGTTTTGTAGCAACTCTTTCCATCTTCTCAACATTAACTAAAGGCTCTTGAATATCAAGTAATTTGATATTCTCGTCATCAATAAGAGGTAAATGAGGCTTGTTTGTCCTTGAGTATTTCAGAGATTTAATTATTAAACTGCTAGGTTTCATTCTTCTTCTAGAATCCTTTAGTTTCTTATTAAGAACTTCATAAAATCTGGTAGCAGTATCTTTGGCTTTAAGAGTAGGTGAATTCGAAACACTGCCCATGTTTTCTGATTGGGAGTTACATTGTCGGAGATAATATTTTCATAGTCATGAGAGTTGATGTTGTTGTAGCCTTGGTCTAATGTTTGAATCGCTTAATTTATTTCTAGTTCTTTAGGAGTTATTATTTCTTGATTCTGAGTATCTTGCGGACTTATACTAGTTCAAGTTTCTTTAACAGCTATAGGATTTTCTTGAGATTAAGCGTTTTGATTTCCCGCTGGCTTATTTGATCTAGATTGATTACTATATATTTAATTTTTGGTTGATGATATTTGAGATTATGAGTTTATGTGGCTCGGAAATTTATGTTGTTTTGAAAATATCTTCTTTTATTGTCTGTAGTTTTAATTCTTGACATTTTAGCTGAGAATTTAGGTTTGTTAGAATCTTTCTTGCATATTTCTCGACTATAACGAGATGAAAGTAGCTGTTGCAGTATTTCAGAAGATCTTAGTAACTAATTGATAGCCGACAACCTTGATTATCCCCAAATCTGATCCAGATTCTGTGTTGTATTTTTTCGAGACATTCATTTTAATCAGAGCATAGCAACCATTATTATATGTCATAAGGGCGCAAATTATCCAAAGAAAGTCAGGTCGACATAATATAATAATGTAATAATATAATCGTAATAGTGTATAACAATAGTGATAGATTGAGAAATAATAGGGACATTCTTTGTAAATAATAAATAGGGGGTAAATTAAGTATATGGAAGGATAAGAATAGATTTAAGTGGGTCACTCATGTGAAATAGGGCCCACTATCTCCATAATATAAGGAAAGATTCTCTTTATGAGAGTGAGTGAACATTAATTATAATATTTAGTCTAACCGCTTTCTCTCTCTACAATTCGTATTACTCTATGTAACTTACTGTTACGACATTATCTGGTAGTGAAACTCAGGTTCCGAATATTTCTTGAAACAGAACATTTCTGGAAACATCATTGGCGCCCTATGTGGGAAACTTAAGTGATACCCGTAGACAATTTCTCCCAAATCAAAAGTTTAAGAGATATGAACGCTGAGACGAAAAAGGGAAGTGCGGTAGGTTTGGAGGCCGGTGGGATTATCTCGTATTCCGAAGACCTTCTTTCTAAAGAGCAGAATCACGATCACAATCAATATGGTCGGGGGAGACAATTGTTAGATTATATAACTAAGCTTAATGCAGAAAATGAAGCGGCTATAGCTGAACAAAGAAACCGGTCGGGAGACCGCCGAGAATGGACGTTTGATGATGATAGAGAAGAAAATAGAAATCAAGATCGGGATGATGAGGATCTCTGTAGGGGTCAATCACAAATGCGGCTACAAAATAATAATTGGAAAGAAAGATCGAGCATCGACCTAAGCGAGAGTATAACGACTCCACTGATTACGATTTGGATGAATCATCATCCCTGCAACGAGAATACCAATGTTATAAGAAGGATAAAAGGATCATAAGAAAATGAGATATTTGAGGCCGCATGTCTCATCAGAATAAAATATCGAAGCATAATAGAAACAGTATTGATAAAATAACTCCACTCTCTGTTAATAAGGATGAAGATATTACTAGTTAAAGGAAGAGATCAATCCATTGAGCCCAAGTGCAGTTCCCGGCAGGCAGTCAGACTTATGGGTACAAGGTCGGTACTCAATTCGTCAACCCAAATGAAGAAGGATTGTATGCGACTTCTATACATGGTCTTGTGAGCGAAGCCATCAGATTTGGAAATAATTCGAGATCGTACTCACATCTGATAAAATTATTTTGGGGCACCTCCCGAACCGTTTCAACATATCCTGACTAGAAAAATACGACAGAAAGTAAGACCCGGAAAATCATCTGGAGGCATTTAAGAATTTCATGCTAAGTTTTGATAACAATGACAAGCTACTTTGTCGAGCGTTTTAATGACTTTTAAAGATCATGCCTCGAAATGGTACAATCGATTTCCCCAAGGTTGTATAAAGAGTTTGAGTATGTTCTAGTTAATGTTTAAGCAACAATTTATAGGAAGTAAAACCTTCCGAGCAAATGGGGACACGATCGTGAACTGTCGGCAAAAGATGGGAGAAAGTTTGAAAGACTAAACCTGGTGTTATGTAGACGTTAAAACCGACCTTGACCACTGCAAAGAGAGCGTCATTTTAATGGTTTTTAGGTTGGGATTGCTCCTCAACCCTGTGAAAGAAACAGTTGCGAAGAAACAGGCCTTTACGTTTGTTGTTTTGCTCACCCAGGTGGAGAAGCAAATTTTGATTAAAGAAATCTTGGCGTCTGAGATGGCAGCTCAAATACAGCAAAATACACAAGCATTCGTTATTTCATACCAACAAAATCTACCAAGGCCTATCCCCATTCCACTACCTCAACCGATAAATGTTATGTCACGAGTAATATAACAATTCTAGACAAAGGCGTCGGGATCGCAGCCACAATGAGCTAGGTTTAACAAACATGTAGTAAGTTGATCCATCTTGAACAAATGGATCTGACCCGTACATTTTTCTGAGTTGACCGAATGCATGTGGACCATCTTTGAGAAATAAAAAAAAATAATGTCGATTTTCAAAAACCTTTTCCTATTATAATTTCCCGAGGAAATCATAATAACCGATACTGCGAGTACCATAAAGAAGTGGGGCACGATACGAGGGATTGTATTGTATTGAAAAATGAAATACATATGTTGATAGAGAATAGAAAATTAACGCCTTCGTGAAAAAGCAGTTTCAGCATAAAGTTGCCTATAAAGAGATCGTGACAATACCAAGCAGGACACAACGATGGTTATCTCAAAGATTACCGACATATTCAATGTATCTACAGAGTATATGGATCCTGATGAGGATCAGAATATAATCAGTTTAGTAGAAAAAACAATTTATAAAAGTAAAGAAAAGGTTAGTAGTATGCTTAGATATTTGATTCACTAACTATTTTTAGAGGCGGTTCGATGGTAGGAATCACTAATCCCTCTTGAAAAACACACATTGTGAGTCTAGCTAAATAATTGGAAGCAGGAGCATCTCCTCAACTATACAGAAGTATGTCCCCCAAATTTTCCTTTCATGATGATGATATGAAGGATATCGTCGGGTCACGTGAAAACGTGGTGGTAATCGTGGTCGCATTTGCTGGCGAGGACGTGCGATAAATTCTGAAAACTTACGGGAAGTTCAAAAGACCTCTAGTTATTTGAAATTCGGAGTGAACCATAGTAGGATTTACAGAGCTACAATCGAGGTAGTTCGAGAATTCTAAGGGTTAGTACAGATGGGTCGGCTCTTTTCAAAAAAAGTAAAGATTCTTTTTGTGGTTGTAGACGCGCCGACCTCTTATAGTGAAATTTTTAGTAGATCCTAGTTGTCTAGGAGGCACACGGTGATATCTATGGTCCACCGGTGTCTGAAATATGTGTCGGCAATAACGTGGGCATAGTCCTAAGCAGCCATAAAACTACCATAGAGTGCTGTTGAGCGGCTCTACTAATAAAAGCTGACAAATAAATGGTCATGGTAAAAGATTAGCAGTTAGCGGGGTCAACCTCGGGGTCATAACCTGCTAAAGATCCTATGGAGACCCCAGATTATTACTAACGGATGAAAACTGTAAAAATTATGAATTCCTCGAAAGAAAATTTTTGAAGATCGGAACGAATTTGTCTTCTGGGTTTCAGGAAAGATCAATTGTTTTTCTCTATGAAAAGTTCATTTATTTGCTTGGTCTTCAGATAATGTGACATGAGTCGCTGGTAGTGTAATCTACCATAGCCTGGTTATACGACGAAACGTCTGGCCCATAACTCAAAATGACGAGTTTTTTTCCCTAGAAAAGGCAGAGACCATCATTAGTGAGGTAAAGAGGTGGACAAGAGTAGGCCACATCTGAGAATCCCAGTACCCGTAGTGGACATCCAACCTGGTCTTGGTTAAGAAGAAGAACGGTAAATGAAGAATGTGTGTGAATTTTACCGGCCTTAATAGAGTGTGTCCTAAGGATCTTTTCTATATGCTGCAAATCGACGAGCAAGTAGATTCAACGTAAAAAACAGGATTTTGTCATTTATGGATGCCTACATAGGGTATAACCAAATAAAATTAAATCCAAAATACCAAGAAAGAACGACTTTTATAACTGGAAAAGACCTTTATTTCTACAAAGTCATGTCATTCGGTCTGAAGAATGTTGGGGCAACCTATCCGAGGTTGGTAAACAAGATATTTAAAGGTCAGATCGAGCGGAACGTTAAATTTTACATAGATAATATGTTAGTCAAAAGGAATAGAAGCCGACCCAGAACAGTTCAAAGCTTTGATAACAATGAATTCACCTCGATCAGTCAAAGAAGTGCAAATACTGAGAGGAAGGTTAACAGCACTTAATCAATTTTTTCATGATTTTCTGACAAATACTTTCCTTTCTTTGAAGTGTTACAAGTACCTAACAGGTTCAAATGGACATCGGAATGCGAAGCAGCGTTGACAAACATCAAAAATTTGTTGCATCACCAGAAATATTAACAAAGCCTCGAAATGGGGAGAAATTATTCTTGTACATCGCTGTATCGGATTTTACACTCAGCGCAATGCTAATTAGTGAAGATCTAGGAATTCCGAAGTCGGTGTATTATGTTAGTAAAAGTCTGGTGGCACCAGAAAAGAGATATATGAAGTTTGAGAACCTGGCTTTAGCATTGGTGATTGCCGCTAGGAAGATGCATCCATATTTTCAAGCTCATACTAAAGAATTTTGAACTTCATTCCCCTTAAAAAATGTATTGCCACGACTTGATATTTCGGGGAGGATGACCAAATGGTCAATGGAGTTAGGGGACTACGATATTTTATTTACACCTCGAACAACGATCAAGGCACAAGCACTGGCAGATGTTTTTGTTGAGTTTCACTCAAGTCGATCGGATGAGGAAGCAAGTCAAAAAGCTTTACCTATACACTCGAAGTGGATTGTTCGAACGGATGGAGGGACCAGTATTTCAGGGTGCTGTGTTGGGGTTCAATTGATAGCTCTGACGGGGGAACAATGGTCCAATCAATTAGATTCGATTTTCATGCTTCAAACAATGAAGGTGAGTACGAAGCTACTTTGGCAGGTTTAAGATTGGCAAAAATTTGTGGGTCGACTTCAGTATGTCTGGAAACAAATTCTTAGTTATTGGCAAATCAGGTAACCGGATTTTCCGAAGCAAGGAATGATCGTTTGATTTTATATCTTCGGGAGCTTCAGAATTTATATCGGGCGAGGAAGTAACATAGTGGCTGATTCTTTAGCAAATGTTTCCTAGAATGAAGAATATCCTTGGATTTTGCTACAAGAAAATCATTCAATTGTTACTCAATCTAGCCTATGTAAAATTGTAGATTAATTTTTCGTCACTGACGAAAGCCGACGTGATTGGCGATCGGATATTCTTAATTTTTTTACCCGAGGATTATTGCCAGATGATTCTCAATTGGCTGAAACTTTAAGGGGTAAAGCCTTCGGATATATAGTTATGGATGGAATTTTATATAAAAAGGCATTAAGCATACCATTACTACGATGTTTAGGCAAGCAAGAGTCACAAGAAGTATTTTCAGAATTGCATGATGGTGAAGGGTCAGCTCATTGTGGGTTTAAAGATTTATCGCGTAGAGTTTTACTTGCAGGGTTTTATTGGCCTACAATCATGAATGATGCTAAGAATTTAGTCCGAGGTTGTGATATTTTTCAAAGATTTGCTAATTCTATTCACAGACCAACAGTACCGCTTATGTCTATATCTGAGGCAATACAATTTGATAGATGAGGAATTGATTTGGTGGGACATTTGTCGATGGCCTCTAGGGGAAGGCGGATGATAACTGTGGCGGTGGATTATTTTACGAAGTGGGCGGAAGCAGAACCGCTATCAGGCACAAAAGCAAAAGATGTCATCAAATTTATTGTGAATAATATTGTTGTCGTTTTGGGGTTCCTCGAAGAATTACAACAAATAATGGCCCTAAATTTAACAATAGGGAAATGACTGCATTCTGTACTTCTAAAGGGATTTAACAATGTTTTTTGACACCCTTTCATCCTCAAGCTAATGGACAAGTGGAAGTGACAAATAGAATGATTTTAGATGGCTTGAAGAAGAATCTATCGGGGGCAGCAGGAAAATGGCCAAATTATTTCCAAGAGAGGCTAGAAAAGAGACTCATTTTGCTTTGGCATATGGTATGGATGCAGTTTGCCTTATTAAATCTACGGTGTCATCTTTTAGAATATCTCAATATTTTGAAAGATTCTGATGAAATTCGAAGGGCTAATTTGGATTTGATTGAGGAAAAAAGAGTTCGAGCTTATTTGAATGCAATACATTATCAAACTTTTATGAGAAGTAGATAT
The DNA here is from genome assembly GCA_036936605.1 of Limnanthes douglasii subsp. nivea. Taxonomy (NCBI): domain Eukaryota; kingdom Viridiplantae; phylum Streptophyta; class Magnoliopsida; order Brassicales; family Limnanthaceae; genus Limnanthes; species Limnanthes douglasii. The sequence continues at coordinate 39,085,876 of JAUPFV010000002.1, forward strand.
GAGTCGAAGCTGAAAAGAAGAGAATTTTAAGAAGCTGATAAAGTGTTACGAAAAGTTTTCCTGCACACAAAGGAAAAGAGCGTTGGAAAAATGGCTCCAAATTGGGAAGGGCCTTATACAGTTGTTGAAAGAATTAATATTGGGTCTTATCGTCTTTGTGATTTCGATGGGAGGATGCTACAACATCCATGGAATATTCAGCGCCTGAAGCTTTATCGGGAGTAGACATGTTTTTGTACTTTGGAATTTTTGTTTTGAATGGCGCACTCTTTCCTACCCTGTTGGCCCATGAAGGTTTTCACGAGGCGTCATGTACATATTCAACTTTATCAATAAAGTTCTTTTTTGGCCAATAGTTGTTTACATTTATTTGGACATTATCTTAACAAATCATCAAAGATTGATCACCTTTGAGATATGATACTTTTCGAAGAAATAACCATGTTTTATAACCACATTACATTTATTATAATAAAGTGAATGCTTCAAAGCGCACTATGAATTTTGATGAGCTAATCAAGCTTAACAAAATATTCATATCTTTTCGAAGAGATATAATTTTTTCAAAGAATTATAATATCCATCAATTTTTATTAAGGTATTTGAGGTGGTAAGTTTATGTTATTTTGTTAAAATTTTATAATCATTTTAAGTAATTAGCATCGAATAATATGTAAGAGAATGGTAATATGCACAAAAACTCTTTGTCATTTAAATCAAGTTGTTACAGTACAAAAAGAGATATTCTGATTAGACAAAGAAAAAAAAGACTGAAAGGGTAATTAGTCAGAAAATTCTTCCTCTTCGGATGACTCGTCTTCTGATGATGATGAGCTGGGAACAGGGTCGAAAGCTTCGCTTGGACGTTTTTCTTCAGGAATATCATTCAAAAAATTTGTAAGATTGATCTTTGGATAAGCAACATGAAGTTCTCGAAGAAGAAGGATGGTTGCATCTTCTTTTCCGACGTGAATATCTGTTTGCATATTCTTTGAAAGCTCAGCTTCAGCAGTAGTTTCAGCAGCAGTTTTTTTTCTTCAAAATTCTTCTTCAGTTTCTCTATTTCATCGGTCAATTCTTTGCTTTTTGCTTTACAAAGAGTTAGAGAATTTCGAAGTGTGGTGGAGTTGTATTTTTTTATATTCAATTCAGCAACATGCTCGGTTTTGAGTTTCTTTATTTTTTCTTCATAAGATTTTGTCAGCAGCTCTGTGTCAACCATATGCTTGATTCGAAGATGATCCTTTATACAGATAGCGCCTTTTATCAGCTCGGATCTAGCTATCTCATAACCATAAAACTATTCGGATACATTGTTGGCAAAGTCTCTCTAAATTTATTTTCAGCTTCATAAGATTCCTTATAGTAAACCATATCTTTGGCCAACTGTTTAAGATGGTCTTGAGAGGCTTCGATTTGAGAGGCAAGAGTTTTTGCAGCAGCGTCAAGACCAAAAAATGGTTAAAGAGCGATGGAAATTGCAGGATTTGGAGGAGGACTACGAAATTCCGATATACTGGGCTTGTGAATCATATGCAGAGATGTGAGAGGTTCGTAAGAACGAGTAAATTCTGGAAGAAATTTGTTTGGGGTAGGCCTCGCAAAATCAAGCATGTGATTTTGGATGACTTGAATAACTGGGTCTTCTTCGCCAGCTAGCGCTTCTGTGTTCTCAAAATTGATAAACATATTTGGGTTGAAGTTTGTAGGAGGATAAACGGTGGGTGAATTGTCATCAATCAGAATCACAGGATTGTCTTTGTTAGAGTTCTCTTCGGTCAAAGGGGTGTTGTTGGTTTTCAGCAGCATGATCTTCGTTTTCATCAACCAAATTGTACGAAGTGATTTTCCTCTCTTTCTTTTTCTTTCCGAAGGAATCAGAATATATTTTCTTTTTCATTGATGAGGGTTCTTGAATTTTTTCCTCTTCGATGGGCGAAAGAGGTTGTTCTGCAACTTTGCGTTTTCGACACTTTGGTTTGGAGGGTGGGGAAGGGTTAGCACCAGATGTGCTAACTGCCTTTTTACCTCTCTTTTCTTTGGTGATCTTTTCTTTCTTCTTTTTCGACAGATGGCTATCCGATCTGTTGTGAATAGGAAGAAATACTTTGCAGTCAGGCTGGGGTATTCGTTGGCACACGAGTAATAGATCTGGATCGGAAAATAAATCTTGAGGAGGCAACCTACCTTCTTTGATTGGAAACATGTGGCATTGGAGGAAATTGATAGGCTAAAAGGCAGTATGAAATGCATTATTCCATTCTTTTTCAGCCCAGGCACCGAGTTTTGGAAAATGTCTTTAGCAACTTCTCGACGTATTGAGTAGCGCTTCGAAATTTCTAGTATAAGTTAACAAAATAAGATGTTAAAAATAATAAAATAAAAAATGCATATTAAAATGTAAAATTTTCGAAGAACTTACGATTGCTTCTCCAAACAAGAGTTAATGCTGATGGGTTATCCTCATAAATTGTCTTGCCATTTTCCCAAGCTCCAGATATGAAAACAAATCTTTGTTTCCAGAATTTATCAGCCTCCAGAAGATCTTCGATGATCTTGAGGTCATCCATCAATGTGAAGTAATAGAATGGAAGCTTCAGACCTTTGGAAACTTGAGTCAGTCAGATGAAGTCTTTAATATTGATGGGTATTTTGGATAGACTGGATACCATGATTACTAACATAAGAGTGAACCATTAATTTGGTCTCACCTGAGTAGGGCACAAACTGAGGACTTCGAAGTACTCTACGATTGTCGGATCTAGTGGAAATCGAAGACCCTAGTTGATGATTTATGAGTATACCACTAGTTCATTGTCCTTGCAGTCGAGGGGAGTTTCTCTTTATTTTGGCAGTCAAAGGGTTATGTTTTCTCCCATTCTTCATTGGTTCTTAAGGTATGAGGCATGACTTTCTCTATAGTATATATATCGAACCTTTTCAAAGCGATAATATACTTTCTTTCGAGGTTTCTTAGGTTCCTCCCAATTTTTGCTCTTTCTTCTTCGAAGATGGAGCAAATGTATGCTTCTTCTTGAGAGTCAACCTCAAGATCATTTTTCGTAGCCTCCGAGTCAGCTTCGTTGACTTTTGAAGTTTCTTCTCGAGGGTCTTGACAAGTTGGAACAATTGTTACTGTAAGAGGGTTAGCAATTTGAGGCGCCTCCTCCATCACTTCTCTTTGAGGAGGATCGTTAGTTGTGGGATTTGGAGGAGAGGGAGTTCGGATGATTTATGATTCATCTCCTGTGGCGATGAAGGTCTTTCTTGGTTTGATTAATGAAGATCTGTCTGAGGAAGGCTTATTTGTTTTCAATTTCAGAGGAGAAACTCTGCTTTGATATGAGGAAGCTCGAGGTGTTTTAGGACCTGAGATTCTAGATGACGTTTGTTCTTCGATTCTGGGAGAAGGTGAAAGCTTTGTGACTTTGGTAGGATCAAAATTACCATAATAAAATGTCTCAGTTGTAGTTCTCATTGGACCACCTCGAATTAACCTTGCTCTTCGGTATTCTTCAACTCTTCGTGTAATATAAAAATAATCGTAAGATCCAAACGCTAGGTTACTGTCAGTATCAGAGGATTCTTGTGTTTTGGGAAGAATGGCCTTCGACTTTTTGGTTCTTAGTTTCTTTTTCAGAAACCAAGTATGGGTTGATCGGAGAAGATGAAGGTTGATTGGAAAATTCGAGTTTTACGGTGAGAATTCTAGGAATAGGGGAGGAGCAGATGAAGATAGCCAAAAACTTTAACTTCTCTATAAAACGGTTTTTGTGTGAGTAGAGTTGGAATGAGAGATATGTTATATTTATATTAAAGTAAGTGAAGACGTGTGAAGATGTAGAGACCCATATGGTGATAGGTTGGAAAATGAATCGTTGGGTGGATTAGATGCTCGACATCTGTCAGACTAGATTACTAGGGTCACGATGAATATAACTGTTACATATGTAACCGTTACATTCGAGGATGGTCTATCTACATAATACTTCGAGGGAAATTTTTATTGGACTAATTGCTTCGAAGTGATAAGTGATTACATCGACTTGAAGTGATTACAAATTTATTGGCCCATATTAATCTACAAAGATTATTCGAAGATTATTTGTCCTTTGGTTATTATTCGAAGATTATTTACTATTTGGTTTGAATATGTTATTAAGCTTTTATATTATGTACATGCTTCGAATAATAGATTAAGTTAATGTAAATATGGTTTTAAGGATTAATTTGTAAATAATGTAAATTCAGGGACTTAACTATAATTAATGTAAGTTTTGTCCTTAATTTGTGACTGGTGTAAGTTTTAGAAGGTATTTATGACTTTGTATAATTTATAAGGACTAAACAACAATTAGTCCACTTTTGTAACAGATTCAGATTGAGACTAAGTCTTGGTTTCTCTATATAAAGGACCAGACTACTCTAATAAAGGGGTTCAACACTTTTACTTTGAAACTCATTTGTACTTGTGTTTTCTCTCTCTAAAAACTCTTTAGCACTTTCTCTCTCTAGAATTCTTCTTTAGCAATTTACTAAGACAAAATCAAACCTCATCAAAGACGTGACCGACGAGGACTATTTTACCGAACTGGATAAGACGCTTAATAAGCTAAAAAGAATACATCTCAAGTTGAACCCGGAAAAATGTTCGTTCTAGCTCCGATCCGGGAAGTTCTTAGGATTTATGAAAAGTGAAAAGGGGATAGAGGCAGATCCGATACAGTTGAGCGCCATGAACAGTATGACACCACCGATAAATGTTAAATAGTTTCAAGTTCTGATGGGACTCTTGGCGGCTCTGAATAGGTTTATATCTCAATCCTCTCACAAATGTGCATTGTTTTTTCATGTTGTGATAAATGCCAAGATATTTAATTGGACCCTCAGCTTGTACCAATGCGTTTTTTGGTTTAAAAGAATATTTATCTTCCCCGACTTTGTTAACAAAACCTTTGTCTATGGAAACTTTGTTTTTATTATATTGCAGTATATGATTATGTCGCTAGTACAACGTTGTTTCGCAAGGCGGATTGGTCTCCCAAGCCGTTTTACTATGTTAACAAGAGTGTGTTAGCTACTGAAAGAAGATATTTGAACTCGAGATGTTTGCCCTGGCATTAGTAACCGCAGTTATAAAAATGTGACCCAATTTTCAGGGCCATTCGATTGTGATCTGAATCTCTCCCATTAAAAAGTGTTTTGTAGGGCACCGATATTTTACGTCGAACTTCCAAATAATCGATCGAGTTAGAAGACTTAGATATCGAATTCGAGGCAAGAACTGCTATCAAGGGCCAAGATTTGGCAGATTGTTTAGTAGAATTTTACTTTAGTCGACCAGAAGAAATGGAGGTCGAACAAAATAAAGGATCCGATGACGATATATCCTGAAGCGATGGAGGGTCGAGCATCAGTGGGTATGGGGTGGGAGTCCAAATAACCACACCTCTTGGAACAACCATTAACCAAACAATATGTTTCAGATTTGCAGCTTCAAATAATGAAGCTGATTAGAAGGCAACGTTACCAAGACTGAGGCTCACCCAAGTTTGTGGGGCCAAGAAGGTTCAGTTAATAAGCGATTTCCAATTACTGATCAATCACGCCAATGGACATTCCAAGGCAAGAAAAGAACATTTTGTCCAACACTTAGCCGCGCTAAGGGTTTTGGCCGCATGTTTTCGATAAAATTACCTCCAAAGTAGAAAATGTTAGTCGCATACAAAGGGATTACCCTTGTATTTTGACATAAAAAGACCCATCGGTCATTAAACGAGCAGAGCTAGGAAATCGACAAGAAATTGCTATCAGGTTTCTACTGGCCTACGATATCAACTGATACCAAATAGTTGGTCATGAAATGTGATACTTTCTAAAAGTTTGCAACACTCAATTCATGTCATAACGGCTCCACTCGAATCTGTATTTGAAGGGTTACCAATGTGATAGATGGCGTATCGACTTAGTAGGCCCACTCCCCATGGAAACCGGGGGAAGTCAAGTGATATTCTTTTCCGTTGACTACTTATCAAAATGGGTCGAGGTGGAGCCTTTGTCTTAGAACAAGGACCAAAGATGTAATCAATTTTTTGTGGGAAAATTTTTGTTGTCGGTACGGGGTCCCACAAAGATTAACCATAGACAATGGATAATAGCAGTGAAATGAGAGAATTTTGCTCATCTCACGAAATATAGCAGTGTTCCTCAACATATTTTTACCCACAAGCAAATGGCCAGGTCAAAGTCACAAACATAATAATCGTCGACGGCTTCAAGAAGAATTTGGAAGGAAAAAGTGGAATATGCCTAGATTACTTATAAAAAATATTGTGAGCATATCGAACTACACCCCGAACCATTACTCAAGAATCTCTCTACACCTTGGTATACGGTATGGACGCAGTGACCCCCGCAGAAATAATGTTCCCGTTTTTCAGGGTCGATCATTATGATAAAGACAGTAATAATACGGGTTGGCGCCTCGATCTCGATTTGATTGAAGAAAGACGATATTGTACCCATTTGCACTCCTCGTATTATCCGACCTTGATGTGAAGTAGGTACGCCTCAAAAGTTCGAAGAAGAGAATTCAGGGTCGGTGATAAAGTCATGCGAAAAAACTTTCTACATATCAAAGACAAAAGCCTCGGGAAATTGGCTCCTAACTGAAAAGACTCTTACCAAGTGACGAAAAAGATAAAACCAGGCACATATAAGCTGGAAGACAAGTACGATAGACCTTTACGGCTTCCTTGGAATATTGAACATCTAAAATTGTATTTACAGTAAGAATATTCATCTGTTGGTCTATTAATTTGTAAACAATTTTGATCGGGGACACACTATTTCCTACCAGGATGGCACGAGGAGGTTTTAACGAGGTATCTATGAAAACTAATATGTTAATTTAAAATTAAGCATTTACTAAAATGTTGGAAGGCGAGTTCAAACCTTAAGGGTTTTTCAACTACGGTTTATATACGTTATTTTGCAAGTTCGAACCTTCAGGGTTTTTCAACTATGGTTGATCTACATTATTTTATGAGTTCAAAACTTAAAGGGATTTTCAACTACGGATGATCTACATTATTTTACAAGTTCTAACCTTAAGGGTTTTTCAACTACGGTTGCTCTACATTATTTTATGAGTTCGAACCTTAAGGGTTTTTCATCTACAGTTGATCCATATTATTTTATGAGTTCGAACCTTAAGAGTTTTCAACTACGTTTTATCCATATTATTTTTCAAGTTCGAAACTTAAGGGTTACGGTTGATCTACATTATTTTGCGAGTTCAAACCTCAAATATGTTTCGACAATAGTCGGCCTATGCTATTTTCTGAATTTGTAATATTTTTAATAATTCTCTTTTTAAACGTCGAAAACTAATCATTTTCGACTTCTTAAAAAGTATAGAACAAACGTCAGGTACATTAGTTAAACAAATGGATCTCACGACTACAATGTCGGAATACAAAAAAATAACAACGACGACGAATAAAAACAACTTAAATTTAACAGTCTGATGGTCCCTCAGATGAGTCATCTTCCTCATCCCATTCATCGCTATCATCCTCACAAACAACTTCATCATGACAATCTTATTATGGGGCATCCAACCATATCAACTCTAATGGCAAATGAGGATATCGGTAATTCAAAGCCATAACAAAAGAAGCTCCCAACATAACCTCCTTCCTCCACATGTCTCTCTCTCTCAGACTCTCCAACTCGCGCACCTACTTTAGTAACCCTTTCATATTGTACAAACAGCGTCGACATAGTCGTCTGCTCAACGAATGGCGGACTGGTTTTTTCCTCCTCATCTCGGTTTTTCTTCTTGTTGCTAGCTGAGGTTTTTTGTTTCCCTCTTCAGCAGCCATTGATTTCTTCCTTTTCTCCCCACGGGCTTTATGTAGTTTTTCCCCACCCCTTGGGGATCTTCCTTCACTAGTAGTTGGGTCACTCAGGACGATGATATGTTCAAGTTCTGCTTCGACCACAACTTGAGGTGCACAGCTAATCGCCACCTCCATCGTTTCTTTCCCTGGTACAGATTGGTCGAGACCAGCTCCAGCTTTCTCTGCCTTCTAGTCGGACAGCTTTTTCGATTTCGCACGTTTACTGGAGGACCTGTTCCATTTCGGCAGAAAGACGTTGACCCAACCTTAATTCTTTTTTAGCAAAGTCATTAGGCTATAGGAAAGTGGTCGTGGCTGACTTCAGATGCTCTTTTTCAGCGCCTGTAATTTTTTACTACGGTCCAAAAGAAGAAACACTCTAAAAAAGGCTATATAGTACATGATAATACAAACATTTTCTGACCCATTTATACGTCATGTGCCTCAGATTGTATTTCGAGTGGGGCTGGCCATTCTCCCAAGTACCACTGATAAAGGTGAACTGATGCTTCCATGTCTTTTCGGCTTGCAATAAATCATTCACTATTTTAATGTTGTTGGTTAATGAAGAGTAAAAGAAGCGAAGTTTAGGTGACTTTCAAAGGTCGGTCATTGCCACGTACTCCGCCATGGGCATCAGCACCCCACCCAAACGTGAGGCCATTATGCATGACATCAGTGTATAGCAGACATTATGGGTGAGCTGGTTCTGGCCAAGCTCAAGAATCTTAAAATATCTCACTATGTCGGGGTCGAGTGGGAGCTGGAGGCCTCATTTAAAGACGTCGATAATTATAACTTACTCCATTTTCTGCACAAACATCAGCTTACCCCCAGGTGCTAGAAAGCGGATTTTTACGCAATCTGGAATGCCCCAAGTGTTTTTCAGCCCCGAAATCTCCTTGGTATTATAGTACATGTATTTGCCGCTAAAAGAGTCATGATGTGTTCTTGAGGAAAACTGTTGCGATAGCCAGTCAGCACATCGATAACTTTGGGTGGCAAAGGTTCTTCGTCTACTGCAACAGTAGCAGCACCATCTCCTCCAACAGCAACTTGTTTTCCATCTCGTTCTGGCACCCCACTCGGTTCAGCACCAGTCTGATCTTCAGCATTACTACCAGGAGCTTGGGTACGATCCGCACCACCAACGTCTTGATCGAATCCTTGTTGGGCGTTGGTTATTTCATTGGTATCTGATACGGCCAGCCAGTGCTGGTAGAAATTAACTTATCAAGAGTGTGATTTTTAGTGCCATCGTCAGTATTTTTTTGATTTTTTATGAGAGGCACACTTTCTTACACACTCACCTTTTTCTTAAGAGCGACCCCATTTGTAATAGGATTTTACGTTGGGACACCGTTGACCGACTCTTTGGTTTTTCTTTTCACTAGTAAGACCTTCTTAGTGGCAGTTAATTCCTCGGGGGTAAGGTATAATGGACATAGCTAGAGCTACTACCGACACGGGCATGGTCGGGAATAGACTCTCTTTGGTTTTCACCTGAGGCTCCTCAAGTTTTTGTCGTTGTATCTGATCCGAATCCGTTTACCTGGATTATAATTTGTGTCGCTAGGAAGAACTCCTTGAGGTCTAATGATCATGTTAATGGCCATCTGCCTAGTCTGATTTTCTAAGGTCTTGTGAGATATCATCAGACTTTTAATTATTACTTTCATCTCTTCGAATTCAGAGTCGCTCACAGAATGTTGAGAAGGGCAAGGATATTGATTATGAGGTTGTCTGGGGGCATATTGTTGAGATTGATGTTGCTGACCTTCTTGCTGAAATCCAAGAGGAGTGTATGGCATAGCACCATAATGCTGACTACCTTGTTGATTATTGCTCCAACTGAAGTTTGGATGATTTCTGTTGCTTGGGTGATAGGTGTTTGAGATTGGTTGTTGATTCTGCATCTGAAAGTTACTCACAAATTGTACTGACTCAGTAGAGATAGGGCATTGCTGAGTGTCATGCCCTCCAGCACAAATCTCGCACACACTAGCTACCTGATGTATCCCTAGTTTAGTCAAAGAATCCACCTTCATGTTTAGAGCTTCAAGCTGAGCTGCTATAGCAGTGGCAGTGTCTACGTTAAGAATACCAGCTACTTTATGTTGTGATAGTCTCTGAGAAGGGTTCTGGAATTCATTAGCAGCCATCATCTCAAGGAGCTTGTGAGCCTCCTCATAGCTTTTCGTTAATAAGGCTCCCCCAGAAGCAGCATCGACCATGGGTCTTGTTTGCGCACCCAAACCATTGTAGAACCAATTTATTACTAACCAATCAGGCATCCCATGATGAGGACATTTCCTAAGCATCTCCTTGTAACGCTCCCAAGCTTCACTTAAAGATTCACTATATGACTGAGAAAACTGAGTAATGGCATTCCTCATGGCGGTTGTTCTTGCCATGGGAAAGAATTTTGAGAGAAATTTATGCGCAAGTATATCCCAAGTAGTGATAGAACCCGCTGGTAAAGAGTGTAACCACCTCTTAGCTTTGTCCCTCAGAGAAAATGGGAAGAGTATCAGTCTTATAACATCATCTGAAACACCGTTGAACTTGAAAGTATCACAGATTTCAAGGAAAGTCATAATGTGCATATTAGGATCCTGAGATGAAGCTCCCCCAAACTGACAAGAATTCTGCATCAACTGAATAGTGTCGGGTTTAATCTCAAACTTATTCGCAGTAATATTGGGTCTGACAATGCTAGACTGAATATCTATGATCTTTGGTTGAGAGTACTCCATGAGTGCTTTTGGAGCTGGATCTCCCATTGTAGAATTAGTATCAAAATCTGGGAATAGTAACTATGTTCCTTACTGTGTTTCAAGCTCCTTTTGTACTAGTTCTCTAGTTTGAGACCGTGTTTTCATACACGCTCAAGTACCTGAAGCACAAGAAAACACTCAAAAACCAAGTAATTGAATCAAGTCAGTAGTTTTATAACGACCCCTGCTGATAAGCAATAAAACTGTCAAATAACACCGAGTCCCCGGCAACGGCGCCAAAAACTTGTTAGTCATTTTCTCATTTTCTTCTATTTATAACTTCTGCCGAAACCCTAAAAAATCAAATTACGAATCGTAAAATATTTATGCTAAATAAAATAATATTTTAAGAAATATAGCTAAATAAAACCTTAGCATTAGTCTAATATTTTTTTCTTAATTCATCATTAATTTCTTTTTGTGCTTCGCTTTAATATTTTTTTTCTTATTTCAATATTTTAAACAATATCTCACGAATTATATTTTTATTTTTTTCAACATTAATATAATTTTTTTAAGCATTAATATATTTTTCTTTGGAAAAGCACAGGTCATAATATATTTTCTTAGCATTAATATATTTTCCTTTATTTTCAACTGCTCCAAAATTGCTCTCAAGTCCATTAATTTTCCAGTTTCTTCAATTTCAGCCCCAAATTTATTAATATTATCACAATTTACCCGCGACACAAGTGCCTTTAAGAATACTGGAAAAACACGTTAAAACACAACGAATACTTGAGAATCGGCGACGATTTTACGAATAATGGAAGCGTAATAAATGACATGAAATGCACTTATCAAAGGTTATGCCCTTCGAGCTGAAAAATCCAGGCACAACGTATCACAGGCTGGTAAATAAGGCTTTCGAGAAACGAATTAGGAGAAACATTGAATTTTACATTGATGACATGCTCGTCAAGAGCGGGACTGACGAGGATTATCTAGCTGACTTGAGAAAACTTTTGACAGCTTAAGGGATATAAACTTGAAGCTGAACCCTGAGAAATGCTCTTTTGGTGATCGGTCAAGGAAATATTGGGCTTTTTAGTCAGCAAAAGAGGAATTGAAGCAGACCCGACCCAGTTGCAAGCTTTAAGTAAGATGGCACCCCCAAGAAATGTCAAAGAAGTATAGATACTAACAGGGAGGTTATGACCTTTAAATATACTTATCTCCCGTTCTTCTGACAAATGTGCCCTATTTTTCAGGTTTTAAGAAATGCCAAAGAATTTGCGTGGAAACCAGCTTGCGATGAGGCTTTTTTGGGAATCAATAATTATTTGTCGTCCCCGAACCTTTTAACAAATCCTTTGAAGGGAGAAATCTTGCTTTTATACTTATCAGTCTCTGACTACGCAGTAAGTGCGACTTTATTCAGCGTAGCAAGGGCAGTCCCCAAAGCGGTTTACTTTGTAAGAAAAAGTTTGTTAGACGCTGAAACAAGATATCTGAAGCTCGAAAAGTTGGCTCTAACTTTGGTTACCGCGGTGCGAAAAATGCGACCGCACTTTTAGGCTCATTCGATAATTGTTAGAACATCTTTTCCTCTTAAATACGTATTACAGCAACCGGACATCTCTGGATGGATGTCGAAGTGGTCGGTAGAATTAGGCAATTTCGATATTGATTTGGAACCCCGAAGTGCTATAAAGGGCCAAGCTCTAGCTGATTTCCTGGTAGAGTTCCATTCAAGCCGACCAGAGGAAGCCGAATTGTTCGAATCCAGTAAACCAGAAGAATGGGTAATCTGAACCGATGGAGCTTCTAATATTAGTGAATGTCAGGCCGGCGTTCAGATCAGCACACCTTTGGGAATAACGATGCACCATGCAATTCCTTTCGGTTTCACCACATCTAACAATAAGGCTGAGTATGATGTCGTGCTGACCAGATTAAGGTTGGCTCAGGTATGTGGTGCCAAAAACGTACGCCTCATTAGTGATTCTCAATTGTTGATAAATCAAGCGTCGGGTGAGTCAAAAGCTAGGAAAGAACACCTTGTTCAATATTTGGCCGCACTGCGCGTCTTGACCGCCTCTTTTACGAAGGTCACATATGAGTACGTTGCCAGAGCAGAGAATGCAGTCGTGGATTCCCTAGTGTCTACTTCTTGTTCGAACAATTATCCATGGATATTAACTCAGGTAAACCGCTCAATCATCAAAAGAACAGAGCTGGAAAGCCGACCTAAAATCGCCTGTCAGATATCATCGTTAGCCTTGTCGGACTGGAAAAGAGATATTATAAATTTCCTACCATAGCATTCTTTACCCGAAGACAGAGCGTCAGCAAGAGAAATACAAAACAAGGCCCGAGGATACGTACTCCTAGGAGATGTGCTTTACAAGAAATATTTTAGCAAACCGCTATTAAGATGTTTGAGAACAAATGAATCGCAAATAATTCTATCTGAGCTCCACGACGGAGAAGGAACCGCTCATTGTGGATTCAAAGCACTGATAAGTAGGGTTTTTCTTGCAGGCTTTTATTGGCCAACAATAACTATCGACGCGAAAGGCATAGTAAAAACATGCGATACATGTTAGAGATTCGAGAACATAATATACACACCTGCAACCTCTTTAGAGTCAATCTCAGAAGGCCTTCCGTTTAACTGATGGGGGATTGATCTGGTCGGGCCATTACCAATGGCGTCTCGCGGAAGGCAGATGATAGTAGTGGCGGTGGATTACTTTACCAAGTGGGTCTAGGCCAAACCATTATCTAAAACAAAGACTAAAGATATAATCAAATTCATTTGGTCAAACATCTGTTGCAGGTATGGAATTCCCCAGAGACTCACCATGGAAAACGGTCCACAGTTCGATAGCAATGAAATGAAGTCTTTTTGTTCGTCTCATAGAATCAGGCAGTGCTTTTCAGCACCTTTCCACCTGCAGGCCAATGGCCAGGTCGAAGTCACGAATCGGACCATCATAGAAGGACTCAAGAATAACTTAAAAGGAAAAGCTGGCAAATAACCGGACTACTTACATGAAGTACTTTTGGCCTATCGCACAACCTCCCGAACAGCAACCCACAAATCGCCTTATGCTCTAGTTTATGGTATGAACGTAGTAACCCCTGCAGAGACAATTTTCCCTTCCTTCAGGGTCGGAAGCTACGACGAGGATAGAAATAGAAACGATCGATCTTTGGCTCTCGACTTAATGGAAGAGAGACAAAGTCGAGCGCACTTAAATTTGTTACATTATCAGACCATCATGAGAAGTCGATATGCGTCAAGAGTTCGCCGGTGAAAATTTAAAATTGGGAACTGGGTCCTAGGATGAGTTTTTCTGCACATCAGAGATGACATCCTCGATAAGCTCGCACCCAATTGGGAAGGCCCATATCAAGTGGTTGAAAAAATAAAGAACGACACCTACAGACTTGAAGACAAGCACGGGCGACTTCTGCACCTCCCTTGGAATATCGAGCATCTTAAAATATATTTGGATTGAACTTGTTCTTTTCTTATGACTGTTTATAACTGTGTAAAAACTTTTGGTCGGGGGTAGACTCTTTCCTACCTTGGTGGTGTGAGGAGGTTTTAATGAGGCATCCATAGCAACACGATCTTTTTAATCTACTTGTTTTGGCTTTAAATTACAAATGCGATACCAAAGTATAAGATCTCCTGAAAAGTTCATCAATTGACGAGTTGATGGACATAATCCTTGAGCTCGGCAATACAAATCTTTTAGTTTTAACTGATCCACATGTTATCCCGAACCTTAATGGATTTTTTCAGTTTTAACTGATCCACATATTATCCCGAGCAGTAATGAGAATTTTCAATTTTAATTGATCTACAAATTATCTTGAACCTTAATAGGTTTTTTAGTTCTAACTGATCTACAAGTTAGCCCAAATTCTAATGGGTTTTTCAGTTCAAATTGATCATGCATCGTCCCAAATAATAACGGGAATTTTCAATTTTAATATAGCTATACGTTATCCTGAACCTTAATAGGTTTTTCAGTTCTAACTGATCTGCGTACTATCCCGTCCATATAGGGATGTCTCATAAACGAATAACAGACGAAGAGACCATTAAGATTGAATAAAGCCATAACATAGCTGATTACACATCCGGGTTGGTTCTGCAAAACACGCATTCGCGGGTGAGAAGTTAAAAAAAATAACACAAAAAATACAACTTCAGCAAAATTCAGATATCTTCATCATCAAGATCGTTATTAGACATGCTAGCATCATCGTTCTTTTTGTCTTCACAAATGACGTCGGGCGGGCGATCCTCTTCTAGAACATCCAACCACATCGAGCTCAAATATAGAATGGGAAATCGGTCATTGAAGTTCAAAACATAAGCGGAATTAGCGTCGGCTACTTCCCTTTCCATTAATTTTTTTCACGAGGCAGCGAAACGGGTCTTTTCCTCGTTACCCTGGTCCCGAAGCCCGTCATTATCCTTAGCCTTCTTTACCACCAAGTGGCGGATAAATTGGTTCTGCAGCCTCAGTACAACCAAGTTGCACCCATTTTCATCATGATCTTTCTTGACTCGTGAAAGAGAGCTCCTTATAGATATTTTATTTGCCCGAAAGGATGTCTAATTCGCGTCGGATTTCGTCACATTCCCTTCTGCGTCCTTAGCCCTCTCCTCCAGAAGCTTTTGGCCTTCACCCCTCTCCCTAATTTCTTTCTCCAAGTCAGCTATACATTTTTTGGCATCAGATAATTCGTGGCTTAGTTGCCCCGCCCGTCTTTCTTTCATAGCCAACGACACGATCATGATATATAGCGATAGAGAAAGGGCGTCAGTACACTCTAAGGATAAGGTATTCAAACTTCCAGACACCGAAAGCACGGGCAGTTTCGTCCCGCTAAACGATACTTCAACAAATTGTTTTCTATCAGCAGGGCAGACCCTCTTTTTCTCTAGTGCAGGCTCACTGGCTTCGTCTTCGTCAGCAATCACCACTACAGTGGCATTCTCCTTCAAGGGTAGTGTTAGCGCAATAGAATCCCTAGCCTTGGCGCCTTCTCCATACTGTTCAAAAAGAATTGGGATAATAGTTTTCTCGACGATCGTCAGAGCCGTTTTATCCTCTCCCTAGCCTTGGCGCCTTCAACACTCTTGACTTCTTGGCTTCACCACCATCGGTCACAGATTTCTTTATTTTTCTCTTAAGATCCTCCTCCTTACCACTGGCACCGTGATCACTAAGGACTATGATAGTCCCACAATCTGCAGCGATCACCGGATCTTTCCTCTCAACATTAGCTTCACCCTTGTTCTCCTACTCGGCAAGTTCGTCGGATTTGGAACACTTGTTTGGCGCCTTATTACGCTTGGGAAGAATCAAGTGCGCATCAGACGCATCGGTCTTTGTAACCAAGTCCACCAAGCTGGGTGGCTGGTGTAACTTTTTTGCACTTAGAGGCTCATTCGAGCACCGTCATAGATTACTACTTATTAGGTTTGTATTTTTGAAGCACCGATGGAACACCCGAACCCAATTTTTTCGAGCATAGTCTTTCAGGTTCTGGAAGGTTACAAATCATTCACTATCTTCCAGCTATTTCCCAGAGAGGAGTAAAAGAAAGGCAACTTGGGTGACTTAGAGAGGCCGGACATTGCGACATACTCCTCCATTGACATATAGTGACCGGATAGTCAGGAGGCCAGAGTACAGGACATTAGTGTATATCACGCGTTGAGGGTCAGCTGGGACGGGCAAAGACCGATAATTTCAAATTACCTTACAATGTCAGGATCCAGAGGAAGTCTAAGACCCCAGTTGAAGAGATCGGTAAAAAGAATTATCTATCGGGTCCTGACAGATAACGGCGTTTCCCCGGGAAAGAGAAAACCCACGTTTACGTTTTTTGGTATGCCCCATCTAGCCTCTAACTCAGGCTTCTCTTTTAGGGTATAATACAAGTACTTACCCTTAAATAAGGTAATAATATTATCCCTGTACAAACCCTGGTGATAGTTGGTCGTTACTGCATCGACTTCAGGTGGGAGAGGCTCTTCGGGAGGAACGACATTAGCGGTCCCTTCGTCTTCGGCCACAACCTCCTCTTCTTCTTGGTGTCCATCTTCGGGGTCGGCTTTAGTGGACGGCCACGGGGCCTTGTCAACAACGGCTGTTTTTTCTTCAAAATCTGTAGGGTCGGCTTCTTCTGAACTTTTTGGACAAATTGAAATGTTGGTCTTGACCGTAGCAGGTTTAACAAAGATTGAGCTACTACCGACGCGCTTATGCTGGTGATCACTCTCTTGTAGATATTTTAAGGTAGATTTTTCCTGTCTCTGATGCTCAGCCGTCCCGTTGAGCAAAGCCCCGAGGGGTAGCAGCGGTATTAACATCGGTCCAAAAACTGATGATAGTCTCCGTCAACTGCACCAATTCAGGTGAAGAATAGGCATTGGAGTCACCCATTACAAGGAACTAAGGTCGGGGTTTTATCGCTCAACGATGCTCGAAAACGGAAGGACTGGCAAAATCACCAGCGAGAGTTACTGGGTTAGGTTTCAATTCACCAGAAGGACCGGCAGGAGGAGACGGGGTAGGATCGATTGAAGAAATAAGAACCGGGTCTAGGGTTTGGATAACATGTAATTTTTGGGGCAAATATTGTTATAAGGGCAGTGGTGATGACCAAACCAGATCGTGAGAAGCGGGAACTTACGTATGAAGATTTTTGGCAGAATCCCAAATTAATCCCCAAGCTCGATACTCTTTAGATCTATCAGTAATTCTAGCGTAATCTATGAACCCGAACACAAGCTTCTTTTTCTGTTTAGGCTTTTGATTTCTCTTTGGGACGTTCTTTCTAATAAAAACAGCAGTTTCTCCCCCTAGGACAAGTGTAGTCGGGACTTTCTCTCATTAAAATTTCCTTGTGGAAGTAAATGGTGAATGAGAGGAAGGCATATTTATAGGCATCCTTGTTCCTCAATAGACTTGTGTATGGGTAAGTCCAAAGGAAAAAAGTCGCGGGAAGGTGAAGAGTCTCCTGGGAAAACGTGTGACCAGACACGCTTCGAATAAGAATATGACACGTGGAAACCATCAAAAGCTAAAAAATGAATAGGAAATGATTAATCTAGCCCGGTAGGCATGCATAGGCGTATGAACTCGTCTGTCCCTTAAGCGAGCTTTATGTGTACACCAACTCCAAAAAGTGTGACGTTTCATTTTCGCGGGTGGGGTGGTGAGAAATAAAAAAACCCGAGTTAGGCCCATCATGAAGAGTTCCAGGTTATAGAGGCCCAAGAATAAACCAACCTAATCAAGTCCAATTTTTCTTCCAAGTGCCATGAAGGAAGCAAACGGATCAGACACGAAGATCTAGCGAGTGAGCCAGATCGTTAGCCGCTGGATTAGGGAACCAGGATTGACCGAAGTGGCATAAAGAATTCCCGATGCGACTGTAATTCTGAATTTCTCCTTGCAAAGGAATCCTTCCGGATGTTGTGGCACGTCAGAAGCTACTCGAGCCAAAATATAACAAGTCTTCACTCCCACTGATAAGGGGGGATTCCTGAGGACACGAGCAATGAGCACTGGGAGTTGGGATTATGATGAGCAGAGAAGAAGAGAACGAGCTCTATGGTTTTGATGAGCTCAACATCAGGTCAACATCAACAATAGATAACGCGAAAGAGATCAATAACAGGTTGACGTTATTGGCAGATAATGGGGATGATCTCAAAGAGATACTGAACTCGTCATCGAACCGAGCTCAACGGTGCAGAGAGCATGATAGTGAAAGTAAACTTAAGAGCATGCATGGTCGACTGGATTCAAGATCAAGATGAGCTTGATAACGACATAGTAGAGTTGATTGACTAGAACAAAGAAGGTGGTAAAACGAAAGGACCTGAGCTCGCCATAAGTGAGCTTGAGATTAGCACAACAGATCAAACTGGGTTCCGAGGTCGAGTTTGAGCTCAACGAATTAGGTCAACTATAGTATTCCTAAAAAGAAGATTTCAGATCAGATTAAAGTATAGATTGCACTCAGAGCTTTTATTTGTAATGATAACAAACGATTAAATCCACGAGTTTAGAGCGTGTTAGTTATTCCACGATTATAAGGATAATAGTGGTAACAATTGTTAGTTCCACAATTATACGAATGGTTAAAGTGGGTTAGTGGCGCTTTTAGCGTAACCAAATATAACTACCCACTTATCTGTATATTATAAATAGGGAAAACCTATTGATAAATAAAGTGATCTCTTTCTTGACTAAAATATAGTAGATTACTTTGGCAGAACTTGTTAGTTCTTTAACAAATTTGGCGTCGTCTGTTGGAACTCTTTAACCAATCACCATGGTGGTCACTAGGTTAGGAATTGAGAGAGATAATCAGGAAACTAACAACAACTCATCGGAGGAGAATCGTAAGTCGTCTCGACCCTACAATTCCTCAGGAGATCAATCCTTTGATATCCCCATCAAGGGTGGTACTATAGGGACCTCTGGTCCAAATAGGAACTGCTCCCAGGGAAGAGACCCATTCTCATAAAACTGATAATGTGTTGAGAGCCAAAAGAGCTACAGAATCCGTACCGGCGAATGACTCGGCGGTTCTCCAACTGGAGCAACGACTCCGAAATTTGCAGGAAGAGCAGCTAAAAATAATGTTTGAACATGACGGTAGAGAGCAAGCTATGCATGTTACCATGAAAGTTATGAATGAAGCAATTCATGATCTAACTGCGATAATCAAGGGTGCAAGCAAGACTCATCAACCATCAGGACTAGAGGAAAGCAAGGTCAACAGGACTGACTGTTATTCTAAAAGAGACGACAAACGAGAAGGTGAAGGTGAAAATGGGGGAAAATTCGTAACAGAGCATCACGCGATGAGGCCAAGTAGACAACTACCAAACGAGCACAAGAGGACGAGGACCTTCATTATAACAAGATGCGCCCGAAATTATCAGCTTATATACTGAAGGAATCACCGTTTTCAAAGAAAATCCTGGAGGTCCAACTCCCGAGGAAATTCGATCCATTCATGATGGAAGCTTATGACGGAACAGGGGACCTAGAGAGGGACTTAGAGCAGTTCAGAAACATGATGATGGCTTTCAATCCTGACGATGCAATGTTATGCCGAGCATTGTCCATGACCCTTAAGGGTAACGCTATGGATTGGTTCAGTAGCTTGCTGAAAAGGTCTATCTATGATTTTGCTGGACTATGGAAAGTGTTTAAAGAGAGGTTCGTGGGCAACAAGGAACTCAAACGTGAGCGAGATTTGATCATGGATCTTTATCAACGTCGAGGTGAGTCTCTCAAAAGTTATGTTAGACGATTTGTTCATGCTATGAATGTTTTACCAGATCTAGCTGAGAACATGGCGGTGGCCTCTTTGAAACGAGGGCTCGATAGGAGAGGGGAGCTATATGCAGATCTTATCAGGTTCCCTACTGAAAACATGGGAGAACTGCTTGCAAGAGTATACACTTTTATCAGAGTTGAGGATGCGAAGAGGAACGTCACCCGAGCGGCGTGAGCCAAAGGTCAAAGATAGTGGATCAGAACGGAAAAAGTTCGAATATCAACCAATGAGGGACTACAATCGAAGACCTCAGCAGCTCGACCAACCTAATAGACGTTTCACTCCATTGACAGATGTTATTTTGGTAATCTATGACCGAACAAAGAGGCGTACAAGGTACCAGGCTCCGCAAAAAATGAGTGCGCCCGGGTTCAAGCGATCTAATAGATACTATTGTGTGTATCACCATGACCATGGGCACTCAAATGATGAATGTTAGCAGCTAAGGATGAAATACAGCGATTGATAGACAATGGTGAGTTGATTCAGTATATCAAACAAACTCAACCAGATCAACACGAAGAAGCTCTCCCTCTAAATACCGAAAAACCAGCAGTTGGAGAGGGGCCATAAGCTAATAAGCAGCAGTGGTTACTGACCATAGCAGGGGGAAGTTTGGCTACTGGACAGGGGTCAACCCAGTATAAGCGAGCCAAAAATAAGTTTGGGGTTTACGAGAGAGATAGAAGTTCTTATCGAAATTACAGAGACCCAGTCGCCGATCTCACTTTCAATGATGATGATCTCAGAGGTTTGAGTTTTCCCCATGAAGATGCTCTACCTGTTCATTTGGACATAGGAGGAGTAATGGTAACAAGAGTATTGGTCGATGGGGGAAACTCGACGAATATTATTTTCAAGGGGAGTTTCGATCGCATGCAGAATGTCCCACCTTATCGACCTACGTAGCAAACTTTGGTAGGATACGAAGGAATATCTTCACAATTTGTTGGGGCGGTCGAGCTGGTGGTTAAAGTCGGTCACGGAGCTACAAAGAAGGAATTAAAGACGCTATTTT
Source organism: Limnanthes douglasii subsp. nivea (assembly GCA_036936605.1). Classification (NCBI taxonomy): domain Eukaryota; kingdom Viridiplantae; phylum Streptophyta; class Magnoliopsida; order Brassicales; family Limnanthaceae; genus Limnanthes; species Limnanthes douglasii. Next base: position 39,106,911 of record JAUPFV010000002.1, read on the forward strand.
TTATTACTAATGCGACGAGTCCTTATCATGCGATCATCGGACGACCATGGCTTCATAGGATGGAAGCAACGCCATGCACGTATCGGCAATGCATCAAGTATCCAGTGGGTAATTCGACAAGTATAATCTGAGGTAGCCAGAGGACCGCGCGAACTTGTTATGCGATCGCGTCGGATCCTTAAAACCCATCCAATAGCAATTAAGTGGCGGAGGGGGCATTGTTCCAGCTGTAACAAGTCTTCCTTCGCCATAACCAGTGGATGATCCATGAGAAAATGAGGATTCACCCACAACGGATGTTACGACAGTGGATACAATCATAGCTACTAATAGAGTGTTACGCCTGGGGAATGAACTGACGTCAGAGTCAAAGGTACGATTTGTGGATTTATTAGCAAAGAATTTAGATGTATTCGCTTGGGAGGCAGCTGGCGTTTCAGGAGTAAGCCCTGCAATTATAAGTCATGAATTGGCTATCAATCCATGCGCTAAACTAGTACGGCAGAAACGAAGAGCATTTTAAGCTGAGAAGCAGGTTGCTATATTGGCAGAGGTCACTAAGCTCATTCGATTGGGGCATATTCGAAAAGCAAGGTATCCGGTTTGGATAGCTAATCTGGTCTTAGTGAAAAAGAAGAGTGGGAAATGGAGAATGTGTGTGGATTTTACCGACTTGAACCAAACATGCCCTAAGGATGCTTTCCCATTTCCAAGGATAGATCAGCTCGTTGATTCGGCCTCAGGTTGCAATTTTCTATCTTTTATGGATGCATATTCAGGATATAATCAGATTCACATGCACCCGTCTGATCAAGAACACACAGTATTTCAAACCGAGCGGGGCCTCTAGTGTTATACGGTTATGCCCTTTGGGTTGAAGAATGCGGGATCTACATATCAAAGACTAGTTAATCACATTTTTCAGGATCATATGGGGCAGCATTTAAAGGCATATATTTATGACACGATTATTAAAACACACAAAGAGGAGCAGCACATTAGCACTTTATGAGTTGTTTTTTATTTATTACGCAAGTATAAGCTTAAGCTTAACCCAGAAAAATGTTCTTTTGGTGTGGCCAAGGGAAAATTCCTAGGCTAGGTGGTGAGTCAGCAGAGCATTAAGGCAGATCCAGTTCAATTAAGTGCGATTTTTCAAATGGAACCGCCAAGGAATGTTAAGGAAGTCCAATGTCTTACAGGAAGATTCGCAGCTCTTTTAAGGTTCATCTCGCGAGCTTCAGATAAACGTCACCCCTTTTTTGAAGTATTGCGGGGTGCCAAGAAATTTGCATAGATAGAGGAGTGCGACAAGGCTTTTGATGACCTGAAGAAATATCTTACATCTCTTGAGATTTTATCGGCCCCTGCACCAGAAGAGTCGTTGTTTATGTACTTGGCAGTATCAACTTTTTCTGTAAGTTTGGTTTTTGTGCGCGATCAAAAGGGGAAACAGAAACCCGTGTATTATACAAGTAAAACGTTGACATATGCACAGACAAGGTAGTTAAACCTTAAAAAATTGGCCTTAAGCTTGGTTGTTGTAGCTCGGAGAATGAGACCATATTTTCAAGGGCATGTTATCACGGTGCGAACGACGTATCCTTTGCGAACAGTGCTGCAAAAACCTGATATTTCTGGTTGGTTAACTAAATGGAGCATAGAACATGGGGAATATGACATTCGTTTTGAGCCACGTGTAGCTATAGAAGGACAGGAAATTGTGGATTTTTTAGCTGAGTTCAGGTCGTCCAGAGAAGAACATAATGAGGAATGCGACGAACATACGGTCGAGCTTGACCAGTGGATCATTGAAATGGATGATACATCTTCAACAATAGGAGGAGGTACAAGCATTGTAATCAGAACTCCAATAGGAGAGGAGATTAAGCAGGCGGTGCGTTTCAATTTTCGGGTTACAAATAATGCTACAGAATATGAAGCTGCCATTTGTGGTATGAAGTTTGCTTTAATATGTGGATCTCGAGCTATCAAAATCAGATCTGATTCTCAGTTGGTGGTAAATCAAGCATGGGGACTTTATGATGTTAAGCAAGATGGCATCAAGGAATATCTCGGAATTCTCAAAGAATATGAGTCCAAGTTTACTAACGTTTCTTATGAACAAATTCCCCGAAGAGGCAATTCAGCAGCTGACATTTTGGCAAAGGCAGCAGCTGTAGGAGAGCATCCAGCAATTTTGATCAAGCAACTCCCTGCGACAGAGCTGATTTTAATGGTTGGTGCAGTTGATTTGTTTATTAACAAGGATGATTGGCGAACTCCATACCTCCATTACCTTAATCAAGGAACGTTGCATGCAAGTAAGAGTGAGGCTCGTGCACTGCAAATCAAAGCGGCTAATTATTGTGTCCTTGATGATATCTTATATAAGAAAAGCTCAACCAGACCTCTGCTTTGATGTATTGATCGAACTAAAGCTAATTATGTGTTAGAAGATCTACATTCGAGAGAAGCAGGAGCTCATTGTGGACACCGAACGTTGATTCGACGATTCCTTCTCGCTGGATATTATTGGTCTGAGCTAGCAAATGATGCTGAGAATCTCGTGCTGCATTGTCATAAGTGTCAAGAATATTCAAACACGCAGCATAAACCGAGCGAGCCCATGCAGAATATTCACGTCTTATGTCCGGTTGATAAATGGGGAATAGATAGGACCTCTGCCGATGGCCACAGGCAAGCGACGGTTTCTCATCAAGGCAGTCGATTATTTTTCGAAATGGGTGGAAGCTAAAGCTCTGTTTAGAACCCGCGCTTAAGAGGTATGTGATTTTATACACAATCAAATTCTGGCTTGGTATGGGATTCCACGAATTTTAATGACAGACAACGGGCCTCGATTTCAAAATTCGGTCCTTACAACCTTTTGTAAACGGTATGGGATTCTCCAGTATTTTCCACTCCTTATTATCCTCAGGAAAACGGGCAAGTTGAAGTCACCAACAGAACGTTGTTAGAATGGCTAAAGAAAAAGTTGGAAGGAGCCAAGGGCAAATGGCCAGACAAGTTGGCAGAGGTTCTATGGGCTTATAGGACTACCCCGTGTTCTACAACAGGTGATACACCTTTTGCTTTGGTATACGGAGCTGAAGCAGTTATCCCAGCGGAAGTCATAGTACCGAGCCATCAAATTCAGCACTATGAGGAAGAAGCAAACCTTATAGTCAGGTCAACCTCTCTGGATCTAATCGACGAAAGACAAGACCAGGACAGGGTTCGAGCAAAGCACTATCAAAGTCTCATGATAGGACGTTTCAATGCACGGTTGAAGCCAAGAACGTTTAAGGAAGGTGACTTGGTTTTGAAAAAGGTATTTCAGGGTTCTAGTAGCGGCTCGGGTGGTAAGTTAGGACCAAATTGGGAAGGCCCGTACTCAGTCATATCGGCAGGGCACCATGGCGCGTAAAGATTAACAGATCAAGAAGGTCAAGGACTCAAGCATCCTTGGAATCTTAATCACCTAATATTGTATTGCCTGAATATATAAGTGTAAGGATGCGCTCTTTTTCCTCTCTGATAGCGCGGGGAGGTTTTTTTACTGAGGCATCTACGAACAAGATCTTAAGTCTTTTTAATATAGATTATTGTTTTCGCCAAATGTGTGTGTGAGTTTTACTTTTATAACCAGCGAATGGGTTAATGACCATGCCTTTGTAAGGCTACGCAACGGACCATACTGAGTCCAGACTAAGTGTCTATAAACGCAAACGGGCTAATTGGCCACGCCTACGGGCTATGCAATGACCATACTGTGTCTATAATTTATACTGGGTATATTAGCGAACTGGTCAAAGACCAAGTCTGAAAAGACCACGCAATAGGATCCATAGGATCTCTACGCGAAAATGCTATCATGGTACATGTTGTCTAAGCTACGCAATGAGCCATACTGAGCTCGGGGTTATAAAAAGTCTCTAAATAACTCAACACACATATAGTCTACATTTATCGACATACGTTTGTAATAATAATTAAAGAAAAGCATGCATCAATTCAAAATAATGCGGTCCAGATACTGCAAGCAGTAGAGTAAGTTTAACACACACACAAAAGACAACAGTTGAGTTCAATAAGAAAGCATGAAAATTACTTAGACCCACTAGGGGGTAATGGTCCGGAAGGATCCACGGCGGTGTTAGTTTCTGTGCCTTTCTCTTGGGTCACGATCGAGGTCGGGGCAGCAGGCTGCAAAAGGTGAGCAAAGGAGCCTAGGTTCAAACCAAGATTCAGGGCCATCAACTCTGCAACAGCTTTTTGGTTCTCTATGGTTATCATGTCGGTTGCAACTGCGAACAGTTTTGTCTCCCTCTCCTCTACAGCTGTATCTTCTCTTCCCATTATTTTTGCTCCTGCTCGAGCTGTGAACGCCTTTCTTCGATTTCCTTAGTCAATTTGCTCACCTGAGCAGTCAGAGCAGCAATCCGATCTGCTTGTTCGTCTATCCTGTTCGCCTAGTGGTTAGCCCTGTCCAACAGTTTAACATTTTGTGTTTGCAGATCACAATTCATCTTCAGCAGGTTCTCGTTCTGGTTTACCACCATCTTATGGTTTTCAGAGAGAGCAGCGACGCGTTGGTCATTGCACTGCATAGTTTCTTGTAGAGACGCAACCATTTACTCTAACCGGGCTTTAGCATCCAAGGCTTCCTGTTTAACACCTTTGGCTGAGGCATATGCATGCCTCAAGTGGATGGCTTCAGCATTAAGGAACTTGGAAGATCCAAAAAACATGGCTTCAGGCTTCCATCTCTCCATCGCATTTAAATCAGCAGAAGACATGTTCTGATAACTCAAGATGAATGAGTTATGTTGCATCTCAAATGTCAACAATGAAGGTAAGTATACATATCTAGGATAAAATTTGGAGTGTATAAGTTAACAGGTTTTACCTCGATAGTCTGTTTGTCTTTGCACGAGCTCTGCGTTGGACACTTTGTCATTGTAGGCAATATCAGGTGTCATACGTAGTTTCTCGAACATATAGAAGGAGAGATGTGGAACTTGCACTTTTGGGCGCTCCCCTACAGGTACCCTTTGTTGGCTTATCTCTACAGCATTGTCGGTAGGGTCCATCCTTTCAATATTCTCCGCAGAGGGAGCTTGAACTCCCACAGATGAGCTCATTTCCAGTTGCTAAGCTGATGTCGCATGGATGGGGGTTGCAACACTGTATCTTTTTCAGCTCCACGGTCATTCTCCTCAGCATCAGCTAGATCGACTATCTCCTTAGCCCTGGGAGGATTGTGTCCTTCACCAACTTCTCTTATAGATGGGTTAAGAAGACCTGCTCCTTCATTAAAAGTGGCTTTGTTTCCCTTTCCTTCTTCATCTCAGAGTATAAATTTTCTGGTGGTTAGAGGAACAACTTCAATTAACTTTTGTTTTTTCTTCCTCCTCGTGTCGAGGGCGCCAGAGTTAGTCTCTTCGTCTTCATCTTCCCTTTCTGCTTGAGGTTCAGTGGGTTGAGCAACTGCAGGAACAGGGGGTGCTTCTTTTTCATTTTGGTCGACAGGCCTCTCTTTCTCCTTACCACCGTCATTTTCTTGATCAATGGAGAGAGCTGCTGCAGAGGCAGAATCCCCAGCTTTGCTAGCTTTGCGTGTGCTAGCCAAACGCCAGGACTATTTTTCTCATGGAGCTTCTTTTCTAAAATCATCTTGAGACGGTCCATGGAAGCTTTACAGTCGTCTGCCATTTTGATTCCTTCCTTTTCTGATGTGTTGAGTTCACGATTGGGCCACAGTCCTGATCGTAGGTAGTTGTATCGAGTGAACAAATTTTTGGGGTCTTGTTGCCAAGTTTCAAAGGATAACCTGCTAACTCTGATCAGGGGATTTATGTAATCGTCTGGTCTTCCTTCTATCCACCAAGTCTGGTTTGAGAGTTCACCTGAAGACACAAGGGTATGATAAAACAGTTCGAACAAATTAATATTTCCATACAAAATGAAAACAAGGCTTACAATTTTTCTTCCATTGGCGTTCTAGTTGATGATTTAGGGTAGGGATCCTGTGTTCCCAATTACCCGAAACAAAGACAAAGGAATTTTTCCAATTCCTATCAGTTGGGTAGTTCTACAATCTTCTTAATCCCATTAAAATGGGTGTAGAAGAAGGGAGTTTTGGCTAGCTTGGTTACATTGGTACCCGAAAGGAGGTCTGATAAAAAAAATTCGATGTTTAACAAGCGCGAACTAAGGACTATGCTGAGCAACAGCCTCCAGCCGTTTGCTGACTTATGGGTGGGGCAAATACCCAGAACACTGAAGTAGTCATAAATTAGTTCAGGGAGGGGTAACCTAAGTTCACAGTCAAACAAAGTGGTGAAGAGGCACGTTTCTGTTTCCTGTGTTGATAAGGATGCTCGCCTAAACCAGGAGCCCTAATGGTTATGTTATCAGGAATAATCGCCTGAGGGTAGGCTGGTAATTTCAATTGGTATTTTACGGTGGTATGTAGGTGTTTAAGTGGTGGTGTGTGGGTGTTTAATGTGTTTAGAGAGTAGAGAGATAATTAAGCAGCTTGTAGCAGTTAATTCTCATTACCCATAGTTAATGCAGGTGGTTGGGTATTTATAGTGTGATGTTTGGGCCCTTATGGGCTTTCGGGTCATATTTAATGGACCCGGGTCATGTTTAAAGACCCATGAGCTTTAAGTTGGAGAGCAAGCAGCTTAGTCAAGAAGTGTTTAGGTTTTTTAGTACTTTTGTCATAGTTCGAACAATCCTATGTTTATTGTGTTCAAAGTGATCTGTCTGATCCATACGATCTGTCCGATCTGTCCGGTCCAAAGGCCTTGGACTGATCTGTCCCCGTCCGGGGAGCATGCTGAATTCGGACTCATCAGGAGCCCCTTTTTTAGGTGTTTGGGCAAGTATTCTTGTCAGAGACCTGAAAAACAGTCCGATGTTAAAAGTAGTTTTCAATCCGGACAGGTCTGTGGGTTTACCCGGACAGATAAAGCTTCACGAATTCAAAACGGTTTTTGCCAGAGTTCGTGGGACACGTGTCACACCCTGATTGGTTGCTTTAGTCGTTTTTTCACCTTGAATTTCGAACCCACCTTCTTCGAAAAGCATCCTCTTTAATTACAAATGGTGACATCAGCGCCGTCTTTTAATCATTGCCAAACTTTTCGAATTCTCCTAGGAATCAACTCCTCTTTTCAGATTTACTATAAATTGAAACTCACTTTCTTCTGTTTTCACCATCTCTTTCACATTTACTCTGCAAATTTACTCAGAGCTTTCTCTCTCTAAAGCAAAGATTTTCTTGGTGGTTTATGTTTACAGCAAGGACTGCATTGATTAAAGGTGGTTGGCTCAGCCTTTCAGAGTTGGAGAAAGCGCAAAAAGTTGAGAAGGAGAGACGAATCGCAGCAGGGCTACCTTCATCACCTGTTGACAGACCAGCCGCTTCCGTTACAGAGTCAGATCGAGGCTCGTCCTCCTCTAAAGGTACTAAGCCCAAAAAGTTATTTCAATCCACCCTCTCGCCTATAGTTTCTGGTTCCTCAGTTCAGGAGTCAGTACCTGCTGTTGAGCCAGGAGTTACAGTTACAAGTGTTAGGAAACCCTCTCCTTTTATCGCTATGGGATCAGACACAGAGCACTCTCCGGAGAAGTTGGTGGTTAAGAGGACAACCCGGTTGGTAAAGGGGCAGGCCTCCAAGAATACTCCCTTAAAATCGGGGGCGAAAAATAGCAGCTCTGGGTCTGGAGTGCCCCTCGGAGCTCCCCGGGAAAGACCATCCGGTCCGGAAGCGAGCAAACCAGTACCCCCGCAAGAGACCTCTGCCTCAAAGCCCCAGCCTGAGACTAGGGGTCAAGAAGACATTATAAATCAGTAGTCCGGAAGCCAGGCTGTGCCAAGTTTGAGCCCTCCCCGGACCACTGCCACTGATATTCCCCCAACAATCATGGAGGAAAGAATGGAGGACTCTGTTGAAGAAGTCCCCTTTGAGTCTGAGTCCTCCGGCCAGACTGACAATACTGCTGCTGCCAAAAAAGGCAAGGAAAAACTGTGCTTGAAGCATCCAGACCTGCCGGAGTGCCTTGAAGAGAAGGTGGGGCCGTGTTTTCACAGAGTTGAGCTCAAATACCTCTTGGCTTTACAGAAGACCAAGTATGCATTCATCCATACTGCTGAACTGGGTCGAATGCGCACAAAATGGGGGATCCCAGAAAACGTAAAGATAAGGGATCCCATTGATCCGAAGACCCCTATGGATTGTAAGCGGAACGAAATAGTCTTTTTTACAGAGCTATTTAATTGGGGACTCAGGTTCCCCTTGGACCCGGAGATCGTTAGATACTTCCACCTGGTCAAGCTCTACCCGAGCCAGCTGAGCCCCAACGGCTGGTATACTCTGATGTCATGTATTATGGCATCTAGGTTGTCCGGGATCCCTCTCCCCATGGAAGAGTTCGCAGCAGTGGCCAACCTTTGCAAACATCACCAATTCCCCTTCTACCACTTCAATATGGGGAATGAACTTAAAGCTGTTGATGATCTGTTAGAGTCCGAAAGCAAATGGAGGAGCCAATTTTTATTTGTCAGTGGCGCTTGGGAAAACGGCAAAAAGATCAAGGGCGGAGAGAACCCAAGCCTCCTCAGGAGCAGGTGGAGGAGTGATCGTAAGTTTCACACTTCAAATCTTTGACCATTCCTCCCTTTTCTTTTAAGTTGGTTTAAATTAACTGATCTCTCTTTTGTTATATCAGAGCTGCCCAAGGAGTTCGGGGACTACTTGAAGGCTGGACAGGTCACCTGTGGCAAAATCAATGTTTGGGCCGCAGAGAACTAGGGGAATCGATTCCACAATGCTTTTACTAGTGGAAATCTGGCAAGGTCTCATCTGTGGAACACCACAGGTCGGAGAGACCTGACTTGGGAGGAGCTCACCACCCAAGCTTATGCAGATACTGTGCTTAAGAGGTCCCACGAACCAGATGGGACACTCTTCCTTCCTGGCCGGGCTAAAGCCCCTAGCAAAATGAAGGGAAAGAAGAGAGGCAAAAGGGTGGCAAGTGATGCTGAGAAGGATGCCCCAACCGCCCCGGAGGGACCGGCCCAGAGCCAAATCGATGCTGCTCTCTTGCAGGTAGTGGAGCAAGAGACTGTAAGACAGGAAGCAGAACTCCCAAAATATCCAAGGGCTTCCAAGAGGAATCACAAGCAAGAGAGTGGTGCGGCAGTCCGGGCAGACAAGAAGAAGAAGAGTGCAAGGGGAGATGAGCTTGCTCTCCGGGATCCGGAGCCCCCTGTCAAGGCTGACCCGTCTGACCCAACACAAGCTGAAGAGATCCCAAGAGAGTTTCATACTGATGAAGTTGAGGGGGGAGATCTCAACCTTGATGAGGTGGACATCACCGGTCTAGGTGGGCTTGGCGAATATTTCCTCAACCTCCCTAGAGACGACTTCGCAGGGCCTTACATCCCTCCGAGCAGCTCCAATACGGTCAACTTCAATGGTAAGACTTTCATTGTTTCTAGTGAAAAGGATACCATAGCCCATTCCTTGCTTAGCAATGTGCAGCCAGTACTCACACTGGAAAGACAAGTCCGGAGTCAAGCAGACACCATCAAAGACCTTAAGTCTAAGAAGGAAAAGCTGTCCGAAGACCTCTGCACTGCTACTGCTAATGCTGACATGCTAAAGGAAGCAAATGAGGAGTTGAAGAAGAATCGAGAGGAAAGCAACACAAAAGTTGCCACTCTAGAGGAAACTGTCAAAGGCCTCCGGGAGAAGCTGTCCGGTGTGGAGAAAAATCTTAATGCCTCAAGAGAAGAGACCAAGGCAAAAGACAAGATCATCACCAACCTTACTACTGATAAGATTGGCCTTGAGAATGCAGTGTCCAAGGCTGCCGAAGAGAGAAATACATTGCTAAGGGATCAAGAGGCTACGATCCAAGCCAGGGTTAATGCTTATGCCAACCAGATGATTAAAAGTGAAGAGCTATTGATTGAGAAAGTGAGGTCCGACATGGTTCTACTCTTCCATGAAAAATATCCGAAGAGGAACCTAGGGGACTTGTGGCGTTATGTAGATGATGATGACATAGAGTTGCCTCTATGGGAGCTACTGCATTCATCCCATAGACTAAGGAAAAAGGTGATTCTTGTGTTGCAGCCCCAGGTGTTGTCCGGTAGGCCCACAAGACTTCTTGTAAATAACTAGGCCACCTCCCAGCAACCCCTTCCAAATTCTTTTTTAACCCGGAGAGTATAGTTCTATTAGCCACTTCAACTTGCCCATTCGCTTGTGGGTGGAAAGGTGAGGAAAAACAATGTTGTATACCCCTTGAGGCACAGAAGCTCTCCATTTCTCTATTGTCGAACTGTGGCCCGTTGTCTGTTGTTATTTTCTGTGGGACACCAAATCTGCAGCATATGTTGGATATAATGAATTTTATAACAGCCTTTGACGTTGCACCTGCTAGGGGGGCTGCTTCTATCCACTTCGAGAAGTAGTCAATTGCCACAATTATACTTTTGCGCCCTCTGGATGCCACAGGGAGAGGCCCTACTAAATCCAATCCCCATCGAGCAAAAGGAATAGGCTCAGAAATTGACTCTAGAGGAATGGGTGGTACATGAATTTCATTGTTGTACCTTTGGCATGGGTCGCACCTTCTTACCAACTCCTTAGTATCTTTCATGATCGATGGTCAATAGTATCCGGAGAGTAATACTCTTCTTGTTAAAGCTCTAAACCCACAATGGGCTGACCCCTCATCATCCCCTAAACAACGTAGGAGAGGTTTACTGTAGGACTTTTTGTACAACACTTCTCTTAACATGATAAAACCACGAGCCTTGTGTTTCAATGTTCTGGATAGTGATTTATCTGGTGGCAGGACACCATCGGAGAGATATTGTAGGAGGGGAAACCTCCAGTCTTGAGGCTGTTTCACTTGCATTTCAAAAATTTCCTCTTCTTTACCCTTACTAAGTTGAATTGAAGGGCTTTCAAGCACATGGATCCATGGGTATGACTCCGTATATGCTATGGTTGCCAATGAGTCTGCTAACTCATTTTCTGCCCGGGGAATGTGCTCATAGACAACAGCTTTAAATTTTAGTGCTTCATTCTTGAGGAGGAGTAAATATTTCATAAGCTGCTCCTTTCTAGCCTCAGATTGGCCTAAGGCATGGTGGACAAGCAATTGGGAGTCACTTAGTAGCTTGACCCTCTTAGCCCTACAAATGTAGGCTAACTTTAACCCAGCTATAGCTGCTTCATATTCGGACTCGTTATTAGATGCCCTGAAAGCAAAACAAATAGCCTGGTACATATTGTCTCCATATGGGGAAGTTAAACATATTCATGCACCACATCCCATAGTGCTAGATCCACCGTCTGTTCGGACGATCCACATTTTCTTGTCTTTTATATCAATAACTTGCTCTGAATCCCTATCGGAGTGGAATTCAACCACAAAATCAGCCACAGCTTGGGCTTTCACTGCTGTCCGGGAAGCAAAGTCTATGTCGAAGTCCCCCAACTCTACTGACCATTTAGTCATTCTGCTCGAAATGTCTGCTTTTTGAAGGACATTCTTTAAGGGGAAAGAGTTTCGGACGATGATAGGATGAGCCTGGAAATAAGGCCTCATCTTCCTTGCAGCTATCACTAGGGCTAATGCCAATTTTTCAAGTTTCAGGTAACGTCTCTAAGCATCTATTAAGCTTTTGCTGATGTAGTATACTGGGTGGGGGTGTCTATCGACCTCTCTTACCAGCACAGCACTGATAGCACAACTTGAAACTGCCAAATATACGAAGAGAGTCTCCCCATCAACTGGTTTGAACAAAGTTTTGGGGGAGGACAGGTGTTTCTTGATTTCATTGAAAGCCTCATCACACTGTGGGGTCCATTCGAACCCCTTTGCACCCTTCAAAGTTTGAAAGAAAGGAGCACACCTGTCCGAAGACCTGGAGATAAATCTGTTTAAGGCTGCTAATCTCCCCGTTAATCGATGTACTTCTTTAAAGTTTCGAGGAGGCTCCATTTGGAATAGAGCATTGAGCTGGTCCGGATCGGGCTGTATTCCATGTTCACTTATGATATAGCCTAGAAACTTCCCGGACTGCACTCCGAACACACATTTTTCAGGGTTTAACTTTAAATTCACCTTCACCAAGTTGGCAAAAGTTTCTTGAAGATCGGACAAGTTCAACTGCTCATCCATACTTTTCACCATCATATCGTCAATGTATACCTCCATATTTCTTCCAATTTGATCAACAAACGCCTTGTTGACTAATCTCTGATAAGTAGCCCCAGCATTTTTCAAACCAAATGGCATAACTTTGTAGCAATGAAGACCTCTGTCTGTGACAAATGTAGTATGCTCTTGATCCCTTGGATCTACTTGAATCTGATTGTATCCGGAGAAAGTGTCCATAAAGGAAAGCAGCTTGTTTCCAGAGGTAGAGTCTACTAACTGATCAATCCCGGGGACCGGATACAAGTCTTTTGGGCAAGCTCTATTGAGGTCTGTGAAGTCAATGCACATGCGCCACTTGCCATTCTTCTTTTTCACCAAGACAGGATTGGCAGTCCACAAAGGGTATTGAGATTCCTTAATGTGCCCCATCTTTGTGAGTCTGTCAACCTCCTGCACAATGACATCAGCCTTTTCTTTAGAAAAAGCTCTTCTTTTCTGAACTACTGGAGCTACATCTCTCCGGACGGATAAGTGGTGGGATATCACCTCTGATGGAACCCCAGTTACATCAGCATTGCACCAAGCAAAAACGTGCCGATGGTCTTTCAAAAACCTCAACATTTCCTCTTTCAACATTGGTGGCATCTTGGACCCTATCTTGACACTCTTACCCTCTTCCAAACAGTGCGTTTCAATCTCTTTGACTGGTATCAATACTCCAGGGGTCTCTTTGGGGTCATCAATTTCACCCTCACCCCCAGAAAGGCCCTCAAACTGCTATTGTTCGTTAATACGGACTGCCCCCAGCGTTCGAGGAGCCAAGGCAGTGGCATAACATTCCCTTGCAATCTTTTGGCTGCTCCGGACAACTCCAACCTGCCCCTGAACAACATACTTCAAACACTAATGGACTGTTGAAGGCACTGCATGCATCCTAGAGAGCCAAGACCTCCCTAGAATAGCATTATAGCAAGTGGGACAATCCACCACAATAAAGAGTATCCTGACCGTTTTCTTGAAAGGGCCCTTGCCCAATAACACCTCTTCTTCGAACTCCCCGATCACATCTGCTGAGCTGCCGGTGAAGCCCACGATTGACCTGTCCGAATTCTGTATTACAGCTGGATTTTTCATTTTCTTGTAAGTGGTTAGGAAAAGGATATTGGCTGAGCTTCCAGTATCCACCAAGATTCGACGTATGTCATTGCCCCCTATAGATGCTCCTATGACAACAGCATCCTCATGAGGGCCAGCTTTGTTTCTTAAATCATCCTCATCAAACACAATGAAGGGAAATGAGTTTGGTGACTGGTAAGATGTCATGCCTCATTCTAGCTGGGAGGCCAATGTATGAACGTGCCTCTTCCTCGAAGAAGCAGTAGGAGCTGTCATAGTGTCCCCTCCGAAAATTGTAAGCGACTCAAAAAACTTAACGAGCCCGGAGACCGACCTAGAACATTCTTCTATAGTACCCACTCTGTTCCGAGTTGGATCGGGATCCAAGTACTCAGATTCCACGTCAAACCTTTCAACTATAACCATGGCTCCCTCCGGAGCAGCGTTACTTGGACCAACCCGGTGAGTGTTATCAGGCCTGTTACCCCCTTTTCTTTTCACATAGGCCCCCAACTTTCCTCTTTCAATCAGGTTCTGAACTTCTTGTTTCAATGCTATGCAATCATCAGTGGTATGACCAATATCATTGTGATATTGGCAAAAAGAATTGTTGCGATGCTCTCTGGGAGACTGCAGTGTTGCCGGTCTCCGGTAGTGTACCTCATCCTTTGTTTTATCAAAGATAGTGGCCACGCTTTCTTTTAACTCAGCGAACCACTCCGGTTGGACCCATGGTCCCCTCTTGTTTCTGGATTGTTGACTTCGAGCAGGAGCAGCTGGCTGAGACTGAGCTTTTGCCCTACCATGCCCCTGTTCGGTTTCTCTATCTTTGTTCCCGGACTGATTCTGATTTGGAGTTGGTGCCACTGGGGTGGATCTCACCTGCCTGTGCACCCTAGTTTTCTTTGTTTCATCGACGTTTATTTGTTTGCCAACCTGATTCAGCAACCCTCCCCATGTCATAGCCTTCTTCCTGGTCACCGAATCAGCTAGATTGCATGGGTTCAAACCCTGTCTCAGGGATGCAATTGCTACCTGTTCGAAACAATCAGCCAACCCATTCTTTGTGTTCACAAAACGGCTAATGTATTCTTTCAAGGACTCATTTGGCTCCTGGGCACAATGGATTATTGTGTCTCCATTGGCCTTCAGCTCTTTACTCCCTACGAACTGTCTTCGAAAAGCCACCCAAAAAGTATCGAAATCTTTAATACAACTCTGAGGCAGGCTGTTGTACCATTTCAGAGCACTCCCCGTAAATGATTGGGAGAATTCCCTACAAAGTAGTTTATCATCGTCATCAAAGTTCATCATGAAGTTCTTGAATTGCTCCAGATGGTTGTCCGGATCAGTACTGTCGTCGTACTTCTCCATTTTAGTGCTGTCAAACCTCTTGGGGAGGTTTCCGGACAGGATTTTAGAAGACAGTGGAGACTGCCTCCAATTCCTTCCACGACTGAACACAGTATCCTCATTGGGAGTTGCAAAGATACCTGGCTCATCGTGGAAAGCAAAGGGATCCATCAGCATCTTGTCCGTATACCTCCGGTGGTGAGATGATCTTTTGCCAATATGTCTTTTCATTCTTCCATGTCTGTCTCTTTTTCTTGAATATTTCTTAAACTGCTTTTTCTTTTTCTTGGTTCGACCCTCATCGCTGCTAGAGGATAAGGATTTTCCATTTCCCTCACTGTCCGAAGAGCTATCTGAAGATTCTGAGCTCGAGTCAGAATTCTCCACAGGCTTGGACCGGTGAGACTTTTTAGAACTGGCATGTGTCTTTTTGGTGCTCACATGAGTTTTTGAAGCCTCAGGCTCTCTGGGGTTGTCGGTATGATGAGCAACTGATGCTTTGGATTTCTCTTTCACGCCCATCTTGGCCTTTTCAGCCCTCAGAGCTTCTATTTCAAGCTTTAACATGTCGCACTCTTGGACAGTGTACTCATCGTTCTCTTCCACCACTTCGAGCAAAGCTGGTGGAAGCTCTGGATTGTCTGGATTCATTCGGACATATCTTCTTAGCTGGTTTTGAATGCTTGATTCAGGCACCTTCGTGCTCCCACTGTGGTCGCCAATTTGGTGTGGAAAATAATCGCATGAGGGTAGGCTAGTAATTTCAATTGGTATTTTACGGTGGTATGTAGGTGTTTAAGTGGTGGTGTGTGGGTGTTTAATGTGTTTAGAGAGTAGAGAGATAATTAAGCAGCTTGGTAGCAGTTAATTCTCATTACCCATAGTTAATGCAGGTGGTTGGGTATTTATAGTGTGATGTTTGGGCCCTTATGGGCTTTCGGGTCATATTTAATGGACCCGGGTCATGTTTAAAGACCCATGAGCTTTAAGTTGGAGAGCAAGCAGCTTAGTCAAGAAGTGTTTAGGTTTTTTAGTACTTTTGTCATAGTTCGAACAGCCCTATGTTTATTGTGTTCAAAGTGATCTATCCGGTCCATACGATCTGTCCGATCTGTCCGGTCCAAAGGCATTGGACTGATCTGTCCCCGTCCGGGGAGCATGCTGAATTCGGACTCATCAGTATCTAGGAGCTATTCGAGAAAAATAGTTTTCTAAGTCGTTCACATCCTCGTATAAGGATTCTGCAATTTTGGCGACCTTACTCCTCACTCCCTTTTTGGGTTCCATGGTTTTTCTACAAACTGCAATTAGAGAAGGACATAAATCAGAACGATTGTGATGGTAAGGGCAAGCGATTTTGGGGACTCCTCTACAACTAAAGTTTTTAAAACCTTGAATATTGGGTTATCTATAACATTCAACATAAGCGAAAGAGTTAAGAAGAAGGATGTTACCTGAGAAGTTGTTGACGAAGGAAAAAAGTGAACGCCTGGGAATAAATTTGCAGAGAGTTTTTTCAAGAAAAATAAAGTAGAACACTTACAAAAATATAGTTTTTTCAAATAAATGAGGAAGTTATTTGAGTAATGAAACGTTTTCGCGAACGCGTGGAAATTATGGCATCATTGTTTATTTGAAAATTGTGTCGGGAAGCTAAGTCGCCAAAAGGTAACTGCAGGAAACGGCGTTGCCAGAAAGCCGCCATTTGGCTTGATGACACGTGCCAGAAAGAAGCAGACACCAGATGATTCAAATTATTATTATAAGTAGTTTTTAATTTATTTATAATTTACAGGTTTATTAATGTCTTAATCAACCTCTAAACTAGGGGGAGCCCTGATAAGGGGGGGTTCTCAAGGACACGAGCAAGGAGCACTAGGGGTTGGGATTATAATGAACAAAGAAGAAGAGAACGAGCTCTATGGTTTGGATGAGATCGACATCAGTTCAACATCAACAATAGATAACGCGGAAGAGATCAATAACAGGTTGACGTTATTAGCAGATAATGGGGATGATCTCAAAGAGATACTGAGCTCGTCCTCGAACCGAGCTCAACAGTGCACAGAGCATGATAATGGAATCAAACTTAAGAGCAGGCATGGTCGACTGAATTCAAGCTCAAGATTAGCTCGATAACGACATAGTAGATTTGATCGACTAGAACAAGGAAGGTGGTAAAAGGAAAGGACTTGAGCACGTCATAAGTGAGCTCGAGATCAGCACAACAGATCAAACTGGGTTTCGAGCTCGAGTTTGAGCTCAGCAAATTAGGTTAACTCTAGTGTTCCTAAAAAGAAGAGTTCAGCTCAGATTAAAGTATAGATTGCACTCAGAGCTTTTATTTGTAATGATAACACACGATTAAATCCACGAGTTTAGAGCGTGTTAGTTATTCCAAGATTATAGGAAATAATAGTGGTAACAGTTGTTAGTTCCACAATTATAGGGATAATGGTTAAAGTGGGTTAGTGGCGCTTTTAGCGTAACCAAATGTAACTACCCACTCGTCTGTATATTATAAATAAGGAAAACCTATTGATGAATAAAGTGATCTCTTTCTTGACTAAAATATAGTAGACTGCTTTGGCAGAACTTTTTAGTTCCTTAACACCCACGATCTTGAAGGCTCAGGGGCTATTGATGAGGCAATAAATCATCGGGCTCGAGATTAGAGATAGCAATGACTAAATAAAATAAATGTATTTATTTTATTGTTATTATTATTAACGTGTAACAATAGTTGGAGGGAAAACGTCCCAAAGTATTGAAAAGTGAGGGACCAATGTGTTAAAGTAAATTAGGAACATAGAAGGACCACAAAAGAAAATGGGTGGGGACCACCTCACCCACTATATAAGGGAACATTCATTTTTCTGGATTGGTGGGCATTACTAAATATTTTCTCTTTCTACTTTCTCTCTCAACACTTTATTCTCTAGTCACATCAAACCCTAAATCCAAGATACCCACCTTAGTCACTTTTAATCTTGTCAATAGCTATTCGCAAAACAAATTCGAGTGGGGCGGCCGGGGCGTGAATTGAATTTATGAATATCTGACAAGTATCATATTTCTTGACCAACTCTTTGGCATCAGCTGGTATTGCAGGCCAATAAAAAATTGACAGCAAACCTCTTCTGATAAATGTTTTTATACTGCAATGAGTCAATCATTTACCATCGTGGAGTTCAGATAAAATCATTTGTGATTCAACGTACCTGAGACATCTTAACAAAGGCATACTTAAAGACTTTTTGTAAAGTACATCTCCTAGTAACACAAATCCCTGAGCCTTATTTTGCACTCTTTTCGCTAAACTTTTATCCTTAGGTAACACACTGTATGCTAAAAAACTTTGAATGCTCCTCGCCAATCCATGTTAGTAACCATTGAAATTTGGCAGGCAGTTTCTGGTCGGTTATCAAACTCTATTCTTTTAATGATCAACGAGATTTATTGTGTTCAGATCCACGTGTAATCCCCGACGTATGCTGTCGTTGCCAGCAAATCAACAACAATAGTTTTTCCTCTATGGACGTGCTCATAAGTGATTTTTTCAAAAACTGCAGCCAAAACCCTTAAGGTTGCTAAGTACTGGACCAAGTGTTTTTTTCTTGCTTCAGATTGCCTTGAGGCGTGATTAGTCAGTAATTGGGAATCACTTATTAATCAAACGCGCTTAGCCCTGCACATTTTGGCTAGTCTCAATCGTGCTAGCGCTGCCTCGTATTCGGCTTCGTAATTCGAGGCTGCAAAACCAAAATGTATTGCATGGTGCATAGCCCTAAGGGTGTTGTGATTTGGACACCCGTGTCATACCCACTAATACTTGATCCCCCATCTATTCGGACAATCTACTCATCAGGCTATTTCTTTTGTTCGACCTTCATCTCTTTTGGTAAGATAGAATGGAATTCTACCAAGAAATCTGGCAAAGTTTGGCCCTTGATAGTTGTTATGGGTTCGAATTTGATGTTGAAATCGCTTAACTCGACCGACCACTTGGACATTCTTCCTTAAATATATGATCGCTGCAACACCTTTTTCAAAGGGGAATATGTTCAAACTACGATCGAATAGCCTCTGAAATAGGACCGCATTTTCCGGCCACGGTCACTAATGCTAGATCCAGTTTCTCAAATTTCCAATACATCGTTTCAATGTCCAACAAACTCTTGCTCACATAGTAAACTGCCTTGGGAGTTCGATCTGCATCGCGAACCAACGATGACTGACCGTCTAGTCCGACACTGGAATACACAAAAACAAAGTTTATTTTGGCAAAGGTTTCGTTAGCAAGGTTGGGGATGATAGATAATATTTTAAACCGAGGAAAGCCTTGGTACATACGGGTGTCCAATTAAATTTTTTGGCATTTCTAAGGACCCGAAAAAATAGTGCACATTTGTGAGAGGACCTAGATATAAACCTCTTCAAAGCCGCCAGTCGTCCTATCAAAATTTGCACTTTTTTGCCATTCCTTGGGGGCGTCATGCTATCCAGAGCCTTTCGTTGTACCGGATCGGCTTCAATTCGTTTTTTGCTAATTATAAATCCTAAAAACAATTTTGATCGTACCCTTAATGAACATTTTTCCAGGTTTACCTTGACATTTATTTTTCTTACATTATCAAACATTCGTTCTAGATCGGTATGATGGTCCTCATCTATCACGCTCTTAACCAACATATCATTTATGTAGACTTTAAGGTTTCTCCCGATCTGACCCTTAAAAGTCTTGTTCACCAGCCTCGGATAGGTCACTCTTGCATTCTTTAAACAGAAAGGCATAACTTTGTAGCAATAAAGACCTTTTTCAGTTATGAAGGTCATGCTTTTTTGATCCTTTGGACTCAATTTTATCTGGTTGTACCCGACATATGCATCCATAAAAGACAATATTTTATTTCCTGACGTAGAATCCACTAGTTGGTTGATCCGCGACATAGGAAAAGGGTCTTTAGGACATGTTCTATTGAGGCTGGTGAAATCCACACATATTCTCCATTTACCGCTCTTCTTCTTGAAGAAGACCGGATTACTCATCCACTGAGGGTACTGGGATTCTCGAATATGGAAAACTTTTATCAATCTTTGTACTTTGGTAATAATAGCTTTTGCATTTTCTAGAGAGAATGCTCGATGCCTTTGTGTTATAGATTGGACGTTTTGTCGCACATCCGTGCTATGGTAAATTACACTATCAAGGACTCCTGTTATATATTTTGAACACCACGCAAATAAATGCAACATTTGCTTGAAGAAAACAATTAATCTTTCTTGGAAATTAGAGGAAAAATTTATCCCGATCTTCAGAAATCTTCCCCGGGAAATTCGTAATTCTCACAGTTTTCATCCGTCGGATCATCCACCGGCTCTGATCTCAAAATTGATGCTGCTAACTGTTAATCATTTATTTGAATCATTATTTGTCGGTTTGTTGCTATAACGACTTGGTATCATTCTCTCGCCCATTTCTGACTGCTCCTGACAACGCCAACGTTGTTTTCGACCACATAATTCAGACAATGGTAAAACATGGACGTCGCTACATACATTCTAGATAGCAAGGATCTGCCAAAAATTGCATTGTGAGAGGTCAGCGCATTCACGACCACAAACTCTTTTTTAAAAAGATCGCGTCCTTTCAGATTCTTCAACTACTACGGATGTCAATCCTGTGAATCCAGCTATGGTTTGATCCTATTTTAAAATGACTGGTGGTCTTTTGAATTTTGAGTAAGTTATCAAGAAAATAATGTTGGCTGAACTTCCGGTATCAACCAGAACTCTCTGTACTTCCTCACCTGCAATCGTAGCTACAATCACCACTGTGTCCTCGTGTAGTCCGATGATGTCTCAACATATCATAGTCATCAAAGAAAGGTATATGGGACATGAACCTGTCCCAATCAGCATTTGTATTTCCTTAATCAGGGAAATGTAATTTTTCATAACGTGCCCTACGTCCTCATGGTATTTATGGTACTTGTTATTGCGGTTTTCTCGGAGAATCTGAAGCAAAAAAGGTCTCCGAAAGTGGAAGTTCTTCTTAGATTTTTCAAAAATGATCGATACGCACTCAGTCAAATAGGTAAAATGTGCAGGTCGGATCCACTTGTTTGTAATGGATTGGATGACTATTTTATTGCTATGCTTAGCTCACTGCGGTTGCGGTCCCGATGCTTTTACATTGAATGGCTGTGTTATTGGCAGAAGTACGCTTATTGGTTGAGGCTGTGGAACAAGGATAGGCTTCTGAAAATTTTGTTGGTATATGAGGACCGCAGCTTGTGCTTTGCTGTATATGGCTGTTAATTTTGACGCTTCGGTTTCCTACATTTGCTTCTTCACCTTAGCTAGTAAAGCAGAATTAGTGAAGGCCTACTTTTTTTGTAACCGCTTGTTTCATAGGACCGGGAAGTAGACCCAATCTATAGCCCGTTAAGACTACGCTTTCCTCAGAGTGGTCGATGTCGGTTTTGGCATCCACATAACGCCGGGGGTGATCCCTCAAGATTTTGCCTACCCTTTGTCGACAGTTAACGATTGTGTTCCCATCTGCTCGGAAATTTTTACTTCACATATATTTTTCTCTGAACATTACCCAAAACATATTGAAATTCTTTATACATCATTGGGGCATTCGATTATACCCTTTCGAGGCCCGGCCTTTAAAGGTCATTGAAAAAGCTCGACAAATCACCTTGTCATCGTTATCGAAACTCATTATGAAAATCTTAAATTCCTTTAACTGATTGTTCGGGTCTTTCATTCCATCATACTTCTCCAACTTGGAGATATCAAAATGCTTCGGGAGGTTCCCATAAAGGATTTCATCAGAGAGCAGGGACGATATCCAAATGTCCCAAAATCCGAAGGTGCCACTCTCTAGACCTTATGTATGAATTGCATATAATCCTTCCTCATTTGGGTTGGCGAATTGACTCCGATCATTTTTCCATTAGTCTGGCTGCCCGATGGGAATTGTAATTGGGGTACGATAGCTTGCTCTCTTTTGTTAACCGTAATCACCCCTTTCTTTTCGACAAAAACTAGTGTCTGGAGTTCTTTTGTCAATACTACTTTCGTTACGCTTAGATACCTTGACCTGGCGAGACTTGCGGCGTTATATTTCTCATTCTCTTATGACATTTTTATCCCTCATGTGACATCAGACTTCTCGCTCTAGTGAGAATGATTCATCTTAATCATAATCGGTAGAATCGCTATAATCCTTCCTCGATCGGTGTTTGATTTTTCTTTCCGTTTCGTTTTTCTAGTTGCCGCGTTCGGGACTTATCCCTTCGGATATCCTCCTTGTTTCGATCCTCGCCGGATAAATCCTCTCTGTCATCATCGAGCGACTGCTCTCTACGGTTTCTCGACCTGTTTCTTTCTTTCAGCTAAAGCTGCTTCCTTTTCAGCATTAAGCTTAGCTATATTATCCTACAGTTGTTGCCTTGTCGTGATGAGGTTCGACCCCTTACTCTGATCCTGACCGTATTGTTCGTGATCATGATGTCTCTCTTCAGAATGTCGGTCCTTGGAATATGAAATAATCATGTCGACATCTTTAATTATCTCCCTCTCCTTTTCCATTTCAACATTCATCTCTCTTAGGCTCGTGATTTGGGAGAAAAAAGGTCTCCGGGTATCACTTCTAGTTTCTCATAGACGGCGCCAATGATAGTTCTATAAATGTTTGGAACCCGGTTTTGCTTCCAGATAAGATCGTGATGATAAAGTTAGAGAGAGAAACATGGGGTTGTAGAGAGATAAAGTGGTAAGAGTAAATATTATATTAAATGCCTATGTCCCCCAAAAGGGGATCTTTCCTTATATAGTGGTGGTAGTGGTGGCCCCTGTTTTACACAATTGACCCACTTAATTATATTATTACCCTTTTACACCCTTGTTTCCCCATACTTCCATTATTTGCTAACTAAGCCCTTATTATTTCCCGATCTACCACTATGGTTATACATGATTACAAACATATAGTTAAATTATCTGATTATGTTGATCCAAAGTGACCTGGGTGTTTTTCGCCCTTATCAGTGATTACTCTCGATCAACTATTTGAAAGATATTCAATATGGTAATATAATAGTAATTTTAAGTATAATAAATTATTAGAGATTACTAATCTTCTAGTCTGATGTAACCTAAGCCAAGGCTTTCTAGAAGTGTAATAGCCCTAAGAGGATTAGAAGCTTGATTTTAGTTGAAATCCAGCTTCATTTTACATTTTAAATTCCATTTGGAAAGTTAGTCAACTTTATTTTTATGGTCTTTATAGATATGAGCCAATACCATATTTGATGTTATGAGCTTTATGCAATAATTAGGCAAATGGTCTAAGGTCCAATGAGTTTTACCTTTAGTTGGAACTCTACTAATCCTAGTGATTATGTTTCTATATCTATATTGACAATGCCCATACCGTTACAAGTTATAAAACCATCCAGCAAAGCTCTTGCTTCCGTTAAAATAGGAGTAAGTGTCATATATAACCTATCAAAACCAACAATAATGTCACAATGATTGTCTCTGATTAAACCTCATCCACTTTTCTTCCCATTGATTAAACAAGATCTATTAGTAGTAGGAAGTTTCAAGTTGAATATAAGTACTTTGCTTTTTTGTTTATGTAATTATAACAACCCATATTTGTAATAGCATTGAAATCATTGGTCTAATGAGCTTTGTTAAACAAATTTACTAGATCGAGACCAGTTATAATATGTTGTATATAATTTATAATTGAGTTGATAGTATAATTAGTACCTTTAAACTTGACTTGGTTTTTTACCCTCCGAAGAACCTAACATATCATTACAGTGATAATAGTTTTAGCACGAGTATCTTTATTAACAGACCAAGTTAGGTGAGTAATGGTAAAGAATCTATCTAATCTGATACTAAATATATTAGAAAAATAATTCCAAACTTCCCATGAAGTTTTTTTCATGACACGGAGAGGTGATTAATGGTCTCAGAGTTGTTACAAAACAGAAATTTAGAGACAAGGATGAATTTTCTTTTCATAAGAACAGAGTCAACCGAAATCCAACTATTTAGGATTCTCTAAGTTATGATAAAACATTTTTTATGTGTTTAATATTCCATATTTTCTTAAACAAATTAGATTTATTACTTTTTCTTCTCAAGCTATTATAAGGTTTCTTTTGTTTTAAAATTTCCATCATTTGATAGAGTCCATGTAATAGTATCTTCTTCATGCTCTTTAATATGAATTCTTTGAATAATCTGGATGTTTGAAGGTAAAACCGAGTTTTTTAGCTAATCTGGATTACAACCATTTATGTCCCAGTAGTAACTGACTTTTACTTTACAAAACCATATGTTATCTTCATTACTAGCTAGGGTAATAAATGAAGAGGAAGTACACTATATATTTGTCCAAAAGTACAACTTACCTATGCGTAACTTCCTGTATATGTGAGGCTCGAAAAACTCACTAATATTCATTAATATTGTCCAGGTTTGAAACTGATTCCTAGAGAAGTTTACCTGTAAGGGGTAATAGTCTTTGCAATAGATACTATGTATATATTTGGACCACAAAGACTTATGATAACTGAACTTGTAATATAGCTTACATGAGAATGAGTCTTGTTGATTATGGATTTTCGTGAAGCTCATACCACTTTCTTCATATGGGTTACATATGTCAGCATATCTAGTCCTTCCAACTGTGTTCTTCTATTATTTTGAGCCCCACGAGAAGCTATTGAAAATCCTTTCCATCAAATCTATAAAAACCTTGGGCAAAAAGCAACATTGGATTCAGTAAGTAAGTAAGGTCATTAAAACAGTTTGCATTAGAAATAGTTTGCCACAAAAAAATAGATGATTCCCTTCCCAAACCTTGATCTTATACCTAATTTTAGATACCAAAATGTCATAATTTCTAGCTTTATTATGTGTATTAATAGTTATTCTTGTATGTCTCGTTTGATTAACTTTAAAAGTGATATAAACTTTGGTTTTCTCTTTGTTTATAGATTGACCAAAGTGGTCTTGATAATGCTTAAGGAATATTCGCATCTTATCTATAGTTGTAGTTTGGCCATTAGTGAATATTAAAAGGTCATCAACGAAGGCTAGACAATTGATAACCATAAAGCTCCTAAATGTATATCTCATATTAGTGTTTTCATCAAACAGCCTTCTTAAACCTATAATCAAATACTCATCGACTATTATGAATATGTTATGGGATAAAGGATCACATTGCCCAATACTCCTCTTAATTTTAAAGTACCCCTTAGACTCACCATTAATTAGGATATAGATTTTTTTTATCATACTAGCCATTATTTATGAAAGTAGTACTGAAACCAAATAGCTTTAATACTTTGAGAACGAAATTGTGAGATATCATATAAAAGACCTTAGTCATATCTACCTTAATCATAACATTACTACCTTTAATATTTTTATTTATTTTATGAGCAAGATATTTGTCCAGAATGATGTTATCATGGATATCACGACCAATGACAAAAACCACCTTGCATATTATATATTATTTTAAGAAGAAATCTAGCTAGTTTATTATTTATAAACGAAGAAATAATCATATTGAATATTGTACATATGCTGATGGACATGTAATCCTTCCAAATAATAGGTTCATCGTTCTTATGGATAAGGCATATGATTGTTACCATGATACCATAATGTACAACCTAGTCCTGGATAAATGCCTTAACAGCAACACATAAGTCTTGTTTGATAATGTTCCAACATGTTTAAAAGAACAGACTGTTAAAACCATCTACTCCATCAGCACTCTATGGATTGAGGCTATTAACCACATCGTGGACCTCTTCTTCAGAAGGAATTTTCAATAATAGGATAATATTCTCTTCAGTTATCAACTTAGGTATGATGTTAGTTTGATCTTCAGCTTCATCATGAACTGGTTGCTCAGTGATGATAAATTTAAAATACAATTCAGGAGAATTACACAGTTTGGTCCTGATCAGTGATTTAACTTTGACCATAAAAAATACTATGGATTATGTTCCTCCTTCTTTTTTCTTTACGTAATTATGATATGTAGCAATGTTCTTATCTCTATCTTAAATCCAAGTAGTGTAAGTCTTTTATTGCCAATACACTTCCTATTTACCAAGTAATTGAATGTAGTTAGCATTATCTTTAGATAATTTTATCTTAATGCTCAAGATTGTGGGTGACTTGATAGTTATTTTCCAATGATCTAACTATTCTCTCAGAATTTTAAAAAACATAAAAAATGTTTCCAAATTGTCTACATTCCATATCTTAAGAACATCTTTTAATCTTTTTAATTTATTCTTGGAAAACATTAATGGGTTGACTAAACATGTCTAGATTTCAGCTTTGTTCTATAGTTACTAGAAAATCATGATGATAAATCCACACATTTTGGAATTTAAAGAATGCATTGATCTTATTTGTGTCTTGGGAGATTGATATGTAAATAGGAGTATGATCTGAGTAGGTTCCAGCCATGTGATTAACCTTAGTGTAATAAAAGTAATCAGGCCAAACAATGTTATAAAGCACATTGTCAAGCCTCTTCCACTTATTGCTGTTAGACCCTGTATACTTAGTGTAGAGTATCCAACATCCTCAAGACTACAATCCTTTATAGTGTTATTAAAATCTTCCATAATTTAAAAAAAAATAGTAGAACAAGCAAACTGCTCAAGAGAATAAGATATGTCGTTGGCTCAACCAGCAGAGATTAAAGGGTATTTTTGGTAAGCTTTAAAATTAGTCAAAATTTTGAGGTTGGTTTTTTGGGTTTTTTGGATTCAAGATATTAACATGGATATTATATCTAATCATGATCAATTCCTTAACCTAGAGGTTACCTATTCTAATCATAGTGGTCGTTTTTATTTCTTGTTAACTACTATATATGCTAAGTGTAACCGACAATAAGAAGAGATTTATGGTATGAGCTTATTAATATCTCTACTAAGACTAAAGCTTGGATTGCTATGGGAGACTTCAATGTGGTTGCTGCTGAAGAGGAGCAAATGAGATGTATTTCTATTTGTCAGAATAACATTCAAGACTTTGTTAATATTGTTAATGAGTGTGGTCTTGAATATGTTGGCATGGTTGGTTCTAAGTTCACCTGGAACAAAATCTTAAAGTGGAAAAGATTAGACCATGTGATGATAAACAGCAGCTGGTCTATTTTTTTCACATATTCTCAGGTTATTAGCATGGTCAGAACCTGCTCTGACCATGCCCATCTACTTTTCTCTGCTTCTACTATAAACAATAACCTTGTTAACAGAAGAAATACTATTAATTTTTTGAATGCTTGGACTCTTGATGATTCTTTCTTAAAAATTGTGAAGGATAACTGGGTTCAAAACATAAATGCTCATCCTAAGGATCCGTTTTGGTTTAAAATGAGATGACTAAAAGGTTGTTTGAAAACTTGGAATAAAACTTATTTTGGGAATATATTTACCAAAGTGAAAGATGCTGAAAATAAGGTTGATAAGTTAAACATCATTCATCAAAATGAAAATAGTTTATCATCTAATGCTAATCTTAATGAAGCTATTGTTATGCATATTAAGGCTCTAAGTTGTGAAGAAGTATTTTGGAGACAGAAGTGCTGCAATGCTTGGATTAAGGAAGGAGATCGTAACACTAAATTCTATCATGCTTACGTTAATAAGAAGCATAAACGTAATATTATTCATGGTATAAAGCATAATGATGTTTGGTTATACGATGATGCAAAAATTGGTGAATCAGCTGTATGTTATTTTAAATCTTACCTTGCTGATGACTGTCTTAATAGCAATGGATCTGATGATGTTCCTCTGACTGATCCTGTCTTCAATACCATTCCTAAGTTGGTCACCAGAGAGGACAATGCTTCCCTGATGATGCCTGCAAGGGAACAAGAGATCTGGAATGTTATTAATAGTATGAAAGCAGACAGTGCTGCTGGTTTAGATGGATATAACATCTTATTCTATAAGTTTTGTTGGGATATTATTAAAAGTGACCTCTGTGTTTCTTTAAATGTTTTTTTGCAGGGTAATAGAATGCCCAAAGGTATGTTTGCGACTGGGATCAATTTGATTCCTAAAACTATTAACCTTATTGGTTCGTCTAATTACAGAGCTATAAGTCTTTGTACAATGCTTAATCGTATATTTGTTAGGCTTATTAATAACAGATTATCTGCGATCCTTCCTAATATCATATATGAGTTTCAAGCTGCTTTTACCAAGGAATAGATCTATACATGATAGTATTCTTGTTGCTAATGAGCTATCTTTTGATCTGAATAGAAAGCCTAAAAGAGGTAATATTTTGATTAAATTGGACATGTCAAAAGCTTTTGGCAGAATGTCCTTTAAATTTATTCTTAACGTTCTCACTCATTTTGGTTTTTCTAATAAGTTCATTAGTCTTATCTCTCAGATGATTTCTAATGTTAACATCTCTATTTTTATTAATGGTAGCAATTATGGTTATTTCAAATCTACTAGAGGTTTGAGACTGGGTGACCACCTGTCTCCTAGCCTATTCATTATTAGTGAAGAGGTTTTGATTCGTGGTTTACATAGTCTGTTTATGATTAATAAGTCTATGCATTATGCATCTAGAACTAGAATTCTTGTTCTTTGCATAACTTTTGCTGATGACATTATCATATATACTAACAGTCAGCCTAGTTCTATTAATCTTCTTAGTTACTTCCTAGATAATTATCAAAAGGCTTCTAGTCAGATTATCAATAAAGAAAAGACTGTGATAATTACCTCTGGAAAGATGACTCTAAGTAGAATGCACGATCTTGAAAATAACACTGGATTCAACATTACCAATCTGCCATCCAGCTACCTGGGCATCACATTACACGGAAACAACAAAGCTAATAATTACTTCCCTTTACTTGATAAGGTAAATGCTAAGATAATCGAATGGGATTCTAAGTATTTAACTTTTGGGGGTAGACTATCTTTAATCAAGAATATACTTATGCATATAATATGTTATTGGATGCAAAATTCTGTTCTATCTACTGGTGTTATTAATAAAATTGAGAATTTTTTTGACAGGTTTCCATGGATATCTAAATATAATGAAAAATGTTACATTCGGCTTATTAGGATAAGATCTGTTTTCCTTTTGAGGAAGGTGGACTCAATATCAGAAATCTAAATGATATTCAGTCCACTTTTTCTCAAAAGATTTGGCTTATCTATAGAAAGAATGAGGGACTCTGGAGTAGAATCATGAATGATATCTACAACAGAGACTCTCATCCTCTCAGGGTTAGGAAAAATATAAAAGGATCACTTACTTAGAATTGCCTTACTGGAATTAAGTGTATTGCAGAACAAAACATTAGGTGGAGGCTTGGTTGCGGAGACATGGATTTCTGGACTGAGAATTGGCATCATTGACCTCCTATTGTTGACTTCAAACAGGGTACCAATTACTGGTATCTGGAAGCCAAAGTGAAATCTTTTTAGAAGGATGGTTCCTGAGATGAAATAGCTTTATCAAATGCTTTACCTGCAGAAAGAATAAAACAGATAAGTAAATTTAAAATTGACTCTACTAAATCTGATGTGATGATTTGGGAGCCTTCCTCTAACTGTGACTTTAATTTTAAAGCTACTTAGAACTCTATAAGAAAATATAAAAGTACTTCTAGTTTTTATAAAAAATCTGGTCTCCCATAACCCCTAGTAAATATGCTTTTTCTCTTTGTAAAATTTGTAAAATTTTTATCTCTGTTGACACTATTTTACAGAAAAAACATGTTTTATTAGCTTCTAAATGTCAATTCTGTTTTAATAGTGAAGACATAAATCACTTGTTCGTAAATTGTCATTTTTCCTGGGAAATTTGGAGTCATTTTAGCCTGCTTTTTAATGTGAGAATCGAGAAATTCATGACTTTGAAGCATATTGTTTATAACTTTGTCTGGTTTTCTACTCTTAAAGTTCATGTCACCCATCTATTGCCAGCTTTAATTTGCTGAAAAATATGGAAAAATAGGAATGATGTTAAATACAAGAGCACTAGTTTTAATATTCACTCCAGTATTTCTTATATAAACAAAATCCTTCAAAGTCTGGATTGCTCTAAAGTATTGACCAGTAAGCATTGGACTAATTCCTTCGCTGCTGGTCAATCTTTAGGGTGTTTTTCTTCTATAAGTTCTAAAAATAAAGTTACTTATCTGAATTGGAGTGCTCCTGCAGTTGGAAGATTTAAGCTTAATGTCGATGCTTCCTTCCTCTCGAATGGGCAAGCTTGTGGTGCCATGCTCTTTCGCGACAAGGATGGCACCATCATCTCTGGTTCTAACAAGCTTTTTCGAAAAATTTCTCCTCTGCTGGCTGAAACCAGAGCCCTCATGGAATGTCTATTATCCTGCAACACAAATAACTAGGTCAATGTTGATATCGAAACAGATAGTTTAATGCTGGTTAACATGATAAAAAATAAAATCTACCCGACTTACCTGAAAGACCTAATTCCGATTTGTAGAAAACTTATTCTGCTTTCAATGTCGCTCACTCATATCTCTCGAACTCAGAATAGTGCAGTAGACTGGTTGGCTAAGTGGACTATGAAATGTAAAGAGAAACTTTCGTTCTCTCATTTCAATGCTCATAGTCCACTTCTGGCCATAGTTTTACTAGAAAACCTAGGAAGGGTATATCTCTACGAACTGAATTTAATGGAAATCTGTTTGGGTGCTGTTTTCTTGTCTAGGAGCTGGAGATTTTGAGCTTTGGAAAGGAGATTAAGCTTCTGGACTATGGTGTCTATCATGAATTTCAAGAAGGTGTTGAAGTGGCCTGGTTTTCGTTGATTCGAATTTGTTGGTTCATTGCATATTGCATGGTGGATTGAAGATTGGTTTGAAAGGAATTGGAGTTTTCTAGGGCGATTTACGATGGTTTCTCGACAGATTGGTAGCCTGATTTGTTGCTGATTTCGAAATTGAGAGATTTGAAGGTTTTTGGCTTAAGAGAGCTAGAATTTCGAATTGGGGAAGAATTGAGAGATATGATCGATCCAATCTGATTTAGGTGTAGTTTAGGAATATTGCTGTCTAGCCCTCTCATTCTATTCTAAGTTTGAATAAACTCCAAATTTTCTGTAAAGTTTTAATTGAGTAATAAAATGTTTTTTTGCTTTAAAAAAAAAGTCAATATAGAAACTTTTCCCTTGGATAAGGACTTAAATTCAACTAACTTGACACGGGTATGACCGAGCTTGACAGTTCTTCGCGGCCCAAAATCTAAACCCGAAACTCAAATTCAACTGCCAAAATCTTAATCTTCGTTGCAACTTGCCTTTCTGTTTTTCCTTTCCATTCACTTACTTGTTTTTCATGAGGAAGTCAATTCCTTGAAGCAGAACTTGAAGCAGAACTTGAAGCAGACGATAGTAAGTTGTTTTAACAATGGCAAAATCGAGCGCAGATGATCAGGAGCTCAGACGAGCCTGTCAAGCTGCGATCGAAGGGACCAGACAGAGCATCGTCATGTCGATCCGCGTTGCAAAAGGTCGCGGGATCTGGGGAAAAGCTGGGAAGCTTGGTCGTCAAATGGCTAAACCTCGAGTCCTCGCTATTTCGAGTTACCTTTCTCACTCTCTATAGAATCTAAGGCTCATGTACTATGTCTATACTATTTGTTTGTTTTTCATACGATTGAGTCGTTGTTTACAAGTTTGATAAGCTCTAAACTCTATTTTCTCGCAATTCGATCTTTTGTTCGTGATTATTACTTATTATCCTAAAATGAATTTAGTTTAGTATTTTACTTGTATCAATGTACTGAACTCGTAGTTATCCTAGTTAGATTTACGTTAGATGATCTTTAGATAATAATTTGTCATGTGGTGTTAGCTTAGCACTAATAAGGGATAATAGAAATGGATTCCATATTTCTATGTCCTATAGTGGCAGGAAGATAAACAATTATGATTCTTGGATGGGACGGTAACGGCCTTGGCTGTTGCTTTAAAATATCAATGGGGTAAATGTAGCCCGAGATTTTTTATTTTTGACATGATAAATGTTAAAAGTATGTATGTACTTTTTATATATAAAAGTGAATCAAGGACATTAATACTTGAAACCAAAGGTCGATATCGCACTAAGATACAAACCCGAGTGTATTTTAGAAATCTTTCTAGATAATATACCTTCCTTGGATGTTCAATGTGGTTCCTTATTTGAGGAGTGGGTTTTGCAGTTAAATCGAAGGGCCAACGCCGTAAAGCTTTTCTTCGAGTATTGAAATATTCACACGGAGGAGTCCTTGAGGTAACTACCATCTTTGTATCTTACTTAAGACTGTGGATTGAGTTTATATAAGACCGTGTATGCGAATTCATCCTGATAATATTCCCGCCAAATCCAGCCGGCTAAACTATACAAGCTCAAACATCTTTCTAAGGTGGAAGTTATAACTAATGACCCGACCGGATGCAGTTTTACATTGGTAATGCTCTAACCAGTTTTCTTAAGTCGCTAGATTTTACCTTGTGTTGTGTATCATCTGTTTCCTCCTAAAAGTCTGACCAAACTTCATATAGGGATTTGATAATCTCAGGAGCCAGAGTGTTGTTGCTCCACCTCAGTGGACTATGCGCAATGTCGATGACAGGTAGGAAAGGAAATGGCACTTCTCTTTATGAGCATATAGATATTGGTGTCATCTTCGGTGATGCTTTTTTGTTTGTTTAATCTTGAGTTATACTTGTTCTACTTATTGATTTCCTTATAACTTTATTTCTCATGTAGGAACCGACTTCTATTTTGCATATTGAATGTATACAAAGATGTCTCAGGTGTTCTTCCGAAAGTTGTTGGTATGGATATTGTGGAGATGTCTCTTTGGGCTAAGGTGTGGATTTTCGCTCTTGCATTGAGACAAACATTCTTGTACAGTGTGTAATAACATCTATGCGCATGGACCTAGCACACACTGTAAATTTTCACTTTTCCTCCTTTAATCATTCAAATTACTAGGTACATTATTTCACTTGTTGCATGTATAGTGCTGGTAGTATCAGCTTAAACTTGTTAATAAGTCGTATAAGGTTTTTTTTCTATTAAATGAGGAGTTTTACAATTTTGTTAACTATAGATTTCTAATTAAAATATGCATAGGAGTTTCTGTTTTAAGGATTCTTTAGGAGATATAAGAACAAGCTTATGGATTTAACTTACAGACATAACCCTCTTTAAGGTTCGTTTTTAATTTTAATAATATTAATTATCATCGTATATGTCATGATTAATGTCAAAGCAAAGTAGAGGTGGGGGCTCTATTCATTATTTTGAACCATTAATCGAGGGAGGGCCATACACCATACATTCTAAAATTTACAATTTTTTTGTAGTTCAGAGCTTTATGTGAAATTCTTTTTTATTTAACTTTGTATTGGAACCATTTACTACACTATGTATTTTCCAGCCTAATTTTACTAACTGATTGGATTAGGAAAATGAACCAACACTTACCACTCAGAGGAATCTACAAGCAGGGCCTGTTGCTGCTACAGTCACAGAACGTGAAATGAAAGTGACTGTTGAAAAAGAACTTGTCTCTCAAGCTGAAGCTGAAGCTGAAGAAGAGGACATGGACGCTATTTTGGAGACGTAGGTCTTCACTTTTGTTCGTTTTAATGCTTCATTCAGATTTTAGGTTACTTTAGTTTTCTTCTGTAAGAGATTTTCACCTTACAGCATCCTTATGCAGCTACGTAACGGGTATTGGTGAAGCTGAGGCCTTTTCTGAAAGGTTGAAGCGAGAGATTCAAGCGCTTGAAGCAGCAAATGTACATGCCATTTTGGAAAGTGAACCTTTTATAGAAGAGGTGTGTCTTACAGTACGCTACTTTATTTCTGACATTTGTGCTTCAGTTAAACTGTTGCCTTGTTGGTCTATTTCCTGCTTGTATCTACGCTTTTACTCCCTGGTTGGTATATTGTGGAAGTAACCTCAATCTTATGTTGCCTATTTAATCTGCATATTTGGTCATGCAGGTGCTGCAGGGACTGGAGGCAGCAACAAATTGCGTTGATGATATGGATGAATGGTTAGGCATCTTCAATGTGAAACTTAGATATATGAGACAAGACATTGCATCGGTAGGAATTTCACTTCTCAGATTGCAGCTATACATACAGGATATTCTATGCGGGCATTGCTTTCTCTTGTAAAATGTGTCGGTTAATTAGGAAAACACGTTTAGTTATTACATTAGAAGCAATTGAGAGAAAAATACACCTCGCACACAGTAGTGGTTATTTGTTAACTGTTGTGATTGTACCCTATGGACGATTAAGTGTGCTGCCTTGTAATATGCTATATACCCTAGTTTTGCTTCTACATCTAGTCAATTAAGTTAGGTTCTTTCGAACTTTTATCTAATGCTAACAATTTTCGGTCCTGATATCCAGATTGAAACTCGCAATAACAAATTAGAGATGCAATCTGTAAATAACAAAGCTCTCATTGAGGAACTTGATAAGTTTCTTCAAAAGCTGCGTGTCCCTTCCGAGGTCGGTTATCATAGCTCTATCGCAATTTTAATCAGTTGAGGTTAATTGTCCTAACCAATTTGCCAAAAAAATAATAACCTAACCCCAAATATTCTTAATGTTATTCTGTCTGTTGTAGTATGCAGCATGTCTAACAGGAGGTACATTTGATGAAGCACACATGCTTCAAACTATTGAAGCATGTGAGTGGTTAAGTGGAGCCATGAATGGTCTGAATGTGCCAATTTTGGATCCAACCTATGCAGACATGCGAGCTGTATGCCCTCCACTTCTCGTTTTATCTTATATGAATGCCAAACTGTCCTGTATAATGGTTCTCCAGATTTTGGACTTTCTAGTTTATATGTACTATGTCCATTTCAGAGCTTTCTAGTTTATATGTTATATGTGGGAGCATTTCTTTTGATTGTGTGTTGTATTTTGTTAGGTCAAAGAAAAGAAGGTAGAACTTGGAAAGTTGAAAACTACATTTGTGAGAAGAGCTTCTGATTTCTTGAGAAACCACTTCGATAGTCTGGTAGAGTTCATGATCACTGACAAAAGTTACTTTTCCCAGGTACTATCATAGCTTGGATGCTTGCCCCTTCATTTTTAATTTTAGAACAGAGATTATAACTACTAATAATATGCTTGCATTTAACAGAAGGGGCAGTTGAAGAGGCCTGACCATGCTGATTTGCGGTATAAATGCAGGACTTATGCCCGCCTTCTCCAACATTTGAAGGTCTTTAACACACTTAAGATTCGTCCGAGATTTTCGTGCATCAATTCTAACTTTTCTGATTTTGTCTCCTTTCTATTTCCAGAGTCTCGACAGGAATTGCTTGACACCTCTGAGAAAAGCTTACTGTGGTTCCCTGAACTTGCTTCTTCGCCGGGAGGTCAGGGAGCCGAATGTTTCTTTTTGTTCTAGTTGGATCATTGTAGAATGACTGTGCTGCATGTCGTAGTCAATTTGCAAGGGATATGGAATATATGGATGCACCAGTCAATTTATATGCATGAACATTGATGACTAGTCAAATTATGAGGGCTTCATGTTAAACCAGATACCAGTCTCTTCAATCTATAACTCAAATTTTGTTGTCGTGTGTTTTTTCATCATATTATGTCCAAGTAACTATAGTAATGGTTCTAAGGTCTAACTCATTTTAGCAAAAAGCAGGCTCGTGAATTTGCAAATGAGCTTCGGGCAAGTACAAAAGCATCAAGGAATCCTACTGTGTGGCTTGAAGGTTCCACAGGCTCCAGTTCGAATGCTGATACTTCTGCAGTTTCTGATGCTTATTCCAAATTGCTAACAATATTTATTCCACTCCTCGTAGACGAGGTTACGGGGCTCTGTATTATTCTTTGTTCTTAGATTTGGGTGTGATGATTTTTGTAGTTGATATCTCTGTGACCTAATAATTACAGAGTTCTTTCTTTGCACACTTTATGTGCTTTGAAGTCCCTGCTCTTGTTCCCGCTGGAGGTGCTGCTCTTGATGATGATTTGGGAATTATGGACATTGATGACAATGACAATAAAGCTGGTAATCAACATTCTTCCGTCATTTGACACTTTAAGTTTGTAACTTCTGTGTTTTACAATTCTATCCACTTTTGGATCACAAACTATGTTCAACAGCACAGTATTTGGGTTTTGCAGGAAATAATTCTGCTGATCTGGCAGCATTAAATGCATGTCTTCAGGATTTGCTTAATGGAATCCAGGTAAAGCACTGAATGCAACTTTTTTTTGTTGTGGCTTGTGGCACTATATACTTTAAATTGCATTTTAATCAAACCAGCCGCTTCCTCACTGAAAGCTACTCTTTGCAGAGGAGCTAAAGAGAATCCCTTGTAAATATCATTGAAAGCAATTGCTCATCATAGACCTGACTTGATAGGGTTTAGTCTGTTAATTACAAACTAACAATGTATTGAAGGTGTTAGTCTTGATATAATATTATGAAAGTGTTCCTGGCTGGTCACTGAAATGGAAATGTATTAGTTTTTTTTTTACCTTTTATGCTTTCTGAAAGTGGTTATATTCAAACAAGTGAAAGTCTGAGTCTACTTAACCAAGGGTAACCGGATTGAAGTATGTTATTTATAAGACCCCTTCTTGGAAAGGGAAATTTGGTGGTTGTGTATGGGGAAAGGGATCAACCTTTC
Source organism: Limnanthes douglasii subsp. nivea (assembly GCA_036936605.1). Lineage (NCBI taxonomy): Eukaryota > Viridiplantae > Streptophyta > Magnoliopsida > Brassicales > Limnanthaceae > Limnanthes > Limnanthes douglasii. The sequence goes on from JAUPFV010000002.1 coordinate 39,143,343, forward strand.
TTGCATTTAGCTCTAAAAGATAAATAAGTATTTCGTTCTTTAACCTTCTGTGTTATCGCCAAAGTTCATTGCTGTAACCCACAATATATACCAATTCTTGTGAATGTAGGAGGATTTTTATGCTGTTGTTGATTGGGCTTCTAAGATAGATCCTTTGCGATGCATATCAATGCACGGGACTACAGAGCGATATCTCTCTGGCCAAAAAGCTGATGCTGCAGGCTTTGTACGCATTTTGCTTGGAGATCTTGAGTCAAGAATTTCAATGCAGTTCAGCCGCGTAAGTCTTTTGTTTACGAAAAAAAAAAAACATTTTCCTCTTTTTATCAATATGTCCCTTAAATGTTTGGCTTTTAACGTATTGCAGTTTGTAGACGAAGCTTGTAACCAAATTGAAAAAAATGAGCGTAGTGTTCGACAGATAGGTGTCTTGTCTTACATCCCAAGGTACGCAAGAATTAAAGAATAACTGCAATATTGTTTTCTATTAAGATTGCAAACTGTTCTGTTACCATTCTGATGTCATTCATCGTATCCGTAGATTTGCAACCCTTGCAATCCGTATGGAGAAATATATACAAGGACAATCCAGGGATTTGGTAGATCAAGCATACAAGAAATTTGTGAGTACTTACTACTACTATTTAATCAAGAGCATGCTACTAATGCTCCAACGATGGTTTGACCATATACATAGTGGCTACATGTTGTGAACGCAAAAGGCAGAGATGTGATTACAAGTACTTTTCCTTTGAAATGAATTCTTGTGCAGCCCAGTTTTCTTCTTACAATTTGAGGCCATGATCCTGCTGTTAAACATTTTAAACATGTGCTAAGTATTAGAAATGCATATTCGACCTAACTCCAAAAGCCACCTTAAGGCAGAAGGGTTGCCTCATCATGTATAGTGTGTCATACCACTCCAAAACTAGCGATATAGGATACATCAGCACTAAGTTATATACTAAAGTTAGAGGCTATGCCATATTGTATAACAAACAGAAACCATCACATTTTTCTCTTCATAAAATTACTACGTTAAGTTGTTTGTTCGACAAGTTCATTAATTCCGGAGGAAGAACAGGAGATAGAGTACACTATACCTGTTTCTGTTTGTTCCTTACTTAATTTTATCTCCTTTTTACCACAGGTTTACATAATGTTTGTGACCCTCGAGAAAATTGCGAAGCAAGATCCAAAATATACTGATATATGTCTATTAGAAAACTATGCCGCGTTTCAATCTAGGTATTCATATTTTTCATGTTCATTGCATACTCATCTATCTAATGAAATTATTTACGAATTACTTGGGTAAGAGTCGCAGCTTGGACTGTTTTGTGTGTCACTCAAGGCACACATGGACTATTAGTCTCTTTTCAAATTATCCAAAAGACAATTAATGTAAAAACAAATGTATTTCAACTAGCATACATGTGTCTAATCAAGCACACCCCTGATAGGGTGACTATTCAAAGGATGTTAAGAAATAAGAAAATAAAAGGTTTTTTATTGACAAGTTGATAATGCCAAGGAAATTCGGCATAATAAGAAACGCTGGAGGGGGTAATGATTCGGAGGATGCTGAGAAAATTAAAGGTAGTTTATCGACAGCAAACTGTTAATTCCAAGGAAATTTGGTAGAAAAGCTGAAGGGGTGATTTAGAAGAGCAAAGGGATATTTATGTATATTTTCCTTCCCATTTACTTTTTCTCAATGAGCATTTGTATGCAGCTTATATGATCTGGCTACGGAGGTAGAGACTTTAGGCAAATTTTATCAGCAAGCAAGTGCATCTTATGACCAAGCTTGTACACGCCATATCAGCATGATCATATTCTATGTTAGTGATTCCTGATATTTCCCTTTAATCATAAAATAATGTTTTAGTTAGACACAAATGTGTGACTCTTCACTTGTATCCTTGCAGCAATTTGAACGTCTTTTCCAGTTTGCCCGAAAGATGGAGGAGGCATCATATTCAGTTAATAAGCCCGAAGAGGTTAGTCTTTATGCCTGTATTTTCTGTGTGCCTAATAGTGAAAACTGAACTCCCTTTGACCATTATTTTCATTCTTATTTTTTCATTTCCCTTTTCCTTCCTTTTCTTATTTGTGATGTTGAAACACCATCCCTACTATTGGTTGTGTTTCAAATTACCCTAATGTCTTGGACGAATAGTTTCTCATAGACCTCAAAGCTTTTAATCAACTCCTTCAACCAAATATATCATAAACCGTAGACAATTTTTTGCTAGATAATACGAGAAAGAACTTAAAGAGAAGGTTTCACAGTGCTAGATAATGTTTTGCTATTTGGGAGCGTTGATTTGGAAAAAAGTAACCATAGGGGGATATAAAAGCATAACTGCAAAAATCTGTAAGGTGATATGTAAACAATAAGAGTGGAGGGTATCTATGTGTTCCTTGCCCCTAAAGTCTAATGATAAAGGAGGGAGACTATTTATAAGTGCATATTTCCTACTGCGGTCGGATTCGAGCCATGCTGAATATCTGGCTACTCGAGCTTGACTGGTAATTAGAAAGAGGTATTCAAGAAATATTGAGAATATTAATATATTTATACTTAATAATATTACTTGAGCTTGAACTCAGAGCCAAGACTACACAAACTTGGGTTTATCTAAATTTTGAGTCTCTAGCGAATAGTTCGTGAATCATGTCGATATATTTGTGCTCAGCTCCATAAGAAATTTGAGCTCAAAAATGAAAAAAAATTGAGCCGCGCTCTCTTTGTATTCAGCCCTAGTTGAACTCGAACTGTTTGTTTGTTGTTAGACGCCCCTAGTTCCTATTGAGTTTTTTTCTAATCCATCTACTGGCTGCTGCTATAGCAAAAATTATTAGCAGTCTATTATTTTTTAGTTGTACGAAATTGCCTTACAACATGTCGATCAATGTCAGATTGCTTCCCTTGTTGGACTTTCGAGAATGGATCTCAGAAAGGTGCTAAAGGCCAGCATACCAGGAGTAAGCAAATTTCCTACAAACTGTACTCTTTTGCTTTCACCTGCAATTATAATGATTCAACTCTTTTATTATAGATTGACAAATCCATTGCTGCCATGTACAAAAAGTTGCAGAGGAACTTAAGCTCTGACGAACTCTTAATTCCTTTATGGACTAAATGCAAGGTACCAACTGAGAGACAACGGGATGGTTCTTTTCACAAAATTTAAACTCCTGGGAATATATATTCTCCCGGGTAATTAATTACCTGAGTAATATATTTCCCTGAGTAAATTGATTCGATACTCTTTTTCATTGAATTCAAATGCGTGAGGAAATAAGCTAAATCTCAGTTTTCTTTATTCACATAATACATATATGACATGTTTTATTTGGTAACTAGGTTATTTAAGTAAATTTACATTTAGTTAGGTGGGAAAATTTCTCAGAGATCTAGAAAAATGGGAAATCTGATTTACTGAGATTTAGCATATTTCCGTAAATCTGTTTAAGGAAAATTGGAATTGAATCCACTTAAATCTGTTTAAGAAAACGGTCAAAACTTGATTAACTAAAATTTCCTTTCATAAGCAAACCCAACATGTTTCATTTTAGATGTACAATAGAATAGAATCCGAGGATCCATTTACTTTAGTGTAACTTTATAAGTCACATTCCTTAAACATCTCATGACTAGGATGTACAATGAGTGAAACTCACTGCCAATCTATATAGCAAATGTATTCAAAATATAAGAAACTCAAGATGTGTTCATATATATATATATATATAATATCAATTGAACAGTTTGATTTGAAATTATACTTTCAAATCAAATGTTATAAATCTTTAACTAACGGTAGACTCAATTTAGTTATGAGTAAGGGTTGCTCGCCTTAGTTATATTTTATGATCGTTATATCGGTTTGACGGCTGTGGGTTAAAATCCATTTTACTCCAATGATTAGGAAATATTTAAGTACCATTGCTTCCGTGATTCTTATTCATATGTTATATGCATATATGCATAAATATCCAAATTTGTGTAAACAGGAGGATTTCCTGAAGAAGTATGACAGCTTTGTACAACAATGTGCAAAGGTATATCCAGATGAACGTGTTCCTACCGTTGCAGACCTAAAAGAAATCGTTGCTTCCATTTAAAGGTTCTAAAAGTTGTGTGTTGTATAAAATCGTTTGTCTGTATGGCATGTCAGTGTAAGTATTATTCTTTTGCTTTACAGTTTTGCCCCCTGATTTTTACCATTTATCCACTATATGGGGGATCTTATAAATCCTTGTATAAACTTTATACCAGTTGCTGAAGCAAGCTTCTCCTGCTGTTTCTCCTTCTTTTGTTAGGTGGTGATACTAGTAAATGCATACTATTTTTATTTGAATTCGCAAAATTCGTGCCCAAACAAGTTTTTATTACGTTTTTACTTTCTAATCTATAAATTATTTTATAAAAACAATGTCCTTTCCTAGGAAGAGATAATTAAATATAGTAATTTCGATCAAAATCGTGCTGGCAATGTTCTTTAACTACTTCACATTATTATCGGGGAGAAAAGTACTAGTAAATATCTGTTAAAGGAAATAATAATATACATTGACTATAATTTGTTATAGTCAATATTCAAACATAATCTATTATACTTATTATTAGATTAGATTTTATTATAGTCAATATTCAAACGTAATTATTACAGTAGACTAGTATAATTAGAAGATATTTTCAGAGCCTATATATATGGCGAAAAGTATGTCTGATTTGGCTCCTGTGATGACAAAAATCACAGAACAGAAATTGAACGAATCCAATTACTTAGATTGGAGTAAAACAATTCGTATCTATTTACGAAGTATAGAAAAAGATGACCATTTGATACAAGATCCTCCTACGGATGACACAGCGAAAAATTGGATGCGTGATGATGCTCGCCTGTTTCTTCAGATTCGAAATACAATCACTACTGAGGTACTTAGTCTTGTTAATCATTGTGAATACGTTAAAGAGTTAATGGAATATCTGGAATTTCTATATGCGGGAAAAGGTAATATATCACGTATCTATGATGTCTACAAGTCTTTTTATCGTACTGAAAAACAAGATAAGTCTCTTACGGCATATTTTATGGAGTTCAAACGCATCTACGAAGAACTTAATGTTTTGTTACCCTTCAGTACTGATATTAAAAGTCAACAATTGCAACGAGAACAAATGGCTGTAATGAGTTTTCTTGCTGGTCTTCCTTCGGAGTTCGATAGTGCTAAATCTCAAATCCTCGCTGGATCTGAGATATCATCTCTACATGAAATTTTTGCTAGACTTCTTCGAACCGAAAACTCACAGCCAGTACAACCTGTCACTAGTGCATTAATCAGCACCAATAAACTTGGTTGGTTTTTCTGATGATCGGGATGGTCATAATAGTCGTGATGGTCGTGGTGGTCGCGGCGCTTATAGTTACAACAATCGTGGCAGATCTGGTGTGCGTGGTGGTCGTGGTGGATATAACGATTATGGTAGTCGTGGTAGATCAAACTATCGTGGTAATCGTGGTGGATACAGTAATCGCGGTAGTCGTGGTGGATACAATAGTCAAGATGGATACAATAGACATAACAGTTCCGGTAACCATATAGGTGATCAAAACAATGTTGAGTGTTTTTACTGTCATGAACGTGGTCATACAAAGTGGAATTGTCCTCAACTACCTCAACAATTTGCTAATATGGCAACGAATGAAGAACCTCATGTGCTTTCCGCTGGGGAATATGCTCAATTTTCCAAGTACCAAGAGTCTCTAAAGTCACAAGATCTTACAAACCTTGCAGCTTGTGTGTCAGGTAACTCAACTACATGTCTTATTTCTTCATCTTCTGAATGGGTCATTGATTCTGCTGCCACAGAACATATGACAGGTAATAAACAAGTTTTTACTTCTCTTTCAAATACACATCATTCTAATGTCACATTGGCAGATGGATCATCATCTCGTGTTTTAGGTTCAGGGACTGTCAATCCCACCAAAAATATCTCTTTATCATCTGTTTTACTCCCTCAGTTTTCATTCAACCTTATTTCTATTAGCCAACTCACTAAAACACTAAATTGTTTTGTTACCTTTTATTCCGATCATTGTTTGTTTCAGGATCTTACGACGAATACAATAATTGGTAGAGGGCATGAGAGTGGAGGTCTCTACTATCTTGATAAAGACTATCATACATCTACTGCGTGTTCTAGTATTACATCTCCATTTGAAGCACATTGTCGTATGGGTCATCCATCTTTAATCTATTTAAAACAACTTTATCCTAAATTTCGGGATTTGACGTCATTAGAGTGTGAGTCATGTAGATTTGCTAAACATCATCGTCTTCCATCATATCCTCGTATTAATAAACGGGCTACGTTTCCTTTTGAAATAGTTCATTCAGATGTTTGGGGTCCTTGTCCCGTTGTTTCTAAAACTGGTTTTAAATATTTTGTTACTTTTATTGATGATTATTCCCGTGTTACATGGCTATATTTAATGAAAAATCGGTCTGAGTTATTCTCAATATTTTGCACGTTTACTGCAGAAATAAATACCCAATTTAATTGTCCTATTCGTATTTTAAGAAGTGATAATGGTAAAGAATATTGTTCAAATGTATTTCAATTATTTATGGAACAAAAAGGAATGATTCACCAAACTTCGTGTGTGGACACGCCATCTCAAAATGGTGTTGCTGAAAGAAAAAATAGACATCTTTTAGAGGTTACTCGTGCACTTCTTTTTCAAATGAAAGTACCGAAATTATTTTGGGCAGATGCTGTTTCCACTGCCTATTTTTTAATTAATCGTATGCCATCTACTGTCCTTTCAAATAATATTCCATATTCCGTGCTTTTTCCGTCTAAACCTCTATTTCCTGTTGAACCACGCATTTTTGGATGTACTTGCTTTGTTAGGGATGTAAGTCCTACTCGTACAAAATTAGATCCCAAATCCTTAAAATGTGTTTTTCTTGGATATTCTAGATTTCAAAAAGGCTATAAATGTTTTTCCCCATCTCTTCATCGTTACATTGTATCTAAGGATGTTACATTTTTAGAACATGTTCCATTTTTTCCTGGTTTGTCTAATGTCGATCCAGAAACAACTACTGTCGATGATGATTTACTCATGTACACCTCCGTTCAAAGATCTGATGTACCACCTCCACCATATCGACCTCCCATTAGACATGTTTATTCTCGACGTAAAGCACCTCCTCCATCATGTCCACTACCAATTCCTTCGTCTCCAGATCCTGCTACAAATGATAATGAGTCCACTCCTGATCTTCCTATTGCTCTTCGAAAAGGTAAAAGACAATGTACTTATCCAATTTCTTCTTTCGCAAAATATGATCAATTACCTTATTCTACCCGAGCTTTTATAACATCTCTTGATTCTATTTCTATTCCAAAAACTGTTCACGAAGCATTGTGTCATTCTGGCTGGCAAGCTGCAATGTTTGAAGAGATAAGAGCATTAGAAGACACTGGTACTTGGAAGTTGGTTGATTTACCCACTGGAAAGAAAGCTATCGGTTGTAGATGGGTGTTTAATGTAAAAATGAATCCAGATGGGACGCTAGCTCGTCTCAAAGCGCAACTTGTTGCAAAAGGATATGCTCAAACCTATGGTGTTGAGTACTCTGAAACCTTTTCTCCGGTAGCTAAGTTTACTTCTATTCGTTTATTTATTTCCTTAGAAGCATCAAATGATTGGCCATTACATCAGTTGGATATTACAAATGCATTTTTACACGGAGACCTTCAAGAAGAAGTCTATATGGAGCAACCACCTGGATTTGTTGCTCAGGGGGAGAGAGGAAAGGTATGTCGTTTGTATAAATCATTGTACGGATTAAAACAAAGTCCCCGTGCTTGGTTCGGCAAGTTTAGTGATGCATTAAATGAATTTGGGTTGAAGAAGAGCAGTTGTGATCACTTTGTCTTTTATAAACGTTCTGCAAATGAAATTATACTCGTTGTTGTATATGTAGATGACATCATTATTACTGGGAATGATACTAAATGCATTTCATTGCTTAAAACATTTTTACATTCGCGATTTCAAACAAAAGATGTAGGACCATTGAAGTATTTTTTGGGGGTTGAAATAACAAGAAACAACAAAGGTATTCTTTTATCACAGAGAAAATATGTTCTAGATTTGTTGATGGAAACAGGAAAGCTAGGAGCGAAACCATGTAATACACCAATGGTTCCTAATTCGCAATTACTGAAAGATGACGGAGAATTGTTTAGTGATCCAGAAAAGTATCGTCGATTAGTAGGAAAACTCAATTACCTTACAGTAACTCGACCAGATATTGCATATCCAGTCAGTGTTGTAAGTCAGTTTATGTCTTCTCCAACAGTTAATCACCGGGCAGCACTAGAACATATCTTGTGTTATCTCAAATCAGCTCCTGGACTAGGATTGTGGTATGACAGTATTGGTCATACAAATATAGAGTGTTTTGCAGATGCAGATTGGGCTGGATCTAAAATTGATAGAAGATCGACCACTGGTTACTGTGTTTTTGTAGGGGGTAATTTGGTATCTTGGAAGAGTAAGAAACAAAATGTTGTATCGCGATCAAGTGCTGAAGCTGAATATAGAGCCATGGCTCAATCTACTTGTGAGATAATTTGGATTTTCCAATTGTTAAATGATATTGGCATCAAGACTACCATGCCTACGCAATTATGGTGTGATAATCAAGCGGCCCTGCACATTGCGTCTAATCTTGTCTTTCACGAAAGAACGAAGCATATTGAAATTGATTGTCATTTTATCCGCGAAAAGATTCAACAAAATCTCATTCATACGAGATATGTCAAAACAGGAGAACAACTAGGAGATATATTCACAAAAGCGCTCAATGGATTACGGATTACTTATATTTGTAACAAGTTGGGCATGATTAATATATATGCTCCAGGTTGAGGGGGAGTGTGATTTCGTTTCAGTCTTTCGATCAAGCTTGCACTTCAAGTACTTCAGTTCAAGTTTCAAAGAGAACTTTATTATCAAAGCTACGACAGTTTCAAGCACTTTCGCACAAGCTTGAGGGGGAGTGTTAAAGGAAATAATAATATACATTGACTATAATTTATTATAGTCAATATTCAAACATAATCTATTATACTTATTATTAGATTAGATTTTATTATAGCCAATATTCAAACGTAATTATTACAGTAGACTAGTATAATTAGAAGATATTTTCAGAGCCTATATATATGGCTTTAACTTGTACTGAAATTCTATGTTCTAAGAAAATCTTTTCTAGTTTCTACAATACCAATTCAACTATCTAATTATCCACTAGTACCCGTTTTTTGGATAATGTCACTTGGTATCTCGAATTGAAATTTGGACAAAAATACCTCCGACTATATATATCCGCCGGTACCTTCACCTGTGCTAAGCTGAGAGTTGTTTGGAAAACGAACTGTTATAAAATACTATGCAATTATCACAAAATGGCTCAAGCACAAAATATATGCGAATGAAAGATTTAAATGAAACACAGGATTTAACGTGGTTCGACAATTGTCTACGTCCACGGGCGCCACCAGAGAAAAGAGTTTCACTATGATAGAAAAGGTTACAGATTTCAGATTGTGTTTTGTGTCGCCCTAGTAATCTATTTATAGATAATTAATAGACTTACTAGACTATGGGCTTAATGGGCTCATACCACAAGACTAACTGAAGTAATTGGACAATATCCAACACAAAACTGTCCTGCCGGACACAGTACACTGTCAAGGCACTATTCGACTCATTCACAACAAATCTTCCCCTTGAGGCGAATATCCTTTCTTCACTATCAACAAAGAATCTTCTCTTATTCTGACTCACCAAATGCCCTTAAGGCATTCACTCTATACTGCGAACACCGATCCAGTTTAGGCATTCCCTAAACTTTCGAACTGATACTGCCTTGGTCATTATATCTGCTGGATTATCGTGTGTAGACACTTTCTTCACATCAACAATTCCCTTTGATATTATATCACGAATAAAATGATAACTAACATCTATGTGCTTTGTACGCTCATGGTACATCTGGTTCCCTGTAAGGTGTATGGCGCTTTGACTGTCACAAAACACTTTTGTAGTAGTCATATCCAAGCCCAAATCTGCCACCAAACCTTGCAACCATATTACCTCTTTAACTGCTTCTGTTACCGCCATGTACTCTGCCTCTGTTGTAGACAAAGCTACAGTAGCTTGCAACTGTGCTTTCCAACTGATCGCACTCCCAGCTAGAGTAAATACATATCCTGACAGAGATCTTCTTTTATCCATATCACCTGCAAAATCAGAATCAACAAAACCAACCAATGATCCTGCAACATCATTCAGCGATTCACCAATATCGGTTTTGTTAAAAGTTAAGCCAACGTTCACTGTATTCTTCAGATACCGAAGTATCCATTTCACTGCCTGCCAGTGTTCTTTCCCAGGACATCCCATGTACCTGCTAACTACACTAACCGCATGTGAAATATCAGGACGTGTGCATACCATAACATACATGATACTACCAACTGCACTTGCATATGGAACCTTCAACATTTGTTCCAACTCAGCATCGTCCTTGGCCGCTTCTACTGCAGACAACTTGAAATGAGTAGCAAAAGGAATGTTAACTGCTTTAGCATCAAACATGTTGAATCGTTTTAACACTTTCTCAATATAGCTTCGTTGAGACAAGTGTAATGTTCCTAAATTTCTGTTCCTGATAATCTCCATACCAAGAATTTTCTTTGCTCTACCCAGATCCTTCATCTCAAACTCGGCACTAAGCTGCTTCTTTAACTGCACAATGTGTGACATACTACAAGCAGCAATAAGCATATCATCCACATACAACAACAAGTAAACATAAGAATCATCTGACATTTTTTGATGATACACACAACTATCATATGGACTCCTCGTGAACCCTTTTGACACCATGAATGTATCAAAACGTTTGTACCATTGCCTAGGTGACTGTTTCAAACCATACAGTGACTTTTTCAGCAGACAAACTTTGTCCTCCATATTAGGTTCGATAAATCCCTCTGGTTGTCTCATGTAGATTTGCTCCTCCAATTCACCATGTAGAAACGCAGTCTTCACATCCAACTGCTCAAGCTCTAAATCTTGCAAAACTACTATGGCTAACAAAACTTGAATCGAACTATGCTTCACCACTGGAGAAAACACTTCATTGAAGTCTATTCCTTCCCTTTGAGTAAAACCCTTAGCGACCAGTCTTGCTTTGAATCGAGATGCCTCAACCCTTGGATTACCTTCCTTTTTCTTGAACACCCATTTAGTGCCTACTATCTTCTGTCCTTTAGGCAAGTCAACAAGCTTCCATGTTTGATTCTTATGAAGAGATTCAATCTCTTCTCCCATAGCACCAATCCATCGATCTGCCTCTGAACTTGCTATAGCTTCTTTGTAGCTACTAGGTTCCTGCATCTCAACTTCTTCTGCAACTGACAGAGCATATGCAACTAGATTCACATACCTTTTTGGAAGTCTAATATCTCTTCTTTCTCTGCCCAATGCTATGCTATAAGGCTGTTGTTCTAGTTCAGGCGCATCATCGTCACTATCATCTGATGCTGACGCTTCACCTCCTGATTCTGGATCCACCTCAGAACCACTTGAATTATTGGACCTGCTAGGAACTGATTCTACTTCAAGCTCCACCTGTTCACTCACAACCGACCCTGATTCGACCATTTCTCCTACTTCTTTCTGACTGTCTATCGAAGAAAACCCATTAAAAGTAACGTCCCTACTGATGAGAAAACCTGGAGACTTTGGAGAGGTACACCATAACCTATATCCCTTCACTCCAGTAGCATATCCTAGAAATATGCATCTCTTTGCCCTCGGCTCAAGCTTACCATCTCTCACATGAGCATACGCAGGACAACCGAACACCCTCAAATGTTCATAATCAGCCGACGATCCAGACCAAATCTCAAAAGGAGTTTTACAATCAATAGCCGTTGATGGAGACCGATTCACCAAGTAACACGCTGTATTGATAGCTTCAGCCCAAAAATCCTTTCCCACACCGGAATGTGAGAGCATACTTTGTGCCTTGTCACAAAGCGTTCTGTTCATTCTTTCTGCGACTCCATTCTGTTGTGGTGTTCTAGAACAAGTGCGATGGCGCACTATTCCCTCAACTTCGCAAAACTCGTTGAACTCACGACTGCAATATTCTAACCCATTATTTGTCCTAAGACGTTTGATTTTTCTTCCTGTTTGCTTCTCAATCATCGTCTTCCATTTGACAAAGGTTGAATATGCCTCATCTTTCGTTTTCAGAAAGTAAACCCACACCATCCTTGAATAATCATCAATCAAACTCATGTAGTATCTGGCTCCGCTCTTGGATGGAATTCTGTTTGGACCCCAAAGATCTGAGTGAATGTAGTCCACTGTGCCTTTAGTCTTTCTTACAGCCGATTTGCTGAATTTGACCCTAATTTGTTTACCAAACACACAATGCTCACAAAATCCCAATGATTCTACTTTATACCCTTTCAACAAATCTCTCTTTCCCAAAACAGCTAATCCTCTGTCACTCATGTGACCAAAACGCCAATGCCACAACTTATTTTGATCCTGCCTACTTTGGCTATTACTCCCTGATGATGCTACTGCAGCATCGCCCATAACAACACTCCCCTGGAGAATGTAAAGACCCTTCTGTAAACTACATTTCATGCATACCATTGAGCCTTTTGTCACTTTGATTACACCATTTTCTGCATGGTACTTGTAACCCCGAGAGTCTAGAGTCCCAAGAGAAATCAGGTTTCTTTTTAACCCAGGAACATGCCAGCACGTCAAGATTCTAACAACCCCGTCAAACATTCTGATTCTGACGTTACCAATACCACCAACAGCCAACGAATGATTGTTCCATAAATAGACAGTTCCCTGCATTGGCTTGTACGTATCAAACCACTGCTTGAACTGACACATGTGATATGTAGCGCCAGTATCAAGTACCCAAGAGTTTTGCCCAAAGTCTGAACTCACGGATAATACATCTCATTTACCACTATTTTCACTATCGTCGGAATCGTTCACACCTTCAACAATGTTTGCTGCATTTTCCTTTTGATTTCCCTTCTTACCATTCAGTTTCGGACAATCTCTCCTATAATGACCCTGCTCACCGCATTCATAACAGTTTGAGTGCTTCACCCTTGACTTGGACCTCAAGTTCTTCCTTCTTAAAGAACTTGCTTTGCTTTTAGATCTTCCCCTAGTCATAAGACCTTCTCCTTCAGCTTGATTGTCTGGCTGCAACTGTCTCATCTCTTTTGATTTCAATGCCCCTTTGACATCTGCTAGCGATAACTTATCCTTACCATACATAATGGTATCTACGAAGTTTTCATAGGGGGCTGGTAACGATCTCAATACAAACAAAGCTTGATCCTCATCCTCAATATTGATATCTATATTCTCCAAGTCCATTATAATTGATTTAAAATTATCTAGGTGCTCTGTTATGGACATACCTTCTTTCAATCTGAAATCATACAAACATTTCTTCAAATATAATCGGTTTACTACTGATTTCTCTGAGTAAAGATCTCCTAGCTTTCTCCATGCGCAGGCAGCAGTCTTCTCACCACTAATCTCGCGAAGCACATTGTCTTTCACACTCATTAAAATCCAGCACAAAGCCCTTTCTTGAAGATCTTGTTTCTCATCTTCTTTCATCTCTTATAGTAACTTATTCTCCACAGCCTTCCACAGCCCTTGTAGTACCAATGAAGATTTCAGTTTAATCTTCCACAACGCAAAGCTGGATCCCCCATCAAATTTTTCAATCATGTATTTTGTTGCTCAAGACGCCATTGTGAAACCCTAATTGCAAAAGCCCTAATTTCACCACGTGGCTCTGATACCAATTTTGTTATAAAATACTATGCAATTATCATAAAATGGCTCAAGCACAGAATATATGCGAATGAAAGATTTAAATGAAACACATGATTTAACGTGGTTCGACAATTGTCTACGTCCACGGGCGCCGCCAGAGAAAAGAGTTTCACTATGATAGAAAAGGTTACAGATTTCAGATTGTGTTTTGTGTCGCCCTAGTAATCTATTTATAGGGAATTAATAGACTTACTAGACTATGGGCCTAATGGGCTCATACCACAAGACTAACTGAAGTAATTGGACAATATCCAACACAAAACTGTCCTGCGGGACACAGTACACTGTCAAGGCACTATTCGAACTGCCGGACACAGTACACTGTCAAGGCACTATTCGACTCATTCACAACACGAACCTGAGAGTTGTTTGAAAAATTAACCTGAGAGTTGTTTGCAACTATCTCGATTTCCTGAGAGTTGTTACTCGTGAAATTTTATATTTAAAAAAATAAAAAAATATTGGATCTAGTTTTGTTCATTTTAAAAAAAAAACGATTGTACTTTCATTTATTTTTTTCGAGCTCTGGTTTGAAAGATATGGATTTTTTAAAAATAAAATAAAAAGAAAAAGTAAAAAAGAGAAATTTTGGTTACGTGGTTGTTGATGCGAGGGTAGTTAGTGTATTTAAATAATGTTAGGTATTAAGTGGTTATTAGGTAGTTGAGATGGGTAGGAAAAGGTAATAGAAAAAAGCTCGGGTACTAGATGACAATTGAATAGTTGAGTGGGTACCTTAGGTGCAATTTCTCTTTTTGTTATAGGTGTAGAATTTGAGTTTTAGTAAAATCTGTTACTCTAGTTTAGATTTTTATGTATTAGGTGTCGATATGTTTTTTTTTTCTGTTTAGATTTCTGTTTTTAGTATTCATCTGTTATTTTATGTTGATAATGTAGTATATTTGGGTTATTAGCATTAAGTTTGCGTTGAATTTGAGTCTATGTGTTAGTTTTTATAAGTTTCTAGTCTGCGCGTAAAAGTTCTATGTTTTAACGAAGGAGATGCGAAACGTTTTGTTATGAACTTAGTGATAGTTGTGAAACGTGTAGGTTTTTTCTAGAACGGGTGATGAAACATGTCTTTTTAGTAGATGCGAAACGTCAATGTTTTTATTTATGAAGATGCGAAAGAGTAATGTTCTTGTTTGAGAAGATGCGATACGTGTTTTACAGATGGATGCAGAACTCTTGTATTGTTTACTAATGATAGATGCGAAACCCTTGTCTAATACAGGTACCCGATGTCTAGTAGTAGAATGTGCATTTTAAAACTAAATGGGGAGCTTGCAATTTGTGATCTTGGTTTGTTTGTTGAGTTTGAAGATATTGTTAAATTTGTTTTAAGTAGATATGATACATTGGCTCGGGGTAAATTCAAATTAAGATACTCTTATGGTGATCTAGAAAACGTTATCTGAGGTTGTGATGGTGATTTAATTGCTTTGATATCATTTGTTGATAGTTTGGGTGTTTCAAGTGTTACTATTAAAGTTGAAGGTGATGTTGTTGTTGATGATAATATTTGAGAAACTGCTGAAAGTATAATTGAAGTTTCAAATGAAGATTCTGTTTGTGGAGAAACTGGTAAAACTTCTGGTGTTAATGCTATTAGTCGCAAGCACAATGCACTTGTTACTGTTGGTTGGGTTAATGAAATTAATGGTGTTGGGCAGGTGTTTCAAGATGGAGCAGTAGGTTTAATATTAGCTGTTAGTTGATTGGTTTTACAAAAAGGTTTTTCTTATAAATATTTGCATAACAATAAACAAAGAGTAACTGTTTATGGCATGAAAAAAGATTCAAAGGCTATCCTTGGAGACTTATACTAAACAAGAGAGGTCTACTGGTTTTTTTATTATTAAGAAGTATGTCAAAACTCATATATGTGGGACTGGTTTTAGCAAAGAAAATAGAAGGCATTTTTCATTTTATTTGATTGGAAATGAAATACGTGATTGTGTGAGGTGGAGAGTTGATATTACAACTACAAACGTGAAATCATTTTTAAAAAATGATTACGGTTTAGATATATCTTACCGTGTTTCATGGCCTGCTCTAGAAAAAGCTAGGAGGGGTGTATATGGAGATAGTTCAACTTCTTATAAACTTCTTAAGAATTATTTTAAAACATTGAAGGTTCTTGATAGCAGCAGTGATTACATACTGGAGTATTCTTTGGAAACCAATGTGTTCAAGCGATGTTTCGTAGCATTTGGGTCTTGCCTCTATTGTTTCAAATCTTGTCGTCAAGTTTTATTTGTTGATGAGACTTTTTAATGGGAAAATATAATGGAGTTTTGCTATCTGCTATAGCCAAAAATGGTAATAATCGTAAGTTTTATTTATATTAGAAAAGATGTTATCTTTAACTATATTATATATAAATCTGCGAAAAACAGGATTGGAGATGAATAACAAAGAGATAGATACGAAACGTTATGGAATAAATAACGTGATAGATGCGACACGTGTAATTTATGATTAATGAGATAGATGTGAAACCCCTATAGTATATGATTAATGAGATAGATGTGAAACCCCTATAGTATATGATTAACGAGATATATGTGAAACATATCTATATCAGTAAGTTATAGTTGCGAATTATAATGAGTCATTTATACTATGTTTTATTCTATATATTTGTTGCAGGTGTTTTCCCTATTGCATTTAGTATTGTTTCATCTGAAGATACTAAGAATTGGGTATGGTTTTTGGGGATGTTGAAACCTCATTTTTTGGATCGCAAAATCACATTTATTAGTGACCGTCATTTGGGTATTATTACTGCTGTATCTGCTATATTTCCAAATTGCCATCATGGATACCATCTTTATCATCTTATGAATAATTTGAGGCATTGTTTAAGGGCTACACCGACGACATTTAAGGATACTATGGTTAAACTGCTTAAAAGATGTGCATATGCTTATAATCAAAATTTGTTTAATCAATATATGGATGAATTACTTAAGCAGTGAGATGAGAAGGTTGAAAGTTTTTTCAAAAATTTATCTCCTGAGAAATATGCTTGTGCTTTTTTCAAAGGCAAAAGGTATGGTTCTATGGAATCTACTCCAGCTGAATCTTTTAACAATCAGGTTAAATTTTTTTTGTGGTTTTCCTATACTGGAGTTAATTGATATGATTATAGTTTTAGGATTGAGTCAAATTTCGAGACGTTTTGGTGATGCTGAACGTTGGACTAGTGATTTGTGTCCTGAATTTGATCAAAAGTTTAAAGCTAATGTGGAAGAAGGTCGTCCATGGATAGTTCATATGTCTACTCCTCTTTTGCATGAAATGTTTTGTGATCCTGTTGTGGCTGTTGATCTTAGTGTACGTAGTTGTTCTTGTGGTTTGTGGCAACATGAGTGTTTCCCTTGTTCTCATGATGTAGCTGCGATATTTTATATAGATGCAGATCCTATGAAATATGTTAAGCCATGCTATTTTGTAAGCTCTTACAAGACAACATATTCATATGGTATAAGTGCATTTACTACTTTATCTACTTCAACAACTTCTCCAGATCTACTTCCTCCAATTTTAAAAAGGAGAGCTGGACGACCTAAGAAGAAAAGAATTCCATATAAAGGAGAATTAAGTATTCGTAAGATAATGTGTTCTTGTTGTCGTAAATCGGTCATAACAGACGAACATGTGTAGACATTTTGTAAGATGAATGTAATTTTTTATACTTTTAGTTTTCTGAGCTGTTTTTCATAATGACAATAGATTAAGAACATTTCAATGGATACTAGATGCGAAACCTTTTGTTAATATCAACCTGATAGATGCGAAACGTTTAATAACCAACAAGATGGGCTTTGCTAGACACAAAACACGTTTTACAAGATTTAATGAACTGGATGCCAAACGTTTGAGGATAATTTTTATTTATTTATGATAGATGCAAAACATATGACAACAACTTATATTATTTATAATAGATGCGAAACAAATTACACCAAATACACTGATCTGGTAAATGCGAAACCTTGGATAATCAAATACCAAATATTTTTTATAGATGCGCAACCTTGGATAATCAAATATAATATTTTGTGATAGTTGCGAAACGTTGGATTTAAGTACATTCATTTGGCAGTTGCTAAACCAGCTCATAAAATACATTTTTATGTATATGTTAAAATATGAATACAACAAAATAAATAAAATGATTAAGTTCATTATGAAACAAGTGCAATACATGCTAAGTTCAGTAAAACGATATACAAACTTAAACAAATTTAAAACAGAGTCTCCATGTTCAAACTCTGTTAAGTAGACCCTTAGTCTCCTTGTTTGATTTGGGTCATCAAAAAACAAAAAAGATAAAATTCTTCATACCTTTAGTTAAAACAAAAAAAAAACAGACCCTTCACCTAACCATCAGTCAGAGTCTTCTTCGTCGTATTTAGAGTCATCTTCCTCCGAATCTTCTTCGTCTTCATCTTCTTCGTTTTCATCTTCTTCATCTTCAGTGTCTTCGTCTTCTTCCATCTGGTCTTGTTTCCTCTTTATATTTAAGAGGAAAGAAATGGGATCCTCCTCTGGCTCCTCTTCATCTCCAGAATAAGCATCTTCGGTATAAGAATCTTGAAAAAAAAGAACCAAAACTTTCATCAGATATGTCGTCAGAAAATTCATCTGTCGTAGTATATTTCCACTCTTCCATGGCTTCGAGGGAACGAGTGGGAGAACTGATATCACTATAATAGGGACCATCATCTGAAGAATAGTTAAAATTTGGCATTTTCTCAAAGCAACTTTTTAAGAAGTGAAAAGTTTAGAAGATTTTCAATGAGAATGAAGTGAACTTTTGTGTTTGAGAACTGAAAGAATGAAGTCATATTTTATAGAGGTAGCTAAAATGTTATAAGAAGGTGAAACGTTTAAAGATTAAACAGAAATAATATATTGGTTGATATTGTTTAGATTGTAATTAATGCAATGTAATAATGGGTATTTATTAGTTGTCAAGTCATGTAAGTAAATATCAAATCAAAGTAAAGCTACTAGTTTGATTTTTGAATTTTGAAGTTTATATGTGTGAGATTGGTAGAGTATATTAACTACAAAAACATATTACTTATGTAAGTGATAAGTGGATGAAAAATAATTATACTAGAAGATGTGAAAGAGTTTCCAAGAGAAAAAACAAATTGATAGATGAGAAACATTCATTAGAATATAAAAGCTAGATGTGGATCCTTATGTAAAAATTAAATAGTAGATGCGAAACGTGTTATTTAAATTTCTCGAGTAGATGCGAAATAACATGTGAAATAAAAAGACATATGATATGCTAGATGCAGGACGGTGTATATAATTTTTTGATAGGTAAAATTATTAAGAAGGTGAAAAGACTACAAACTTTGACATAATTAATATATTTGGTTGATATTCGTGAGCTTTTGCAATTAATGCAATGTAATGATGAGTATCTTAGACTTGTCAAATAATGTAAGAAAATATCAAATCAAACTAAAGCTACTAGTTTGATTTTTGACTTTTTTGAAATATATATGTGTGAAATTGGTTGAGTTTATTAACTGCAAAAACCTATTTACTTCTATAAGTGATAATTGGATGAAAAACAATTAGACCAGAAGATAGGAAAGAGTTTCCAAGAGAAAAAATAAATTGATAGATGTGAAACATTCATTAAGAATATAAAAGTTAGATGCAAAACCCGTGGATAGATTCGAGATCCACCGATAGATGCGAAACCCTTGTAATTACACTCAGATAGATGTGAAACCATAGATGTTAGACATTTTTTTCATTGATATATATTTTATAGTAGACAAATTGTACAATAAAAAAATGTGACAAACACCACAAAAAGAAGTAAAACAAATATTATAAATCATCGTCCCAATATTTGTTAGTGTTCATGTCATTAAGAAACATGTAAAACATTTCTGCTCTTATTAATGGTGAAATATTAAAAGTTTTGTGAAAGTCAAGCTTCCCATGCAAAATATAATCTTTGAAGTAATCGCAAACCATTACTCTGCAATCAAGTGATCCAGGTCTTTGTTTAGGAATTTTTTACTAGACAGATTATCTTTATTGGTTCTTCTGCTTGTAAAATATTTTTGTTTTGGAAGTAAGCAATCTGTAATTTAATAAACATACAAATAAATCAGATGATATATATATATATATATATATATATATATATATATTCTACGAAATTATTATAGAAGAGAGACACTTACGAATCTTTCTGAAGTTTTTCTTGTTGGATCTAGACGTTTTGGTATTGAGTTTAGATTTACTGATTTTTCATGTTCAACATCTATTACAAATAATGTCCAATGGTTAACATTCCCAGTTCTAGCTTCTGTTAGACGCGGAACGAAGATTAAACCTTCTGTGATGCCTCGTAGCTTATCGTCAACATGTAATGTTACATCCATATTTCGGTTCAGCAGATGCTACATTGGAGGAGTAATATTTGGAAACATTTATGTTTATAAATTAACACATGTTATAAAAGTAGTTTATTCTTACAATTAAGCTTCCAAATAAGTATGTTACTGGCATAAATTCTCATGGACTACTAGCAACTGGTATTTAAAAGTTATGTTGTTTAAGGTTGATATATATATATATATATATATATAACCATCAATTACCTGTGTTTTCAAAAGTGGAAACCAGCAGTTTGTTAACATATGTATTGGGAAGCAATGTAATAAACTAAATCTAAATTTAAATTGTACCCTAAAGTCGATTTCATCTTCATCTGCGATCTCCATCAAAGTACTAACAAAAATATTAGATCCTTGTACATTTGGACATTACCATACTGTTGGATTAGAATTGTTTTCTTCTTTTTCAATTAGTTCTAAATTGTAGTATTCCTTTATGTCAATTACAAATGTTACTTTATTTGTAAATGGCCATTCATTTCTGGTAATTTCCTTGTTATGTAGTTCTTTAGAGACTTGATGTTGAGTAGGATCTAAAATTAATTCAAATGAAGGACCTTCATCCAAATCTTTCTGCACAAATGGGAAACAATTGCAACTGTAAGAGAAGATAAATGCGAAACGTTCAAAAATATAACGGATGGGAAAAAAAAGAAACCAAGATAGATGCAAAATGTTCAGAAATATAATGGATGAGAAAGAAGGGAAACCAAGATAGATGCGAAACGTTCAGAAATATAATAGATGGGAAAGAAGGGGAACGAAGATAGATGCAAAATATTCAAAAATAAAATATATGGGAAATAAAGGAAACCAAGATAGATGCAAAACATACGTAATATTGATAGATGAGAAGCCTTTGTTATTTAGATAGATGCGAAACCTATGTAACTTTCATATATGAGAAACCAATGAAAACTAAACTAGATGTGAAACCTAAGGAAATAAAGTAGATGCGAAACCAATGGAAATAAATTAGATGCGGAACCTTTTTGTAATTATGGTAAATGAGAAAGCAAGGAAACTATGCTGGATGCGAAACAGTAAAAATATGATAGGTCGGAAAGTTTTTCAATCACTTACTTTTTTCTTTTGCATATCCTTTTCAATTATTTTAATTTCTTTCTCAATTGTTGGGTCTAAGTCACTGACTTGTGGCGTTTGGATTTCTTTGACTTCTGATGTCTTTTTCTTAACAAAACAGAAACTGGACATTAGATGCAAAACATGAGTAAATGTAATACATAAGGAAGATAAATGCAAAACATGTATCTTTAAATACAAAACCAGTATTCAGTTAAACACCAGATGCATGTAAACATATAAATAAGATAATATTACAGTATTTAAGCCAAAAAAGAAGACAATACACAATAGTATATATCTTTAAATACAAAAGTTTTTCATAGCATGTTTTGTTAATTCTGGGTTATCTCTATCATCTTTTTGTCCACAACATCTTTGTTGGTCACTTTAGGTTCTTCAGCAACATCCTTTGTCACACCAGATTATTTAGCAACACTTTTGTCCCCTTTAAATACTTCATAATAAACAATAGTATATATCTTCCACAACAATATTTGGTGTTTTGTCTTGGTTTTCATCATAAACAACAGGGTTTTCAACTACATTATTAGGTGTTTTTCTTATTTTATTTGGTGATTAGTGGCCTTGATCATTCAATCTTTTTCTTCTTGAAAAGTTTTTTGGTTGTTGTTTGGTTGTTTCTATGTTTGGCTTCAACATAGGCAGTTTAAGTGTGTTTTGTAGGTCAACCTCAATGTCCATCTCTACATTAGCTTTCATTTATGTAATGATCTTCTTCTTTTCTTAGAGTTTCTTTTTCAGTTCATCAATTTGTTGTTGAAATCCTCAGCGTTCCATTTCAGTTTTTTCTACTTTTTCAAATGTTGTTAAGTCAAAACTCTGGCTAGAAATTGGGTCAGTCTGTGGTTTGGGTGTGTCTAGGGCTTGTGTTGTTGTTAGGGCTGGGTCATGGTGTGGGGCTGTGGTTAGGGCTGTGGTTGGGGCTGTTGTTGGGGCTGGGTATATTGTGTTAAATTTCTGAATAATAAAAAGCAATGCCAAAGATAGATGTGAAACCTTTGACATCAGAAGATGAATGGTAGATGCGGAACCTTAACGTTTCATAAAACTAGATGCGAAACTTTCAAGTCAAACCAAAATGATAGATGCGGAATGTAGTAGAAATAATAGATGCAGAACCTAAATAGAAATGATAGATGCGGAACGTAAAATTAATGATAGATGCGGAACCCACACATATATGATAGATTCGACAACCTAAAACAGAATGATAGATGTGGAACCTAAACAGAATGATAGATGAGAAACATTAATTATAAGTAGATGCGAAACCTTTAGTAATCATGACGCTAGATACGAAACATCTTTCGATACTATTGATACCAGATGCACAATGTATAGTAAATATGATAAAACATGAGATTTTTACCTTTTCTCTTGCTAGTAATTTTTTTAACCTTCTGTTTTCTGTCATGAGATGGTATAATCTGTCCGAAATGTTGATTTCAGATCTTTTTTCTATTGTCTTTTCAGGTTTCTTGAGATACCTAAGAATCTCTGATGTTGTATTCTCCTTTCTTGCAATAGGGGCATGAGGTGTATGTACTATCTTCTGTTTGTTCAGAGGATGGGTTTCTACCGGTAAAGTTTTCCCTTTCATGTTATGTACTGGTTTTCTTCGTTGTGTTGCAGTGTTTTTAGTTCTTGGAACTTTTTTACATGGTTGAACTATGTATTGGTCGAGTGTTTTTTCGCTATCAGTAAAATTTGCTGCAGTTGGTTCTTAGAACGTATCCCAATGCAAAACATCTTCATCTTCATTGAGGTTTAGTTGCTCAGAATCTATTGGTGGAACAATATCATTTTCTGGAGGAGCATTATTATTTTCTTCTTGTATTTGGAATTCTCCTCCAAATTCTTCTTCTTCTTCTTCTTCTGTTAGCTTTAGTTCTTCTTCAAGAATCTATAAAATTATTGAAATGTTATAGTAAAAAGATATATATGTAAAATATGAAACAGGAATAAAAAATATATTGTAAATATACCTGTTCATTTGTTATGTTTATTATGGCTTCAACCAAATCTAAATCTGTTTTGCGTTCAATACCCAACCATTTAAAGCATCTAGGTATCTTTGTTAGGAATTTAATATTTTATTTGAGGGATCCAATAGTGCATCTACTAGCAAAGGACACAGCGGAGATGCATCTACCAACAGAGGTATCTAATAAGTGTTAGGACTTTAATGCTTTATTTGGTCAAGATAGGAGTTACACTCCACTTAAGTTTGTGCCATTTAATTGTGTTTCCATTTTTTATTGTCCTTTTAGTTTCTCTTCTTAGGTGTCAGTTTCATTTTGTGTACAGACTATTTAATAGTCATTTATATTACCTAATAAAATTATCGAAGCTTTTCATAGCTTTTGTCTGAGATTTATTCATCTGAAATCAACAAATTTGGTATCAGAGCCATTAAATTAAAAGAGAAAGAGAGCAAGCACATAGAAAAGATGGGAGAATCGATTAATTTTGGGCAACCTTGTATACCAAAATTCGATGGAGATTATGACCATTGGAGTCTCCTTATGGAAAATCTTCTTCGGTCAAAGGATTATTTTGATGTTGTGGAAGATGGAATTGATGAACCAATTAACAAAGAAGGATTGACCGAAGCAGAGAAGAAGACCCTTGCCGATGCAAGGTTAAAAGATTTGAAGGCAAAGAATTATCTGTTCAATGCGATTGACAAATCAATTCTTAAGAAAATAGCTTTGAAAGAGACGTCAAAGCAGTTGTGGGATTCTATGAAGACAAAATATCACGGAAATGCAAGAGTGAAGCATGCGCAGTTACAAACTTTGAGGAGAACGTTTGAATTGCTAGAGATGAAAAATGGAGAATCCATCTCCAATTACTTCACAAGGGTGATGGTGGTAGCAAACGACATGAGAAACTGTGGGGATGATATGCAAGATGTCAAAATTGTGGAAAAGATCTTGCGAATTCTAACTGAAAACTTCAACTACATTGTGTGTTCAATTGAAGAATCGAAAGATATTGACAGTTTATCAGTCGATACCTTGCAAAGCTCATTACTTGTTCATGAGCAGAAAATGAGAAAGACAAGAATAGTAGAAGAAGAACAGGTACTCAAAGTTTCATACGAGTATCGAAATGGAAGAGGCAGAGGAAGACAATTTGGCCGAGGAAGAGGAAGAGGTAGATTTAACAAGGAAACGGTGGAATTCTATCGTTGTCACAAACTTGGACATTTTTCATACGAATGTCCTATGG
Source organism: Limnanthes douglasii subsp. nivea (assembly GCA_036936605.1). NCBI lineage: Eukaryota > Viridiplantae > Streptophyta > Magnoliopsida > Brassicales > Limnanthaceae > Limnanthes > Limnanthes douglasii. The sequence goes on from JAUPFV010000002.1 coordinate 39,168,133, forward strand.
AAGAGAAGACGAACTATGCAGAGATTGGAGAAGAGGAAGGTGATGTTTTGTTAATGGCGTACACACCAGTTCCAGAAGAAAGAAAATTTGTGTGGTATCTTGATTCAGGCTGTTCCAACCACATGACAGGAGACAAAGCATGGTTTTCAAAGCTTGATGAAGAGTTTCAATCCTCCGTAAAACTCGGTAACAATTCTATTCTTTCGGTAATTGGAAAAGGTGATGTAACTTTACGTGTCAATGGAAGGACTCATGTAATTTCAGATGTATATCTAGTACCAGAATTAACGAGTAACTTGGTAAGCTTGGGACAAATTGTACAAAAAGGCTGCAAGATTTTGATACATCATAAAGTATGCAAGCTTTATCACCCAGAGTTAGGGCTGGTTATGCAAGCAAAAATGACGGAAAATAAATTGTTCAAGATTTTGGCCTCAAAAGGTAACTTGTTTACGGCTGAGAAATGTTTGAAAATAACAACAATGGATGAGCTTAAACTTTGGCATCGAAGGTATGGGAACTTAAGTAACAAAGGTTTAAGAACTCTCAAATATCAGAATATGGTCAAAGGGATACCACATCTGAGCCCCAACGAAGCTGAGAAATGTGTTAGATGTTTTGTTGGTAAAAAACATCGTGAGAGTATCCCTAAAAAAAGTTTGTGCCGTTCGTCAAGGAGGTTGCAGCTGGTACATTCTGATATATGTGGGCCAATTTCTCCAGCATCGAACTCCGACAAGATATATATTCTTACTCTCATCGATGACTTTAGCAAAAAGGTATGGATATATTTTTTGTCATTAAAGTCGGAAGCTTTTATATTCTTTACTCGATTCAAGATCCAGGTAGAGAAAGAGAGTGGAGAAACGCTAGCATGTCTACGAACGGACAGAGGCGGTGAATTCACTTCAAATGAGTTCACTGATTTTTTTGAGGAAGCCGGAATTAGCAGACAACTCACTACAGCTTTCACTCCGCAACAAAACGGAATTGCTGAGCACAAGAACCAGACAATAATGAATATGGTGCGGTGTATTTTGAATGATAAAGGAGTTCCTAAACATTTTTGGGCGGAAGCATCAAAATGGGCTATACATGTCTTGAATCGAAGTCCAACTTCCGTGACACAAGGAAAAACACCTGAAGAAATATGGAGTGGAATAAAGCATAGAGTTGATTACTTTAGAATTTTTGGTTGTATCGCTCATATCCATGTTCCAGATCAGAAAAGAAAAAAACTTGATGATAAAAGCAACATATGTGTGCTTATTGGAGTAAGCAGCGAATCCAAGGGTTATCGCATATACAACCCAAAAACAAAAAAAAGGTCATTACAGGTAGGGATGTGATTTTTGAAGAAGAGAAAAGCTGGGATTGGGGACATAAAACAAAAGAATCAGAGGCTGAGAAATTAATCTGGGAGGATAGAGAAACCGAAGCTGAGGAGAATGTTGAAGAAGTGACTCATGAGCCTGAAACAGAGCAAATAAATGAAGAAGAATAAGTTTTGAATCCAGCAGAATCTCTTAGGCCTCAGAGAATCAGAAGAAGACCAACTTATTTGCAGGATTACGAGACCGGATGGGAGGAAGAAGAAGAAGTTTCGGCTCTTGTAATGTTTATGTCAAGCGATGATCCTGTAACATTCAATGAAGCTATTAAGGAAGAAAAATGGGTTAATGCTATGAAGACAGAGTTGGAGTCAATAGAAAAGAACGGAACTTGGTTTCTCACAAATCTTCCAAGTGGAGCAAAGAGAATTGGTGTTAAATGGCTTTATAAAACCAAGCTCAGCGAGAAGGGAGAGGTTGAAAAATACAAAGGTCGATTGGTGGTCAAAGGCTATGCGCAAGAAGAAAGAGTAGATTACAGTGAATTCTTTGCTCATGTGGCGCGTTGGGATACTATTCGTACGATGCTAGCTGTAGAAGCTCAAAAGAATTGGTGTGTTTATCAGTTAGACGTAAAGAGTGCGTTTCTTTACGGCGAACTATCAGAAGATGTGTTTGTAGATCAACCGCAAGGATACATAAAGGAAGGAGAAGAACACAAGGTTTACAAGTTGGTGAAGGCTTTATATGGTTTAAAACAAGCCACAAGAGCTTGGTACAGTAACATTGAGGCATACTTTGTTAGAGAAGGATTTCAAAGGTGTGAGCATGAGTACACACTATTCGTGAAAACTGATGGAGGTAACAAGATTATTATTGTTAGTCTTTATGTAGATGATTTAATCTTCACAGGAAATGATGAAAATATGCTTGAGGAGTTTAAATTATCGATGAAAAATGATTTTGAGATGACTGATTTGGGGAAAATGAAGTATTTTTTGGGTGTTGAGGTGACACAGGATGGTGATTTTGAGATGACTGATTTGGGGAAAATGAAGTATATATATATATATATATATATATATATATATAACCATCAATTACCTGTGTTTTCAAAAGTGGAAACCAGCAGTTTGTTAACATATGTATTGGGAAGCAATGTAATAAACTAAATCTAAATTTAAATTGTACCCTAAAGTCGATTTCATCTTCATCTGCGATCTCCATCAAAGTACTAACAAAAATATTAGATCCTTGTACATTTGGACATTACCATACTGTTGGATTAGAATTGTTTTCTTCTTTTTCAATTAGTTCTAAATTGTAGTATTCCTTTATGTCAATTACAAATGTTACTTTATTTGTAAATGGCCATTCATTTCTGGTAATTTCCTTGTTATGTAGTTCTTTAGAGACTTGATGTTGAGTAGGATCTAAAATTAATTCAAATGAAGGACCTTCATCCAAATCTTTCTGCACAAATGGGAAACAATTGCAACTGTAAGAGAAGATAAATGCGAAACGTTCAAAAATATAACGGATGGGAAAAAAAAGAAACCAAGATAGATGCAAAATGTTCAGAAATATAATGGATGAGAAAGAAGGGAAACCAAGATAGATGCGAAACGTTCAGAAATATAATAGATGGGAAAGAAGGGGAACGAAGATAGATGCAAAATATTCAAAAATAAAATATATGGGAAATAAAGGAAACCAAGATAGATGCAAAACATACGTAATATTGATAGATGAGAAGCCTTTGTTATTTAGATAGATGCGAAACCTATGTAACTTTCATATATGAGAAACCAATGAAAACTAAACTAGATGTGAAACCTAAGGAAATAAAGTAGATGCGAAACCAATGGAAATAAATTAGATGCGGAACCTTTTTGTAATTATGGTAAATGAGAAAGCAAGGAAACTATGCTGGATGCGAAACAGTAAAAATATGATAGGTCGGAAAGTTTTTCAATCACTTACTTTTTTCTTTTGCATATCCTTTTCAATTATTTTAATTTCTTTCTCAATTGTTGGGTCTAAGTCACTGACTTGTGGCGTTTGGATTTCTTTGACTTCTGATGTCTTTTTCTTAACAAAACAGAAACTGGACATTAGATGCAAAACATGAGTAAATGTAATACATAAGGAAGATAAATGCAAAACATGTATCTTTAAATACAAAACCAGTATTCAGTTAAACACCAGATGCATGTAAACATATAAATAAGATAATATTACAGTATTTAAGCCAAAAAAGAAGACAATACACAATAGTATATATCTTTAAATACAAAAGTTTTTCATAGCATGTTTTGTTAATTCTGGGTTATCTCTATCATCTTTTTGTCCACAACATCTTTGTTGGTCACTTTAGGTTCTTCAGCAACATCCTTTGTCACACCAGATTATTTAGCAACACTTTTGTCCCCTTTAAATACTTCATAATAAACAATAGTATATATCTTCCACAACAATATTTGGTGTTTTGTCTTGGTTTTCATCATAAACAACATGGTTTTCAACTACATTATTAGGTGTTTTTCTTATTTTATTTGGTGATTAGTGGCCTTGATCATTCAATCTTTTTCTTCTTGAAAAGTTTTTTTGTTGTTGTTTGGTTGTTTCTATGTTTGGCTTCAACATAGGCAGTTTAAGTGTGTTTTGTAGGTCAACCTCAATGTCCATCTCTACATTAGCTTTCATTTATGTAATGATCTTCTTCTTTTCTTAGAGTTTCTTTTTCAGTTCATCAATTTGTTGTTGAAATCCTCAGCGTTCCATTTCAGTTTTTTCTACTTTTTCAAATGTTGTTAAGTCAAAACTCTGGCTAGAAATTGGGTCAGTCTGTGGTTTGGGTGTGTCTAGGGCTTGTGTTGTTGTTAGGGCTGGGTCATGGTGTGGGGCTGTGGTTAGGGCTGTGGTTGGGGCTGTTGTTGGGGCTGGGTATATTGTGTTAAATTTCTGAATAATAAAAAGCAATGTCAAAGATAGATGTGAAACCTTTGACATCAGAAGATGAATGGTAGATGCGGAACCTTAACGTTTCATAAAACTAGATGCGAAACTTTCAAGTCAAACCAAAATGATAGATGCGGAATGTAGTAGAAATAATAGATGCAGAACCTAAATAGAAATGATAGATGCGGAACGTAAAATTAATGATAGATGCGGAACCCACACATATATGATAGATTCGACAACCTAAAACAGAATGATAGATGTGGAACCTAAACAGAATGATAGATGAGAAACATTAATTATAAGTAGATGCGAAACCTTTAGTAATCATGACGCTAGATACGAAACATCTTTCGATACTATTGATACCAGATGCACAATGTATAGTAAATATGATAAAACATGAGATTTTTACCTTTTCTCTTGCTAGTAATTTTTTTAACCTTCTGTTTTCTGTCATGAGATGGTATAATCTGTCCGAAATGTTGATTTCAGATCTTTTTTCTATTGTCTTTTCAGGTTTCTTGAGATACCTAAGAATCTCTGATGTTGTATTCTCCTTTCTTGCAATAGGGGCATGAGGTGTATGTACTATCTTCTGTTTGTTCAGAGGATGGGTTTCTACCGGTAAAGTTTTCCCTTTCATGTTATGTACTGGTTTTCTTCGTTGTGTTGCAGTGTTTTTAGTTCTTGGAACTTTTTTACATGGTTGAACTATGTATTGGTCGAGTGTTTTTTCGCTATCAGTAAAATTTGCTGCAGTTGGTTCTTAGAACGTATCCCAATGCAAAACATCTTCATCTTCATTGAGGTTTAGTTGCTCAGAATCTATTGGTGGAACAATATCATTTTCTGGAGGAGCATTATTATTTTCTTCTTGTATTTGGAATTCTCCTCCAAATTCTTCTTCTTCTTCTTCTTCTTCTGTTAGCTTTAGTTCTTCTTCAAGAATCTATAAAATTATTGAAATGTTATAGTAAAAAGATATATATGTAAAATATGAAACAGGAATAAAAAATATATTGTAAATATACCTGTTCATTTGTTATGTTTATTATGGCTTCAACCAAATCTAAATCTGTTTTGCGTTCAATACCCAACCATTTAAAGCATCTAGGTATCTTTGTTAGGAATTTAATATTTTATTTGAGGGATCCAATAGTGCATCTACTAGCAAAGGACACAGCGGAGATGCATCTACCAGCAGAGGTATCTAATAAGTGTTAGGACTTTAATGCTTTATTTGGTCAAGATAGGAGTTACACTCCACTTAAGTTTGTGCCATTTAATTGTGTTTCCATTTTTTATTGTCCTTTTAGTTTCTCTTCTTAGGTGTCAGTTTCATTTTGTGTACAGACTATTTAATAGTCATTTATATTACCTAATAAAATTATCGAAGCTTTTCATAGCTTTTGTCTGAGATTTATTCATCTGAAATCAACAAATTTGGTATCAGAGCCATTAAATTAAAAGAGAAAGAGAGCAAGCACATAGAAAAGATGGGAGAATCGATTAATTTTGGGCAACCTTGTATACCAAAATTCGATGGAGATTATGACCATTGGAGTCTCCTTATGGAAAATCTTCTTCGGTCAAAGGATTATTTTGATGTTGTGGAAGATGGAATTGATGAACCAATTAACAAAGAAGGATTGACCGAAGCAGAGAAGAAGACCCTTGCCGATGCAAGGTTAAAAGATTTGAAGGCAAAGAATTATCTGTTCAATGCGATTGACAAATCAATTCTTAAGAAAATAGCTTTGAAAGAGACGTCAAAGCAGTTGTGGGATTCTATGAAGACAAAATATCACGGAAATGCAAGAGTGAAGCATGCGCAGTTACAAACTTTGAGGAGAACGTTTGAATTGCTAGAGATGAAAAATGGAGAATCCATCTCCAATTACTTCACAAGGGTGATGGTGGTAGCAAACGACATGAGAAACTGTGGGGATGATATGCAAGATGTCAAAATTGTGGAAAAGATCTTGCGAATTCTAACTGAAAACTTCAACTACATTGTGTGTTCAATTGAAGAATCGAAAGATATTGACAGTTTATCAGTCGATACCTTGCAAAGCTCATTACTTGTTCATGAGCAGAAAATGAGAAAGACAAGAATAGTAGAAGAAGAACAGGTACTCAAAGTTTCATACGAGTATCGAAATGGAAGAGGCAGAGGAAGACAATTTGGCCGAGGAAGAGGAAGAGGTAGATTTAACAAGGAAACGGTGGAATTCTATCGTTGTCACAAACTTGGACATTTTTCATACGAATGTCCTATGGAAGAGAAGACGAACTATGCAGAGATTGGAGAAGAGGAAGGTGATGTTTTGTTAATAGCGTACACACCAGTTCCAGAAGAAAGAAAATTTGTGTGGTATCTTGATTCAGGCTGTTCCAACCACATGACAGGAGACAAAGCATGGTTTTCAAAGCTTGATGAAGAGTTTCAATCCTCCGTAAAACTCGGTAACAATTCTATTCTTTCGGTAATTGGAAAAGGTGATGTAACTTTACGTGTCAATGGAAGGACTCATGTAATTTCAGATGTATATCTAGTACCAGAATTAACGAGTAACTTGGTAAGCTTGGGACAACTTGTACAAAAAGGCTGCAAGATTTTGATACATCATAAAGTATGCAAGCTTTATCACCCAGAGTTAGGGCTGGTTATGCAAGCAAAAATGACGGAAAATAAATTGTTCAAGATTTTGGCCTCAAAAGGTAACTTGTTTACGGCTGAGAAATGTTTGAAAATAACAACAATGGATGAGCTTAAACTTTGGCATCGAAGGTATGGGAACTTAAGTTACAAAGGTTTAAGAACTCTCAAATATCAGAATATGGTCAAAGGGATACCACATCTGAGCCCCAACGAAGCTGAGAAATGTGTTAGATGTTTTGTTGGTAAAAAACATCGTGAGAGTATCCCTAAAAAAAGTTTGTGCCGTTCGTCAAGGAGGTTGCAGCTGGTACATTCTGATATATGTGGGCCAATTTCTCCAGCATCGAACTCCGACAAGATATATATTCTTACTCTCATCGATGACTTTAGCAAAAAGGTATGGATATATTTTTTGTCATTAAAGTCGGAAGCTTTTATATTCTTTACTCGATTCAAGATCCAGGTAGAGAAAGAGAGTGGAAAAACGCTAGCATGTCTACGAACGGACAGAGGCGGTGAATTCACTTCAAATGAGTTCACTGATTTTTTTGAGGAAGCCGGAATTAGCAGACAACTCACTACAGCTTTCACTCCGCAACAAAACGGAATTGCTGAGCACAAGAACCAGACAATAATGAATATGGTGCGGTGTATTTTGAATGATAAAGGAGTTCCTAAACATTTTTGGGCGGAAGCATCAAAATGGGCTATACATGTCTTGAATCGAAGTCCAACTTCCGTGACACAAGGAAAAACACCTGAAGAAATATGGAGTGGAATAAAGCATAGAGTTGATTACTTTAGAATTTTTGGTTGTATCGCTCATATCCATGTTCCAGATCAGAAAAGAAAAAAACTTGATGATAAAAGCAACATATGTGTGCTTATTGGAGTAAGCAGCGAATCCAAGGGTTATCGCATATACAACCCAAAAACAAAAAAAAGGTCATTACAGGTAGGGATGTGATTTTTGAAGAAGAGAAAAGCTGGGATTGGGGACATAAAACAAAAGAATCAGAGGCTGAGAAATTAATCTGGGAGGATAGAGAAACCGAAGCTGAGGAGAATGTTGAAGAAGTGACTCATGAGCCTGAAACAGAGCAAATAAATGAAGAAGAATAAGTTTTGAATCCAGCAGAATCTCTTAGGCCTCAGAGAATCAGAAGAAGACCAACTTATTTGCAGGATTACGAGACCGGATGGGAGGAAGAAGAAGAAGTTTCGGCTCTTGTAATGTTTATGTCAAGCGATGATCCTGTAACATTCAATGAAGCTATTAAGGAAGAAAAATGGGTTAATGCTATGAAGACAGAGTTGGAGTCAATAGAAAAGAACGGAACTTGGTTTCTCACAAATCTTCCAAGTGGAGCAAAGAGAATTGGTGTTAAATGGCTTTATAAAACCAAGCTCAGCGAGAAGGGAGAGGTTGAAAAATACAAAGGTCGATTGGTGGTCAAAGGCTATGCGCAAGAAGAAAGAGTAGATTACAGTGAATTCTTTGCTCATGTGGCGCGTTGGGATACTATTCGTACGATGCTAGCTGTAGAAGCTCAAAAGAATTGGTGTGTTTATCAGTTAGACGTAAAGAGTGCGTTTCTTTACGGCGAACTATCAGAAGATGTGTTTGTAGATCAACCGCAAGGATACATAAAGGAAGGAGAAGAACACAAGGTTTACAAGTTGGTGAAGGCTTTATATGGTTTAAAACAAGCCACAAGAGCTTGGTACAGTAACATTGAGGCATACTTTGTTAGAGAAGGATTTCAAAGGTGTGAGCATGAGTACACACTATTCGTGAAAACTGATGGAGGTAACAAGATTATTATTGTTAGTCTTTATGTAGATGATTTAATCTTCACAGGAAATGATGAAAATATGCTTGAGGAGTTTAAATTATCGATGAAAAATGATTTTGAGATGACTGATTTGGGGAAAATGAAGTATTTTTTGGGTGTTGAGGTGACACAGGATGGTGATTTTGAGATGACTGATTTGGGGAAAATGAAGTATATATATATATATATATATATATATATATATATATATATATATATAACCATCAATTACCTGTGTTTTCAAAAGTGGAAACCAGCAGTTTGTTAACATATGTATTGGGAAGCAATGTAATAAACTAAATCTAAATTTAAATTGTACCCTAAAGTCGATTTCATCTTCATCTGCGATCTCCATCAAAGTACTAACAAAAATATTAGATCCTTGTACATTTGGACATTACCATACTGTTGGATTAGAATTGTTTTCTTCTTTTTCAATTAGTTCTAAATTGTAGTATTCCTTTATGTCAATTACAAATGTTACTTTATTTGTAAATGGCCATTCATTTCTGGTAATTTCCTTGTTATGTAGTTCTTTAGAGACTTGATGTTGAGTAGGATCTAAAATTAATTCAAATGAAGGACCTTCATCCAAATCTTTCTGCACAAATGGGAAACAATTGCAACTGTAAGAGAAGATAAATGCGAAACGTTCAAAAATATAACGGATGGGAAAAAAAAGAAACCAAGATAGATGCAAAATGTTCAGAAATATAATGGATGAGAAAGAAGGGAAACCAAGATAGATGCGAAACGTTCAGAAATATAATAGATGGGAAAGAAGGGGAACGAAGATAGATGCAAAATATTCAAAAATAAAATATATGGGAAATAAAGGAAACCAAGATAGATGCAAAACATACGTAATATTGATAGATGAGAAGCCTTTGTTATTTAGATAGATGCGAAACCTATGTAACTTTCATATATGAGAAACCAATGAAAACTAAACTAGATGTGAAACCTAAGGAAATAAAGTAGATGCGAAACCAATGGAAATAAATTAGATGCGGAACCTTTTTGTAATTATGGTAAATGAGAAAGCAAGGAAACTATGCTGGATGCGAAACAGTAAAAATATGATAGGTCGGAAAGTTTTTCAATCACTTACTTTTTTCTTTTGCATATCCTTTTCAATTATTTTAATTTCTTTCTCAATTGTTGGGTCTAAGTCACTGACTTGTGGCGTTTGGATTTCTTTGACTTCTGATGTCTTTTTCTTAACAAAACAGAAACTGGACATTAGATGCAAAACATGAGTAAATGTAATACATAAGGAAGATAAATGCAAAACATGTATCTTTAAATACAAAACCAGTATTCAGTTAAACACCAGATGCATGTAAACATATAAATAAGATAATATTACAGTATTTAAGCCAAAAAAGAAGACAATACACAATAGTATATATCTTTAAATACAAAAGTTTTTCATAGCATGTTTTGTTAATTCTGGGTTATCTCTATCATCTTTTTGTCCACAACATCTTTGTTGGTCACTTTAGGTTCTTCAGCAACATCCTTTGTCACACCAGATTATTTAGCAACACTTTTGTCCCCTTTAAATACTTCATAATAAACAATAGTATATATCTTCCACAACAATATTTGGTGTTTTGTCTTGGTTTTCATCATAAACAACATGGTTTTCAACTACATTATTAGGTGTTTTTCTTATTTTATTTGGTGATTAGTGGCCTTGATCATTCAATCTTTTTCTTCTTGAAAAGTTTTTTGGTTGTTGTTTGGTTGTTTCTATGTTTGGCTTCAACATAGGCAGTTTAAGTGTGTTTTGTAGGTCAACCTCAATGTCCATCTCTACATTAGCTTTCATTTATGTAATGATCTTCTTCTTTTCTTAGAGTTTCTTTTTCAGTTCATCAATTTGTTGTTGAAATCCTCAGCGTTCCATTTCAGTTTTTTCTACTTTTTCAAATGTTGTTAAGTCAAAACTCTGGCTAGAAATTGGGTCAGTCTGTGGTTTGGGTGTGTCTAGGGCTTGTGTTGTTGTTAGGGCTGGGTCATGGTGTGGGGCTGTGGTTAGGGCTGTGGTTGGGGCTGTTGTTGGGGCTGGGTATATTGTGTTAAATTTCTGAATAATAAAAAGCAATGTCAAAGATAGATGTGAAACCTTTGACATCAGAAGATGAATGGTAGATGCGGAACCTTAACGTTTCATAAAACTAGATGCGAAACTTTCAAGTCAAACCAAAATGATAGATGCGGAATGTAGTAGAAATAATAGATGCAGAACCTAAATAGAAATGATAGATGCGGAACGTAAAATTAATGATAGATGCGGAACCCACACATATATGATAGATTCGACAACCTAAAACAGAATGATAGATGTGGAACCTAAACAGAATGATAGATGAGAAACATTAATTATAAGTAGATGCGAAACCTTTAGTAATCATGACGCTAGATACAAAACATCTTTCGATACTATTGATACCAGATGCAGAATGTATAGTAAATATGATAAAACATGAGATTTTTACCTTTTCTCTTGCTAGTAATTTTTTTAACCTTCTGTTTTCTGTCATGAGATGGTATAATCTGTCCGAAATGTTGATTTCAGATCTTTTTTCTATTGTCTTTTCAGGTTTCTTGAGATACCTAAGAATCTCTGATGTTGTATTCTCCTTTCTTGCAATAGGGGCATGAGGTGTATGTACTATCTTCTGTTTGTTCAGAGGATGGGTTTCTACCGGTAAAGTTTTCCCTTTCATGTTATGTACTGGTTTTCTTCGTTGTGTTGCAGTGTTTTTAGTTCTTGGAACTTTTTTACATGGTTGAACTATGTATTGGTCGAGTGTTTTTTCGCTATCAGTAAAATTTGCTGCAGTTGGTTCTTAGAACGTATCCCAATGCAAAACATCTTCATCTTCATTGAGGTTTAGTTGCTCAGAATCTATTGGTGGAACAATATCATTTTCTGGAGGAGCATTATTATTTTCTTCTTGTATTTGGAATTCTCCTCCAAATTCTTCTTCTTCTTCTTCTTCTGTTAGCTTTAGTTCTTCTTCAAGAATCTATAAAATTGTTGAAATGTTATAGTAAAAAGATATATATGTAAAATATGAAACAGGAATAAAAAATATATCGTAAATATACCTGTTCATTTGTTATGTTTATTATGGCTTCAACCAAATCTAAATCTGTTTTGCGTTCAATACCCAACCATTTAAAGCATCTAGGTATCTTTGTTAGGAATTTAATATTTTATTTGAGGGATCCAATAGTGCATCTACTAGCAAAGGACACAGCGGAGATGCATCTACCAGCAGAGGTATCTAATAAGTGTTAGGACTTTAATGCTTTATTTGGTCAAGATAGGAGTTACACTCCACTTAAGTTTGTGCCATTTAATTGTGTTTCCGTTTTTTATTGTCCTTTTAGTTTCTCTTCTTAGGTGTCAGTTTCATTTTGTGTACAGACTATTTAATAGTCATTTATATTACCTAATAAAATTATCGAAGCTTTTCATAGCTTTTGTCTGAGATTTATTCATCTGAAATCAACAAATTTGGTATCAGAGCCATTAAATTAAAAGAGAAAGAGAGCAAGCACATAGAAAAGATGGGAGAATCGATTAATTTTGGGCAACCTTGTATACCAAAATTCGATGGAGATTATGACCATTGGAGTCTCCTTATGGAAAATCTTCTTCGGTCAAAGGATTATTTTGATGTTGTGGAAGATGGAATTGATGAACCACTTAACAAAGAAGGATTGACCGAAGCAGAGAAGAAGACCCTTGCCGATGCAAGGTTAAAAGATTTGAAGGCAAAGAATTATCTGTTCAATGCGATTGACAAATCAATTCTTAAGAAAATAGCTTTGAAAGAGACGTCAAAGCAGTTGTGGGATTCTATGAAGACAAAATATCACGGAAATGCAAGAGTGAAGCATGCGCAGTTACAAACTTTGAGGAGAACGTTTGAATTGCTAGAGATGAAAAATGGAGAATCCATCTCCAATTACTTCACAAGGGTGATGGTGGTAGCAAATGACATGAGAAACTGTGGGGATGATATGCAAGATGTCAAAATTGTGGAAAAGATCTTGCGAATTCTAACTGAAAACTTCAACTACATTGTGTGTTCAATTGAAGAATCGAAAGATATTGACAGTTTATCAGTCGATACCTTGCAAAGCTCATTACTTGTTCATGAGCAGAAAATGAGAAAGACAAGAATAGTAGAAGAAGAACAGGTACTCAAAGTTTCATACGAGTATCGAAATGGAAGAGGCAGAGGAAGACAATTTGGCCGAGGAAGAGGAAGAGGTAGATTTAACAAGGAAACGGTGGAATTCTATCGTTGTCACAAACTTGGACATTTTTCATACGAATGTCCTATGGAAGAGAAGACGAACTATGCAGAGATTGGAGAAGAGGAAGGTGATGTTTTGTTAATGGCGTACACACCAGTTCCAGAAGAAAGAAAATTTGTGTGGTATCTTGATTCAGGCTGTTCCAACCACATGACAGGAGACAAAGCATGGTTTTCAAAGCTTGATGAAGAGTTTCAATCCTCCGTAAAACTCGGTAACAATTCTATTCTTTCGGTAATTGGAAAAGGTGATGTAACTTTACGTGTCAATGGAAGGACTCATGTAATTTCAGATGTATATCTAGTACCAGAATTAACGAGTAACTTGGTAAGCTTGGGACAACTTGTACAAAAAGGCTGCAAGATTTTGATACATCATAAAGTATGCAAGCTTTATCACCCAGAGTTAGGGCTGGTTATGCAAGCAAAAATGACGGAAAATAAATTGTTCAAGATTTTGGCCTCAAAAGGTAACTTGTTTACGGCTGAGAAATGTTTGAAAATAACAGCAATGGATGAGCTTAAACTTTGGCATCGAAGGTATGGGAACTTAAGTTACAAAGGTTTAAGAACTCTCAAATATCAGAATATGGTCAAAGGGATACCACATCTGAGCCCCAACGAAGCTGAGAAATGTGTTAGATGTTTTGTTGGTAAAAAACATCGTGAGAGTATCCCTAAAAAAAGTTTGTGCCGTTCGTCAAGGAGGTTGCAGCTGGTACATTCTGATATATGTGGGCCAATTTCTCCAGCATCGAACTCCGACAAGATATATATTCTTACTCTCATCGATGACTTTAGCAAAAAGGTATGGATATATTTTTTGTCATTAAAGTCGGAAGCTTTTATATTCTTTACTCGATTCAAGATCCAGGTAGAGAAAGAGAGTGGAGAAACGCTAGCATGTCTACGAACGGACAGAGGCGGTGAATTCACTTCAAATGAGTTCACTGATTTTTTTGAGGAAGCCGGAATTAGCAGACAACTCACTACAGCTTTCACTCCGCAACAAAACGGAATTGCTGAGCACAAGAACCAGACAATAATGAATATGGTGCGGTGTATTTTGAATGATAAAGGAGTTCCTAAACATTTTTGGGCGGAAGCATCAAAATGGGCTATACATGTCTTGAATCGAAGTCCAACTTCCGTGACACAAGGAAAAACACCTGAAGAAATATGGAGTGGAATAAAGCATAGAGTTGATTACTTTAGAATTTTTGGTTGTATCGCTCATATCCATGTTCCAGATCAGAAAAGAAAAAAACTTGATGATAAAAGCAACATATGTGTGCTTATTGGAGTAAGCAGCGAATCCAAGGGTTATCGCATATACAACCCAAAAACAAAAAAAAGGTCATTACAGGTAGGGATGTGATTTTTGAAGAAGAGAAAAGCTGGGATTGGGGACATAAAACAAAAGAATCAGAGGCTGAGAAATTAATCTGGGAGGATAGAGAAACCGAAGCTGAGGAGAATGTTGAAGAAGTGACTCATGAGCCTGAAACAGAGCAAATAAATGAAGAAGAATAAGTTTTGAATCCAGCAGAATCTCTTAGGCCTCAGAGAATCAGAAGAAGACCAACTTATTTGCAGGATTACGAGACCGGATGGGAGGAAGAAGAAGAAGTTTCGGCTCTTGTAATGTTTATGTCAAGCGATGATCCTGTAACATTCAATGAAGCTATTAAGGAAGAAAAATGGGTTAATGCTATGAAGACAGAGTTGGAGTCAATAGAAAAGAACGGAACTTGGTTTCTCACAAATCTTCCAAGTGGAGCAAAGAGAATTGGTGTTAAATGGCTTTATAAAACCAAGCTCAACGAGAAGGGAGAGGTTGAAAAATACAAAGGTCGATTGGTGGTCAAAGGCTATGCGCAAGAAGAAAGAGTAGATTACAGTGAATTCTTTGCTCATGTGGCGCGTTGGGATACTATTCGTACGATGCTAGCTGTAGAAGCTCAAAAGAATTGGTGTGTTTATCAGTTAGACGTAAAGAGTGCGTTTCTTTACGGCGAACTATCAGAAGATGTGTTTGTAGATCAACCGCAAGGATACATAAAGGAAGGAGAAGAACACAAGGTTTACAAGTTGGTGAAGGCTTTATATGGTTTAAAACAAGCCACAAGAGCTTGGTACAGTAACATTGAGGCATACTTTGTTAGAGAAGGATTTCAAAGGTGTGAGCATGAGTACACACTATTCGTGAAAACTGATGGAGGTAACAAGATTATTATTGTTAGTCTTTATGTAGATGATTTAATCTTCACAGGAAATGATGAAAATATGCTTGAGGAGTTTAAATTATCGATGAAAAATGATTTTGAGATGACTGATTTGGGGAAAATGAAGTATTTTTTGGGTGTTGAGGTGACACAGGATGGTGATGGAATCTTCATCCATCAAAAGAAATATGCTGGAGAGATTCTTGAAAGGTTTAATCTGCATAACGGAAATGATGTCAAGAATCCTATTGTGCCCGGAGTGAAGTTATTCAAAGATAGTGATGCTAAGAGAGTTGATTGCACAATATATAAACAACTCATTGGAAGTTTAATGTATATCACGACGACAAGGCCTGATCTGATGTTTGTTGTTTATCTATTGAGCAGATACATGTCCGATCCTAGAGAGGAACATATGCAAGCAGCAAAGTGTGTGCTAAGGTACATAAGAGGAACAGCTGGATTCGGTGTGTTTTACAAAAAGGGAATGTTGGAGGAGTTGAGTGTCTATACTGATAGTGATTATGCTGGAGACATTGATAATAGACGAAGCACAAGTGGATATGCTTTCTTATTGAGTGGAGGAGCAGTTTTTTGGGCTTCAAAGAAACAACCGGTAGTCACTCTATCCACCACTGAAGCTGAGTTCATAGCTGCATCATTTTGTGCTTGTCAATGTATTTGGATGAGAATGATTTTAGAAGAAATTGGTATGATGCAGTCAGGTTGCACTACGATTATGTGTGATAACAACTCAACAATTAAACTATCAAAGAACCCTGTTCTTCATGGTCGTAGCAAGCATATTGATGTTAGGTTCCATTTTTTGAGGGATCTTGTCAAAGATGAAATTGTGAAATTGGTTCATTGTGGTAGCAATGATCAGGTTGCAGACATATTGATTAAACCATTGAAGTTGGAAGCTTTTGTTCGATTAAGAGAGAAACTTGGAGTTTGCGAGAAGATAAACTGAAGCTATTGCTTTCAGTTTAGGGGAAACAATGTTAGGAATATAATGTTTTATTTGAGGGATCCAATAGTGCATCTACTAGCAAAGGACACATCGGAGATGCATCTACCAGCAGAGGTATCTAATAAGTGTTAGGAATTTAATACTTTATTTGGTCAAGATAGGAGTTACACTCCACTTAAGTTTGTGTCATTTAATTGTGTTTCCGTTTTTTTATTGTCCTTTGAGTTTCTCTTCTTAGTTGTCAGTTTCATTTTGTGTACTGACTATTTAATAGTCATTTATATTACCTAATAAAATTATCGAAGCTTTTCATAGCTTTTGTCTGAGATTTATTCATCTGAAATCAACAATCTTGTCTTCATTTCAATATCTTGACATAAAGTTGTGTGTTCCATGATGAATGGCTATATATTAACAATATTTTATATATCATTTATTGATTAAATATTATATATGAAATAGGACAAAGAAAAATACTAACCAGTAAAAGGGCAGCACAACCAACTACTCTTCCAGGTTTAGTTATATGACAAATTATTATTGAATTCATCAACTTTTCCCGGATTGCTTCATCCCAATTGTAGTTGTTTATTTTATCAAGGTGTTCTACATAATACACCACAGTCGAAGCTAGTACATCTCGAGAAGTAGAGAAAAACAAGGTAGACAGACTAGCAATATAAAGAGTATGACAACATTTTTTATTGCCTCTTGTCCATATGTTTTTACTGCTTTCTTTATTGCATCCTACCAACAAGAAAAGCCATTTTTAAAAAAAGGGATAGATACGAAACCCTAGTAATTACATTCAGATAGATGCGGAACCTATTGGAATGTGAAAGGGAAGTTAAAACGATACATGCGAAACCTGGAATTGAGATAGTAGATTTGAAGGTTTGATGCTTTTATGAGATCCATCAGATAAAACCGAAGCTTCTATGACAATTATGCCTATTGGAATTGAGAAACACACATGGAGAGAGAATTTTTTTATTATTATATGTAGATAATATACTTGTAGGTGGAAGAGATACGAAGAATATCAAAATGGTGAAGACTCGGCTGAAAATAGAATTTTAAAATGAAGGATATGGAAAAGACTAGGAGAATACTTGGTATTAATATTAGAAGAAAGATGTCGGAGGGGTATTTATTCTTATCTTATCAAGAATATAAACAAAAGGCTCTACGTAAGTTCTATATGTCCAAAGCCTAAAAGGTTGAAACTTCTATTGGTGTCCAATATAAAACTAGTAATACTCAAGCCCCAATGGAAGCTGCATATAAGAAGTATACGCCAGAGATACCGTATGCCAATGTTATTGGTTGCATTATGTATGTTATGATTTTCAAAAAATTTGATATTTCCTACGTCGTAATTGTTTTGAGTTGATTTATGTCTATTTCACAAAAGATGCATTGCCATGAAGTGGTTCATGAGATACCTTTACGGTTTAACTGATGTAGGTTTATATTACAATTGTAAGGATACATATGATATAATACTCGAAGGGTATGTGGACATTGATTATATAGGTTTCCTTGACACAAGAAAGTTTTCTTCTGGTTATCTATTTACTATGCTTGGAAGATGGGTTAGTTGGAAGTTTTGTATACAAAATATTGTTGTGTTGTCATTTATGGAAGTCCAATATATGGATTTTATAGAATTTATAAAGCAAGTCATTTGGCTTATGGGATTGTTGAGTGAACCCACTGGTATCATATGATTATGTTCAATGATAGTATTAGTGTCATTCATTTAATGAATAATATGAAGTTTCATGAGTGAACTAAACACGTAGATATCAAATTTCACTCCATCATCAGTGCACTAGAGAGAGAGAGTAAGTGAACGTGGCTAATATTCCTAGTGAAGAAAATCCTAAATATGTTTTGACCAAGTTATTACAAATTTCAAAGCACACGAACGACTTGTAAAAATGCAAGATGCAAGTGATATGGTCTCTAAAGAGTATAAAATTGGGTGTAAAGGTTGTTGTAGTTACTAGGTGTATGCTATAAATAACCCGTCAGTAAAAAACTTGTCGATAAACTAGGTTTCCTATTTTACTCGTTTCCTATTTTATTAAGTTTTCCATTTTTGTCGGGTTTCCTATTTAACTTGATTTCTTATTTTACTGGGATTTTTATTTAACATGGCTTTCTATTTTGTTGGGTAATCTATTTAACTGAAACATTGTTCTTAATTGAATTGGATTTCTTTTTTATGAGATTTGATATTTTGAAGATTTAATATGGAGCGTCTATTAAAGGACTATGGTTTTGTGATAATCATTGATTAAATGATATATTATGACTGATGAAAAGTTAAGGTTCTTCTCTGGAATCTATAAATAGAAGAAGCAATATGAGGTTTCAGGTATAGTTGAGCGTTGATCAATTTGCAGGTTTCTGTATTCTCTAGAGTATAATGTCTACTTTTAAAAGAGAAGTAAGGTATGAGAGATAAATATTAAGAGAAAAATTTGGATTCATATTCCTTTGTAATTAGTGAGCGACTTGTAGAGTGATTGGGGTTTGTTGTGTTTGTTACGATTTTCCTTATAACCTTCTTATAAGAAAATTTGTTGCCCGTAGATGTGGTAGTTTTTCACAATCCAAGCCACGTAAACTTTTGTATTGTGTGCTTGGTTTACTTTAGATTTTTTATTTTATTGTTTCTATCAACAGGTTAAAAATTGATCTTGGAGGAATGATTTTTTAAAAATAGTGGATAATTATATTTCAATTGTATACTTAAATGTTAATATAATTTTGAAACATTTGATTGTTAAATATTTAGAAATTTGGTTGTTACGAGAGTGTTCTAATGTTTTCTATAAAATTAATTTTAGTATGATATTTTTTTCATTAGAAATTAGACACGCAGATCTTAAAAAAACGAGTTTGATTCAATTTTGAAACATTTATTCAAAAAAATAAAATAATGATATAAGTTGTTAAAATAATATACGATATATACGTGAATGAATATCTCAACTAGTATGAGGCCTTCTGGGACAATACCAAAAGCAAAGTCGTGACTTGGAAACTCAATCATTAAATCTTTCATCTCCATCCAATCCTAAAAATCTCACACCTTCAACCTCCAAATTTCCTATATCCCCAGAATGAACTACGAATTCAACACTCTCACTCATCACTATGTAATCACCGTCCGCTCCAGCAACACCTTCTACTCCAGCAACACCTTCCAGTACCTCACCTCCTTCAACCACACCTCTTTTTCCTATTATTCCTAGTGATATATCGGTTCTTTGTTTCACCCGTCACATTCAACCTCCTACATCGCACCAACACTACGACATGTCTACCGGGATCAATCAATCTTCAACGAAATCGAGTTCTCGTCAATTTATAAGGTATCCCCTCTCCTCTTATATTAAGATTTTACGTGCTTTTCTAGCTTTGTTAACATAAAAAATAGAACCTTCATCTTTTGAGCATGCTAATCATGATCCACTATGGCACCAAACCATGTCCACTGAACTTCAGACTGTAGAACATAACAACACTTGGCATATGGTTCTCCTTCCTCCGGGGCATAAAACTATGGGATGTCGTTGGGTTTATAAGATCGAATACAACTCTGATGGAAACATTGAGCGATATAAAGCCTGTTTGGTGGCTAAAGGCTACACCCAAGTTGAAGGTATTGACTATCAGTAGACGTTTTCTCCAACTTCTAAACTCACCACTCTTCGATGTTTGTTGACTGTTGCAGCCTTCAAAAAATGGTATACTGATCAACTTGATATTCTGAATGCCTTTGAAGGTCGACTTGGACAAACAAGCATCATTGTTTTGAAGGTCAACTTGGACAAACATGCATCATTGTTTTGTGATGATCAAACGGCTTTACATATTGCTGTTAATCTAGTTTTTCATGAGCGTACTAAACATATTGAGATTGATTGTCATGTAATTCGAGAAAAAATCCAGACCAAGATAATTCGTCCATGCTATATCTCTACAAAGATGCAATTGACAAACATATTTATTAAATGACTCA